>OX411557.1:30189576-30787076 GCA_948146395.1 Fragum whitleyi | reverse complement strand
CACATCACAGTATCTATAAATCCATGACAACTGATCAAGAAAACAACGAGAGAAAATGAGATAGATCCATAACAGTGACCCAAAATTTCTTCTTATACCAAGTCGTTTTCTTTCAATCGTGAGATCACCATTGTTTTTAGTTCAAGTTAATTGCAAGCCTTACGACCATGGTTTTTTTTTTGCGGATCAGACGGAATGAATTACAGTTTACTCACTGTATCCCATCTACACCGGTAGCGTAATGTTTGTAAACGGAAACAATGGCGGAAGCCATCGACTGACATTGGATAAAGCGCTTACATCAGGTACCCCTATGTCAATTCTGCGACTTAAAAAAAAATCGAGTACAATTGGAATCAATTACAATTGAAAGAAGGAAAAAATTGGGAAAGTCTGAACGAAAAACGTCCATAGATGACCGAGAAATTCACGATTTTGTCCCTCGAAATCATCGCATTTTGAACAAACCATGAAACTATTGTTATTTTCTCCATATTGTGACGCGATTTTTAAATAAATTCCAGCATTTTATTGCACAATGAATATTTGTAAGTGTCTCTCTAAAGTTACTTTGAAATTTGGTGTCGTAATAAATGTAAACGAAGGCAAACAATAATGCCATGTGTAAATTACAGTGAACGGTTGGGAAACAGCACATGGTCCGGTTGGGAAACAGTCTAGGAACTGACTGGGACCGGTTTGTAAACGGAAAACTTCACTTTAGATAGGCGACATTTCTGACCATGCTTTCTTTAATGTGCTCCCTTAAGATGTCCTTTCTAGTGAAGGACATAGAACATATTTCACATTTGAACTCGTCAACCTTTGCAGGTTCCTTGGTCTTGTTTGTCATCCCGCCCCTGTGTTGCACAGCCATGTGCCTCAGCATCGCTGACCTGTATGCGAATCTGCTGTTGCAGATTGTGCATACATGCGGACGAAGTCCATGGTGCATGTTTACATGGCCCTCCAGGTAACCTTAGTTCACAAATGTTTCATTACATATGGCACATGTCAACCGTCTGTTGGACGCCTCAGTCTCATGTTTGCCGGCACGGTGTTTCCATAGACCGGATCTGGTTGTATACTCCTTTCCGCACATCTCACATACATGGGGAAACGTCTGGACGACTTCCTCGTGAAACGACTCCTCTAGTGCAGAGTGTACCACATCCATATCCTGTAAGAAATTTAATTACGATGATTATCACGGTGGATAAACCCACGTGACTTTTGGGAAGCGTTTACACCGAAAAAATCGTCCGCTTTAAGGTATGTTTTGTTTAATTTCTCAGCCTATATCAGAGATATTTGAGTGTACGGAACGCGCATTTGAGATGACTATCGCCGTTTGTAACTCACTCTGTTCCGAATCCCGTGGTTTCTTCAAACATTCAAGCGAAAAAAATTTCGGTGCATGTGAACGCTTCCCACTTTCGTTTTGCACTTACAAACACTTTGCTCGAGTGTTTGAAGAAACCACTCGATTTGGAGCAGAGTGAGTTAGAGGCGTGAATAGCCCTCTCAAAGACGCGTTCCGTGCACTTTATCTCATCAAAATCAATAGAGTATAAGCTGAGAAATTAAAGAAAACATACCTTTAAAGCGGACGATTTTTCCGTGTGGACGCTTTCCAAAAGTCACGTGGGTTACCCACCGTGATTATGAACAACACTAAGTAAAATGTGCTTTAAGGGGGTTTGTGCTAAAGCCTGGCTAACTAGTGCCAACCGGAAGGGCTAAGGATAGATTCAAGCGAGAATCAATGCCATTGAAGTTGAAGGTCTACCAATTTTTGTTTTGAAAACATATGTCTAGTCGACACCCTTGACCACATATACATGTATGAGATACACGTATATCTTTTACACGAAAGTGAGAGCAGCAGTATATAAAGGCAGTATGGCAGAATTATGTCTTATTTATGTAACAATATTACATGTATATGTAATATAATAAAAACAAAAAGGCATCACTTGGTGAAAATTAAGCTGGTAAGTTTAAAACATTTCAGTAACGCAGCCAGAGTTTTGAACCTGCACACTTCCAAGTTTATATGTTAATATAAAGTAAGCCCATATATAAAATCGTGTTTTCGCTATTAGTTTTTGTCGCGAGTAACCTAATGCTTGCAAAAAACTAACAAATAATGCGTTTCCTATAAATAATGTAAGTTCCAAACCGGACCTACCCTCGTTTCCCAACCGGTCATCGATAAATTTTAGGCGGTTTCCTAACCGTACACTCCGACAGTAGGGTGGTTCAAATAATCGAACGGTTACAGGTAATATAAGAATGCTCCAAGCTTACAATTTGCACAGATGTGTTCAAAAATGAACAGTGATTTCGTAAGGTTATTCTTATTTTTCAAGAACAGGTGAAAGTATGAGAAAACTGTCGTTTTTTAACGTAATGTTGACAAGTCGATCATTTCGAGAACTAAAATCGTTGTTAACTCAGCCATCTGTGGATGTTTTTCGCCGCGATTTTCAGTACATTGTTGTTTGTACGTGTGTAATCGATTTCAATTTTACTTGATATTTCTAAACTTGAAGAAAAGACAAAAACGTACCTTATTTAAGTACTGCGTCCAGTTCGAATCGATGGGTTCCGCCATTGTTTCCGTTAACAAACATTACGCTACCGGTGTAGATGGGATACAGTGTTACTATTATATCATTGACGTCTGCGATTTCTCCTATTTCGGACAGTTCTTGGATTTCACAATCAGTAAAGGCTTTGGAAAGGATATTTGTTTATAACACAACGTAATCGGGTGTTGTTCGCTTTTGGATTTCTCTGGCAACCAGCATGCACCAATACACGTTTAATTGATTCAATTAGCATTTGTTTGGTCTATTTGCGATCAAAACATCGTAACTACAGCTATATAAGCTGTAGTTACGAGGTTTTTGGTCGCCAGTCGACGGACGCATTCAGTCTTCGCGTCCATTTTTGGTTTACTATTTTACAATAAATATGTTATTGTTCATTAAAAAACTTTGGCAAGGATGAACTTACTTATGATTAATAAACCATTTCTATCCTGAAGATCTAGATTTTGTTTCATGAAAAATGTAGCATTCTTTCGTATGTAAATAAGAGTTCGAAGGAAATCGAAGTGCCACAAAATTTAACTAGAGGATCTATATCGATCAATTTTTAGTGACAGATTTTTTTCGCTTTGATTTTTGTTTGAACGGGGTTTTATACCCCTTCAACAATCTTTCAGTTATATCGCGGCGGCTAGAGCACGAAAAATACATTCCTGGTATTTCTCACACCAGTCACAACCATTACATCCATTCCTAGCCTACAGCTGCTATCAAAATATATTTGAATATCAAGCTATTGGTGGAAGACAAATGGTCGGAAAGAATGAGTGCCACCGTTGGGAATCGAACCGGGAACCTTTTGAATGATAGTCTGTCGCGCTACCACTGCAATATGACGACGGCGCTTCTTTTGCAGCTACAGCCAAACAACAAACTACTTGTTCATTGCACATGTTTTAGAACATTTTTGAAAGAGAAAAAGGTAATGGAAATTTAAAATGTATTCACTAATTTTGTGTGATCATAGATCCGCTTTGATATTGACATCTGAACTTAATCTTGGAGAATACAAGAGTATTTGTGACCCGTCACGCGAAAAGGGACCTTCTGGGTAGAGCGTAAAGTGTCGACCCTAGTCAGACTGCGCGGATTTCGCAGTCTAAGTAGGGCCGAAATTTTCGTATTTCTCTAATTTTCTGAATCTAGAATAATCAATCTACCTTCCTGTGAAAGTATTTTTGGCCATCTGGTTGGCCTGTTCGAGAACCAATCTCTTTTTCAAATACTTATTGTAAGAAGTTCCCAGATGGTCCCTTTTCGCGTGACGGGTCACATTTATCTTTGAAAAAAAGGCTTGACAACGAAGGAGTGGGCGAAATTATATCAAAATCTGTCTATTTTTTCAGAGATGGGACCTACGCAAACACGTCATAGTCAAGTTAAGACCTGCGGTTTAATTAATGTGCAACTTCTTAGGTCTGAGAAAATAGTTAGAAACAGGAACAGTATTGTAATAATCAATTTTCGCATTCAAAATGAAAGTTTCTCTTGCTAGATTTCATACATAGTATCAAAATTATACGCCAGTAATGTATCAAACTCGACCTTTTACTACAGTCCCAACACTTCATGAATGCTGAACCGGAAAAAAATCGCTGGACGTGTGTCACATTGTAGCACTGTTCGTAACATGATTTTTTTCTATTTTTAATATTTCAAAGAACTTGTGCTCCATTTTAAAACTCATTCTTTGATATCAATTCAGTAACAATTTATTTCCGCAATTTTAATGGAGTACGTGTTTAACGTACAAAATAGGGATAGCCTTTTCTCCAGAGGATCCTTAAAAAGCACTTTGTGACATTGACCGCGGGTGTATCCAAACCCCGTTTTACACAAGAAACTATATAATATGACCTACGTTTCCGGAGAGAAATAACCCCGTCGAATATTTGTTTATATTACACGGGTGTTATTACACTAGTGGAATAACTATGCAAATAAGCTAAGAACGTTAGCAACGATATATTTTCGTCGTGAAAATTACGTCAAAATGGAATTGCTGACGTCATCTCGCAAATGGCGTAATATGTTTCACGGAATAGCTTGAACCAATAAATGTCGAAATTTACTCGTTTTATCACAAAAAATCGTGTCATATTATAATTTGAATATAAAATATGTACTCATAAAATACCGAATTTATTAAACCCGCCATCTTAAACAGATAAAAACTCGACGTAGCCTCGGTTTTTTTTCTGTTTATAGACGACTCCTTTCATAAATTCGATATTCAATGACAACTCATTCAATATCCTCTGTACATATCACAGGAAACAGTACTGTCTTATTACATTGAAATCCATCCATAAAGGATAAAGACAAAATGCTATACTCAAGGTCAAGTTTGCAAAATGACCTTAAATAAGTTGTGACATTGGGCATTCCCAAGCAATTTTTTGCATAATACTAGTTCAAGACAACTTGCTAAGTTACTTTTATTCATTTAAAAAAGCATTTTGCACGATACTAGTTCTTACTCAGAGAAAGCAAGGTCTGTGTCCAGTTATTTTGAAATAAATTCATAAATGTAAATGATATTTCCAAAAAAGGCCAACTCAGTCAGTTGACTTTCAACTGTAAACCTTGACCATTTCCAAACATTTGTTTTCAATCATATCCGAAAAGGGTAATTTTGGTCACATTTCATGTTTCTGACAGCTTTTAAGGAACCACTTGAAAAGAACAACACCCAATGCAGGATAGTTTGATTAAAACAAGAGGGATTTGATGGTTCTAAATAGTTCACCTGAGTAAGTAATCTCATAACCTATCAACTAGATTTTAAATACCAGAGATTGTTTTGGTCGATGTACATTCAGGATGATTTTGAAAGAAACGATCTTTAATTTCGCGATATTGAATTTGATTTTTTCTCGAAACAAATTGCCAATTTCGTTTTACTTTTTATGTAGTTTAGTTCCAAGTGTGTTTTTTTTCGTAATAAAGAAAGCAGGCAGTGTAGGCCTAAATCAGCCCGCCCTTTTTGTAGGCTCATCTTAGTCTATAAGGTCTGTTCAACTTTGCGTATATCAGGAATATGCCGTGAACTGCACCATGAGTTCTTCTCTTCGAAACATCGACAAAAACAAGGCAATTAGAGGTTATAAGATAAATATAATACGTATTACGTGTACTGTATGATAAAATATCTAACTCGGTCGTGGGAATAAATAATTGTCTCGGAAGGGCCTCGACAATTATCAATCCTACCAACCCCCTTAGATTTTTTTACAAAACACTATTAACGTGTTATATGATTAATTACCGTTTTAGAGGGTGTTAACATTTGCAGAGACCCGAAAATGGTTAAACACCCGAGTGCGAATCAAAGTTACAGCTAATAAAAGTTTTCACTACAAATATTTGTCCAAAAAAACCTTTACCACGACTGATGACCTTAATTTTGATACCAACAGAAAAGCCTTTTCCCAGGCAATCATCATGTGAAATATGAAGGCCCTATATCTTACCGTTCAAAAGTTATCACAAAATGTTAAAGGTACTTTTTTTTCAAAAACTTGACCTTGAAAAATGACCTTGACCTTAGCCGATAACCTTGAACTTAGTGCTATCAGAAACACCAAGGCCAAGCTAAAAATGATGTTGTAAGCTGCAAAGCTTATAGTGCGTTTCTTTGTTCCCTCTTAAATTGACTGCTGATTGGCCTTAAATATTCATCAAATGACACAGGAAAGGTAATACAATTATATGAAGCTATTTATATTTTGACAAAACACGCAGTCTTCAAAAAATTGCATCAGTCCTACAACCGCTTGAACACCCCTTGTACATTTGCAAAACTTCAAATTACTACCCATGTAGATCTAAAAATCATGAGCACCGCCAACAGGTGCCTACGTTTGGCTGTTGAGTGCTGGATGGTGGAAAACATTTAAGTCATCTAAATAAAAAAAGGGGCATAATTTGCAAAAATGCATCTAGAGTTATCCCCCTTGATAGTATAGGTTGATCTTTTAATGGTGAACATGTGTGCCAATTTTCAAGTGAACGCCTTCAGTAGAACCAGAGATATCACAAAGTCACACATGTCAAAGTTTTTGCATGATGACGATAAGAAATACAAAGACAACACCAAGGCTATAGCAATACCTCCGGTTTTTCTCCAAAAACAGCTGAGATAAATATTATTGACATGATATTGTATAAATATTTTAATTTACCTTCAATATCTCCTAACATTATCAATACCATTGCCTATAATATTCAATTAATATAAAATATCGCCAATATTACATAATCAATAGTACATGAATTGACAATGTTAAAGATTGATCATGTAATAGATAATGTATATATAGAAGATAAATGAATACCTTGATAGTTGTATGTTTATGAACAAAATTTAGAATAGTTAAATGTCGATAAATTTGGATCAGTAGATTACATGCTGACCCATTCTCTGACTATACTAAAAGAGCAAAATAACAATGTATAACTGACATTTTTATCATTCTTTAAGTTTAACATGCCTTCAAAAGGGGCTGAGAATATAAGGTTGATTATGTCATCATGAAGTAACTACTGTTATAATGGCAAATACATCGTCCTACCAAATATTGAATAAGGTTGTGTTTCTTTACTCTTTAAGTATATAGGTAAATGTCTTCATAAAACTATTACCCTTATTAAATGCTTTTTAGATCATGGTCAGGGCACCTTTATTTCTGGCTATATCACTTTTTCTTGTTTACAATTATCAAGCTTTTATTTTAATTCTATTATTTTATGAGCCAGTATGTGACATTTCCAACAATTACACATGTGCATAATGCAAAAACTTAGATCAGTCTGTGCAGCAGCTGCACAGTCTGATCAGTCTTCACTACACAATGAATCAGTAGCTAGGGACCTGTTCTCTCACTCTTCACAATTGTGGAATATTTTAATGACACTATGTGGCTGTACAGGTTGCCCAATGTCTGACCATCACGCACACCTGAAATTGTTGGAAGTGTCATGCACAGGCTCTAATTATTGATAATTTTTCCAAATATTATTGTCAATTTTTTTTCAAAAATATCATTTGTGAATGGACCACTTTAGTATTACTGACTAGAAACCAAATTCAGGGCTGAATCTAGGTTTTCAATAAAGTGGGCCAACTCCCCCATGACATTTTAAAATGTGGGCCAACATGTTTAAGGATTGGGCCACAAGCAGACATTCTCTTTTACACACTCAATTCAAAGTTCTGACTTAGTTTCTTAAAAAGAGAGAAACAAAAGACAGTGAGATGTGACGGAACATTTTGTAACAACCTGTATGTCCATTTATTTGATAAAGATATTATGTTGTTGAGATATTTTTTGTCCTTTCATTTTCTTTATTAATCTTATTAAGGTAAGTAATTTTAATTCATTTGGTTCTAAAGGCTTTCCAAACCATCCCCTCTGTTATACGGATGCTGTATTGATTGCCCATTAGAAGAGAAAGAAATGTGAACAGTCGTGTTTCACAATCACTCACTCTACTGAAAATGTGCAACCAAAACGTCGTAAGTACAACTTCAGTAAAGTTGCACTAACGTGGACTAGACCACGTATCGATGATAATTATTCCTGATGATAGATGTTGTTGGAAATGAAAGTTTTGATTGATGCATTTTTAATAGAGTATAAATAAAGGAATTTCCCGAGAGGATAATCAAAGTTCCAAAATTAAACCATCAAAATCTTGGTGTAGATTCCAATTACGCGACGCTATTCCATTCAGACATAGACATTGGAAAAATTAATCTAGTTTTCGTACCTGATTCTTATTTATTTATTATCTTTCTTATGTCCCGAAAATTCTTATCTAAATTAACAGCTTTCGGAAGCTGGGTCGCCTGTCTTGTGTTTAAAGGATATATACTGGCCAAAAGTCCTAACCGGCCACTTTAAAAATGACGATAACTTTTTTAAAAATTATGACATTTAAATGAAATTTGATGTGTGAATTTTTAAGCATAATGTACGTGGAATCCCATCATGATTTACCAATAGTTATCAAATTTGGATGTGTAATAAAGGAAAAGCTCAAAAAGCTCTAAATCTTAATAGAGCTCGGGATATTACACTTTCAACAAATCAAAGTCTGCAAATCGTTAGCTGCAACCCAGACCAAGAAAAAAATTGGAAAACATTGTCAATTTAGTGTGACCTTTGACTACAGGAGAAACAGAAAGAATAGGAGACATGGTAAAATGGTGTAAAAATTCAACCGACAAACCATTTTATCTAGCGAATATGCTGAAATATGGTCTGGACTGAAAAAAAAGATGTATCAAACTGATTTTTTTCACATATCCTACATTTTGTAGCTCAACGGGAGTTATCTGTCTATATTTTATGCATTTTTGAAGAAAAATGTGTTTTAGGTGTTGTTTCTAGGAACCGTTTTCTGCATACATAAGCTCTATCACTTTCTTCTAGGCCCATATGCCGCGCTCAATTGTCGAACATTTTCAGTTTTTTTTCTTAGTCTATGCTGCAGCTAATGACCAATGAGACAAAAATCGCTACATTGACAATATTTTGAGCTCTGTGTAAATTTGGAGCTTTTTGAGCTTTTCTCATGTTGCGCTTTAAATTCAATGAAATAACGGAAACTTTTCTCCAAAATCATCTGGAAAGTTGCTTAAAAAATTCACACAGCAAATTTCACGAAAATCCAAACACCACAGAAAAAGATATCTTTGTTTTTAAAGTGGCCGGTTAGAAGTTTTGACTAGTATATGTGAAAATTGATTGCATAAAGCTTTATCCATAAGGTGTATTGGTATCACTTACGACTCTATTACCTTAGAATAATACTACACAATAACTGTAGGCTATCTTCACTGAAGCGTTACTTTTATCAAAGAAGCTGACTGAGGATTCTATTTAAGTTACGATTATTCCAGGGTAGATATAAACAGCTTTACACAATACAATATAACTTAGGGGTTTTCTCAACAGTCTCTAAATGTGTTCACGATTAACGCACAGCTTATTTAAAAATGCGCCAATCTTTTAAAATGCGCGTGACCTGTGCCGCACGGCCTTGTCATTTTTGCGGCATGAACAATTTTAAAGCGGGAATCCCGCAATCCCGCGCCCTAGATTCAGCTCTGAAATTTATGCATAGCAACAAATATCATAGTCAAAAGATATGTATAAAGTTTTAGAGAAATGGGCACAGTAGCTCTAGATATATCATTGACACAGCCTGCTGGAAACTCCACTTTATTGACTTTCTCAACCTTCGATGATTCTATCCAGTCATCAACAACTCTTTCTAGGATATCAAGAGGCATTGGGCCACTTTTTAATATAGTGTAGTGGAAATCCTTTATGTCGAATGTTTGGCCTGCAAAATTGAAGTAACAAAATACACTTCTTTATTACACAACAAAGTTGAGGATTGGACAAAATAAATACATATATAATGATCAAGATCAAATTCAAGCTATGAGAGTTGGAAAACAAATTCTAGTATTGAATTCTTTAAGTAAGTCAGAGACATCTTAAACATAAACAAATACAACCACAGGGTTTCGACACTAAGGGAAGTCTGGGAGTCCAAGACTCCTTATTTTTCTGGTGGGACTCCATTAAATAGCAAGTAAGGGGTCCATCAGACTCTCTTGAAACATTTCAAGACAATGTTTAAGAGAATATTTCTAAAATAAATGCACAGGCAAGTTTCCTTTTCAACCCTTTTCCGTCAAACCTTTAGATTTGTTAACTACAAAAGTTGCTTGTATCGTAAGTAAGTCGTAGTTGTAGTCGTAAATAGAAAGAAACACATCTTTCTTTCCGGGGAGATATTGTGGAAAAGAAGAAATTGCTTGTAGCAAGTAATTTCTTTTTTCCCGGAATGCTCTCCCCGTCAGACAGTTTTGGACTTCTTACTTTGAGCTTAGACTCCATAATTTCATAAGATGAAAGTTTGATGGACTCCTTACTCAAGGAATCTTATGTTAGTGTCGACACAAGCATAAAAGTGTTAGCTCTCGTATAAATTTTATGTTGGAATAGCGTCATGCACACATGTAATTTGAGTGCGAAAAACTCAAGGTTTTGAGTCAGATTGAGGCAACATGAAGAGCAAATGGATAGTCATTTTGGGAATTACTCTTGGTAAAATTCAGAAACCCATGTGTAGGACATTTTTTGAGAGCAACATTACCCATGAACTCACACACTAATGTCTTTTACAGAGAAATGAAAACTGAGTCTTATTTCAAAATGTTGTTTTACAGGGTAGTTGCCTCTATGCAATTGTAACAAGACAATGCATATGTCTATGGTGTCATCCATTTCGTCATAAATCAATAATTGATTATTGTTTAATTTTGTATAACCACTCTTCCAAACTTTGGATTATGGAAAAAGTTATATCTAAAAATTTAGTGATGCATTAATTTTGTTGTTCACCATAGTTTGAACACTTTCTGAACCAACTAGATAGCCCCATTTATAATGTATGAGCACTCTGACAACAAGGTAAAAGCCATACAATCAGTCATGGACACTTATGTGGAAAGCGAGGCATTTTTTCTTAAACACTTACAACTGTTGGTTGTAAAATTTACTGTTTATGTTGGGCACTTTTAATAGCAAATTAAAAATTTGTATTGTATTGTATTGTTGGTAATTTTGAACACTGGGCCAGAGTGATAATATTATATCACTATAAATGTGCCCCTTCCCCCTGCTATATGATATGGTATGAAGGTGCTTTCTATGGATGTAATATAATTCTCTGAAGGAAAAGTGGTCCTCTTGATTGCTCACCATGAAAGAGTTCTAACTGCCTATACCTTGCAGGCATTTACAACTGTTTTGCATTGGGCCATCAATATACTTACCCAAAGCAATTTCAGCTTTCTTTCTCAGCTCTTTAATTTTGATTTCTCCCATCTTGTATCCACAGGCCTGGCCTGGCCATGTTGTATAGCGATCAACCTCAATAGCTGCTGATTCTCGAGTCATGGCTGTATGGTTCATCATGTAGTTGATAGCCTCATCTCTCGTCCAACTAAAAAATACATTGCATTCCTCTTAATTGAAGCCATGATGAATGCAAATCACGGCTTATAAGACCGGATGGTTTGACACAAGATTTCTTTTTGAACGTCCTAAAACAAGAAGGTCAGAATGGCCCTAAACCGCTCACCTGAATTTTATTGGTCCAGTGAATCTCATCCATGAAATTTTCAGGCAAATTTTCATTCACATTTGCCTAATTGTTGAAGAGGAGATGTTATTCCAAAATTTACAGTGTTAAAAGACCCTGCCCACACATTCATAACAGAGGCTAAAAATAAGCCCCACCCTGCCACACACATATTTATGGCTGTATCAAAATTTCGCGAACAAATTAAAAAAAAAGGGTCAACCAAGGAACATTCTGGTAAAGTTTCATTGAAATCAGCCTAGTGAATCAGGAGGGGATGTTGTTCATAGATTACGGGCTCAAAATAAGCCGCACCCTGCAATGCCCATATTTATGGGCGTATCAATATTTCACAAACAATTATTAACAAGAGGGCCCGAATGGCCCTAAATTACTCACCTGAAATTAATTGGTCCAGTGGAGCTCATCCAAGTAACTGTCTGGCAAATTTTCATTCACATTTGGCTCATTGTTGAAGAGGAGATTTAATTCATAGATTTTATAGGGAGAATAGACATTACCCATCCTTTCATTACTGAGGAGACTCAAAATAAGCCCCACCCTACCACGCCCATATCTATAAGCCAATCAAAATTTTGCGAACAATTTTTGAAAACAGGTCACTCAAGGAACATTCTGGTAAAGTTTCATTGAAATCAGCCCATTGGTTCAGGAGGAGATGGCATACTAAGATTTCAGGCTCAAAAAAAGCCCCGCCCTGTACATGTCACGCCCATATTTTTGGGCCAACCAAAATTTCGCGAACAATTTTTAAAAGGGTCACCCAAGGAACATTATGCTAAAGTTTCATTGAAATCAGCCCAGTTGTTCAGGAGGAGATGGCATTCAAAGATTTCAGGCTCAAAACAAGCCCCACCCTGCCACCCCATATTTAAAGGGCCAATCACACTTTCACAAACAATTTTTGAAAAGGGTCACTCAAGGAACAATCTGGTAAAGTTTCATTGAAATCGGCCCATTGGTTCAGGAGATGTTGTTCAAAGGTTTCAGGCTGAAATCAAGACTTTCAAAATTTTGTGAACAATTTTTGAAAAGGGTCACCCAAGGAACATTCTGGTAAAGTTTCATTGAAATCAGCCCAGTTGTTCAGAAGAAGGTGTCATTCAAAAATTTTCGGGCTCAAAATAAGCCTCACTCTGGCTTCCAAGCCCATATCTATGGACCAATCAGAATTTAGCAAACAATTTTTAAAGAAGGTCACTAAGGGAACATTCTGGCAAAATTTCATTGAAATCAGCCAAGCAGTTTAGGAGAAGAAGAAGTTTTTAGAAAGATGACAACACACGACAGTTGACTGAGTCAAGGTGATCCTAAAGCTCCCCTAGAGTACGTTTTGCTCAGGTGAGCTAAAAAAAGTATGTCTTAAGCGACCTCTTTCCAGACCACCAAAAAGTGGTTGTTAAAGAAAATGGTTGTTTAAAAGAAAATTGAATTATCAATTTGATTGAAAATCCATGTTATAGCAAATTTCTAGATAATCCTATCTAGTTAAAACTAAGTAGAATGTCTAAATGAGACGACTCTTATGCATTTGAATGAAATAGGATTCATGTACATAAATTTTAAGACCAACAAAATCTACTTTTTAGGATATTTTGATTTAAGGACAATTTCTAGATTTTATTTCCTGAGATAGAATTTTCTTATATTTTCATTTTTTGTAGATTAAGGTATGGCGATTGCAAAATTAAAAAGAAGAAAGGGGGTCACCGAATCAGATTTTTCGTAAAACGTAATAGAATGTCATAGGTATCAAGTAAATTGTTGTCCGATTTTTCCCCCGATTTTCATTTCTTGGTAATAACATTAAACCATAACGCAAGCAAATCTTATCAAAAACTCACATCAATTTTATTTTGATTTCATAGATAAGAAGTTATTTGCACTGAATATAATACACAATTATCGATTGAAAGGAAACATAGGGATTTTTTAGGTATTACCTAATTCGTAAAAACAGGGAATGTCGAAAATGAACGAAAATATTTTCAAAATTTATTACTTTTGATCAAATTTCTCAAAAACCCTGAGATAGAAAATTTTATTTTTTCTATATTTTGTAGATAATTATATGTTCGTGTGATTTTGATATTAAAAAGGTATGATCACCATGCTAATTTTTTAGAAAAAATGCAAAATTCTAGGTCACCCATTTTTGACGCCAAGGAAAAAAATCACTCCTGATTCCTTTTTTCTTGCCAATTTTATGAACAAAATCAATAAATTCGATCCTTCTTAAATTGATCGATTATGAAGCTGAATTCCACAACATATAGGGTATCTCTTTGTTTTGCGTCAACAAATCCCAAGGTCAAATCATATGAAAAGGTCAAGGTCATATATTAAGGCCAACGTTACATAAATCACGCAAAAATCTAGTAATTTCAAAAATATTCAAGCCTATTGAAAATAGAATACTCACATATGGAATAATAATTTAACTTGTCAATAAGCATCATCAAATTCCTTGATCAAAGTCATATAATGAGATCAAGGTCATCTACCCATCTACCTCGCTCACACTCCCATCCCCAAATAAATTTCAAATATACACAGGTCTGTTAAAAAATTAATACAAACATTGGAATTAAAACTCTGACAAGATCATTTGACAACAAAATGATTGTTATCAAGATCAACTTTTCAAAAATTAACCCCGTCAAAATGAAATGTGACGGTTACATGTAGCTATCGGATTCACGACTGATAACGTTGTTTGATGTCTGATTTTGCGCGGGAAGGTTAACGTCACAAATACCTACAAAAATGACACTGACGTCATATCCTTTATTCCACAAAATAAAATGGCTGCAATAATTTACATAATTATTTTTAGTGATAGGATTTGTTAATCGTCTTCATGAAAGCATTTTCCGCAAATTTTAAAAATTAGAGGATTTTTTTGTGTGTTTTTGTTACGTCAGAGATAAGTGCAAGTTTGGAGCGCTTACTCCTTTTTGAAGAGTTCAATGCGCAAAGACGTTGCGCAAGCACGAACTCCCGAAATCGTCCTTAAAGACGGAATTTCAGTCACTTAATAAAGATGGTTGCTAAGTAGATGTGGTTGCTGGGGTAAGATTGACTGTACTTACTTAAAATAATGGATACCAGTATCAACAACCAATCTACAGGCCCTCCACATCTCATCACTAAATCTACCCAGTCTGAAATTGGAAACATTATAAGTATTGCAGTTTCTTGCCAGGGTATACCACAATCTATTTCCTGCTAGAAAAAATGATGTCATCCATGCCGCAGGCTAGGAATGACATCATTTCTTACAGCTGGGAAAAATCATAGATTCCTGGTAGAGAAGATTTTTTGGGATGAACAGCCATATGCCAAATATGAGCCTTGTATCTTGAATAGGCTTGAAGATATTGGCAATGTTATGTTTTTTCGGTTAACTTTTGCAGACAGACAGATTGACAGACAGGTGGAGGAATGGACAGATGGACAACGATAAAACAAATGCCCCCGATCTTTCAATATGGGGGTATAAAAATGAGGTATTCACTGTCGCATACTGAACTTGAGTAGACTTGGGTCATGCTAGTAAAGGAACAAGAGAATCATGATCATATTACCAGTTCAAATTTTTGTTTATAATACTTGGGCAAGGGGATCCTTCAGGGAAAATTATTATCTTAAATCAAACCCGTGCAGCATAGCCATTGATTATCTAAGAATTTTTCAGAATTTTCTTTGAAGTAAATAAAAGTATTTATCACAGCTGTTTTTTTATGAATAAATTAGCTGTGAAGAATATACCTGTAAAAGTAAGAAATAACTCAATGGTTTCAAATAAAGTTCTTATTTGTGACACGTCAAGCAAAAAGGGACCATCTGGGTATTGTGTGAAGTGTTGACCCCATCCATGCAAAATATTTCATAGGAACGCTTTAAAACTAGCTCCAAAACTGACAATGTGTCCGAAAAATTGCTTCATGCACTGCGCCATCACTTTTGTTTATACCAAATTTGCTTGGTAAAGTAATAATGTCATAAAAATTGACATGGAAATAGGATCAACGTATTTAATATAGTGCTCTTTATTAATGTTAAATAAAGAAACTGATAAGGGTATAGGCCCTGACTGAGGATATTCAAGTGAAAAAAAACGGGCGTCAATAGCACATGAATTTACTTATTAATCTAGGTTTTCTCCCGTTTAAACCAGAGTTTGTCTGTTAACATATGCCTTTAACGAGCCAAAAACGCAGATTTTATGCAATAATATAAGTTAACTCCCCTGACAGCACACCAACACACATTTTCCCCCATAAAGTGTTTGTGAGCTATGTTGTTGATTTATCATAAAATATGAACTTAAGTCCCAATTAATATGTTCATACCAAACCATAAAAAAAATCTTACAAAACGAGAAATGATAAGAAAATGCCATATTGTTCTCAGGAAGAATTGTCCTCAGGAACATCTTTTCTTGTAGATTTTCAACTCTTAAAAAAGTAATGAAAACACTTGAGCATCTTACCTACTTTCATTTGAATATAAAATTGTTAATGTAATTTACTTGTACTCACAATTCATTATGATCCTCATAGATTCCCATTTCTTCACCAAGAAATTCTGAATAAAGAGCCCAGCCCTAGAGTAAAATGAAGATATGTATTTGAAATGTTCTTATGGCCTAAAACATTAAAAATCTCATTGTCTGATCTATATACATGTATGTGAGCCTTGAAGATTTTAGGTCAGAGCACATAAGTAATAAAACTTTTCTCATTCTTAGCTGAGAATCAAGTTAAACTAGATCCTAGATTACAGAAATGTTTTTTCAGAAACATAAATGAACAAGATGGCCTGCATTGCTCATCTGACTTTGCTCTACTGGCTTTCAAATATCTATCAATGAGAAAAACTCAGTCAGAGATGGAAGTTTACAAGGAAAATTTTTAAAGAGGCTGAAATTTGGACAGAAAAGCTGATTTAATAAAGTGAAATTATGGAGAGCCACACTGAATGACAGCCCACCACATCATGCCCTTTTCTGAGGGTCAATCAAAATTTCTTGAACATCTTGAGAAAAAGATCACCCGAGAAACACTCATGCCATGTTTCATTTATATTGATGCAATGATTTTGGAGAAGAAGATTTTATTGTAAAAGTATCCCCCTGCCCATATTTGAAAGTCCATCAAAATTTCTTCAAAAATTTACATAAAAGGTCACCCAAGAATCATCTGTGCCAAGTTTCATCGAAATTGGCATTATGCTTAGGGAGGAGAAGATTCTTAAACAGTTTATAGTGAAAATAAGTCCAACCCTGCCAAACCCATACTGAGAGTCAATCATATTTCTTGAATAATTAAAAAATGGGTCACCCAAAAAAATTTCATGGCAAACTTCATTGAAATAAGAACAGGGGTTAGGGAGATGACTTTATAAGATTTTATAGTGAAAATAAGCCCTATTTGGCCACAACCATATTTGGAGGGTGGGGGGCCGTAATAAAATTTGTTGAACAACCTTAAAAAAATGGTAACTCAATTTACACTCATGTTATATTTCATCAAAATTGGGCAAAATGATTTGAGAGATTTTTTAAGACTTGAAAGTGAATATAAGCTACTCTGCCATGCCCATTTCTGGAGGTTAATCC
This sequence comes from Fragum whitleyi, assembly GCA_948146395.1. Taxonomy (NCBI): domain Eukaryota; kingdom Metazoa; phylum Mollusca; class Bivalvia; order Cardiida; family Cardiidae; genus Fragum; species Fragum whitleyi. Next base: position 30,769,652 of record OX411557.1, on the reverse strand, counting down.
TAATTTCTTGAACAACTTTAGGAGAGGGTCACTCAAGGACAATTGATGCCAAGCTTCATTGAAATTTGGCCAATGGTTTTGGAGGAGAATTTTTAAAGATTGTATCATGAAATAGGCCTTATTCTGCCATACCAATATTTAGGGGTCAATCTGAATTTCTTGAACAACTTTAGAAGAGGGTCGGTCACACATTCATTGCCAAGTTTCATTAAAATCGGGCCTATAATTTGGAGGATAGGATTTATAGAAATTTTATAGTGAAAACTAGCCCTGCTTTACATGCCAAGATTTTTGGGTCAAACCATTTTTTTTTAACAGCCCAATAGTTGGGAGAAGATTTTTAAAGATTTTAAAGTGAATAATGCCCGCCCTTACACACCCATATTTGGGGGGTCAATAAAAATCAATTTATGAAGAGGATCAAGGAATATTTCTACCAAGATTCTTTAAAATCTTTCAATTGGTTTAGGAGGAGATGTTAAAGGAAAAGTTTACACACACACAGGCACATGGACGGCAACAGACACACCACCTTTGCTCAGTGGAGCTAAAAAATGACTTTATTATCAGTTCAGCAAAATATTTCTTTTATCATAAAATCTTAAATTTTTAGCTTACCTCAACATACGAGTTGTAAAATGGAAAGAAGTATGGGACATTATAACTACTCCAATGCATCCGCTTTCTAAAGGTAGGAATGTCTGATAAGGCTGAATAACTCTCCTGAAATTGAGGGGAAAAAATTAATATCATTTAACCCAATCCCTAAAAGTCTCACTTTTTTCAAGCCCTTTAAGTAAAAAGCTTTGAAAAACATTGTATACAAGAACAAGGGCTGTCGGAGGACAGCGAAGCTCGACTATTCCTAGTGCTGGATAGTAACAGCAAATCAATATTGACATAGGAAATTCAATAAAATGAAAGTCAAGAGAAAAGAATCTGTCTAGAGGCTGATATTATGGTCAGAAGCATGTGCAGACTTTCAAAGCAATAGCTTTAGTAGGAACAGAGATACAACTAACATTAAACAGTTGCACATAAAAACATAACCAAGATTTTTAAGGCCAAAAAGGGTTAACATTCCACTAAATTAAATATCAGAGTAATGAATCTTTTTCTGTGGGCTAATATTATGATCAAAGAAGCATGTTTTAAGTTTACAAGCAACAGCTATAGTAGAAATAGAGATATTACAGAAATACAACATTTGTACGTAAAAACTTAACCAAGAATTTCTAAATCCTAAAAGGGTTAAAAATCCACTAAATTCTATACCAGAGTAATGAATCTTTATCAAGAGGCTGTTGTTATGATCATTGAAGCATGTGCAAAGTTTGAAAGCACCCTTGCGAAAAATAGCCGGCTAAAAGCCGGCTATTTAGCTGCGTAAAAGCCGGCTTTTAGCCGGCTAAAAGCCGGCGGTATTGGCACCTGCGTAAAAGCCGGCTTTTACGCATAGCTGCGTAAACGCAGCTTAATAAGAATTCATATAGAATTAGCTAGAAAAACGCAGAAATTGTACAGCTTTTACGCAGCTAGCTGCGTTTTTATTAAGATACTGCGTTTTTTTACGCAGCACTGCGTTTTTTCTAATACATCTTTCTATACAATTCCTTAGAAAGCTGCGTATTTTCTGCGTTTTTCAGAGAAAACTGCGTTAAAGCTGCGTTTTTTCTTCGTAAACGCAGCTTTTATGCAGGTGCCAATACCGCCAGCTTTTAGCCGGCTTTTACGCAGCTATTATCCAGCTTTAACGCAGCTTTGCGTTTTTTATAAGAAAGCTGCGTTTTTTAACTGCAGCCCTGCCTATTTTTTACTCAGCTCAATTTTAAAATACGCAGCTCTTAAATTTTAGTGCTAAAGGTTAAAATATTTCTCCCTTCTAATGCCTAAGCCACATAGACAACAAAAAAGTAATGAAAATGACTTGACTTTTTGTTCCAAAACATCTGAGCTCTAACAACATATATTTTTAGTATTTTACAGTTTTTACTACATTTCAATACGATGATTAAGAATCCCTGTCCTGTTTCCACAACAAAAATCTAGTCAGTCCCTTACCTTTTGGGCTGTCAAATCTAGTGATGTGAGTATGTCCTCTATCACAGCCATCTTTCATTTGATAAAAGTTAATATGACAATAGTCATTTCTTTCCTTACAATCAGGGATTGATAAGTAGTTCACCTAAATAGGATGAGCACTGGAGGTCAGACTGAAATGATGTAGTTGTGCTGGTGTGAAAAATGCAGGAAATCATATGAAGGTACACCAGTCCCTGTATTATGACTGCAATGATGCTAAAAGTGGCAAAGCGACAAGCAAAAAACACAACTATGGGTGCTTAAGTTACTGATTTCACCCAAAGGCCTGAATGTAATCGAAATTATTGAAAGAGAATAGTTTGAAATAAAACTTGCATACATCAAGTTATTCAACAATTTTACTTGATTGCCAAATATAACAAGAGGCCAATGACAGCCTTAGAAGCTCATCTGGCTATCAAGTAATCTCTCAATTTAATCTTACATTTCAGGAACTTATTGTTTAAAAAGAATGAATAAATGATAAATCAACTTAGTCAATTTTCTCTCCTTCAATTAGTTTTAAACAACAATCCTTTTGGCTCTATTTATATTGTTTTCATTATAAGTCACATAGAACCTGAATCTTCCTTCAAATAGCTTTAGTAGGAACAGAGATACAACTAACATTAAACAGTTGCACATAAAAACATAACCAAGATTTTTAAGTCCGAAAAGGGTTAACATTCCACTAAATTAAATATCAGAGTAATGAATCTTTGTCTAGATGCTGATATTATGGCCACAGAAGCATGTGTAAAGTTTCAAAGCAATTGCTTTTGTAGAAACTGAAATATTACAGATAAACAACATTTGCACGTAAAAACCAAGATTTCTAAGTCCGAAAAGGGTTAAAATTCCACTAAATTCAATATCAGAGTAATGAATCTTTGTCTAGATGCTGATGTTTTGGTCACAGAAGCTTGTGTAAAGTTTCAAAGCAATAGCTTTAATAGAAACAGAGATTTTAAACACTTGCACGTAAAAACTTAACCAAAGCATTACGCCGACGCTGGCGTGACTGGAAAGGCCCCCTCCCCCCATTCTTCGAATAGTCGAGCTAAAAAAGAGCATGATAACCACAATTTCTTCATTGTCCATGTTAATTTTGTCCTCAAAATGCAAAGGTTATAAACATTTATTGATGAAAAAATTGCTAACTGCAGTTTGAATTTGGGTCCAGTCTAAAATTTTATCCTCTGGTAATTGGTAAATGTTTTCTGGTGGATAATCAAAATTCTAGAAACACAATAAAATGTCATTATGTTTGGTTGCTCTTTGACAGCTTTACATATGCAGGAGCACATTGATGTCACTTGGCAAAACAGTTGTACCTGGTTATAAATATATAGGCAGTTACAACTGTTTCACACTGAGCAATGGACATGTTTTTGGACACAGAGATTATCCTAGCAGAAGGAAAATATCTATCAGTTGGTATGACATATAAATCTGCTTGAATTGAATTAATAATTGGAATGGTTGTGTTCAGGAACAACAGCTATCAAACTGGTACCATGTTAATTTCAAAGTAAGTTTAACATTGACCGATGACTTTGACCATTCATATAATGTTGGAGTAATTGTCTGAGCAAACTCAAACAGACTGACAGACGAACAAACAGAGGAACTTGTAGGTGGTCAGATGTACTAATGCACATTATTGCATAAAATGTGTGTTTTCTTGTCGTTATAGTTACACCTTAATGGCAAAACCCGGGTGTTAATGGGAGAAAATGGGATTATTAAGTAAATTCATATGTCCTTAAAGACCCATTTTTTTTACTTGAATATCCTCGGCCTGGGCATATACACTTTTTATGTCTTAACTTTTAATATAGAGCATAAATAATGATGTAAATCCTATTCCCACGTTATAGTTTGTGATGACATAAATTCACCAAGCAACGCCAATAGAAACCAAAGTGATGGTGCATTGCAAACGCAATTTCAGGTACATTAGTGGGTGTGTAGCTTGTTTTAAAGCATTTCTATGAATTGTTTTGCATTTTTTGTTTGAATAAAGATACTTTATATTTCTCTTTTTACACAATAATGGCGTAAAATGACATTTTTTTGAGGCGTTAATATTTGCAGAGGACCTCAAAATGTTTTATAGCACTCGTGCACTCAAGCATCAAACCAATTTTTGGGTCTCTGCATATGTAATTGCCCTAAAAATGTGAAAAGTGAACCATTTAGCAATTTCTGAATAAATACTTTTGTCTTTCTTCTTAATATGCAATATTAGTATTTTTTCAGGCGTTAACATTAAGCTTTGAACACGGGCGTTAAACCATTTTTCGGGTCTCTGCTTTTGTAAACACTGTCAAAATAATGAATTAACCCTATATTAATCTTGTCATGTTTTTTTAAAACGTGCTATTGAACTTGAATGTTGCGTCAGCTCAATAAAGATTGTGTTGATTGTGTTGTTTTAACCCTTGTCATGCTGTACCCGCAACATTCTGGCTTTGAAAGGAGGTATAAACAAAGATCAGCCTGCACATATGTGCAGTCTGAACTTAGTTCATACCACCTGATTTTCATTTTCAAACCAGACAGGTGTAAAACAATGTGTTTCCAAAATCAATACCCACTCCAATTTGGTAACTTCCAGTGCTTTTAGCACTTTGATTTACATTTAATTTTGCAAATATTTTTATTCAGCATGAAAAGGGTTAAATACACTGAGCTGTCATTGTGACAACCACATCTTGCTCACTCAAAGCAGGCTTTACAATAACTAGAAGGCCATGAATGGCTTGAGTCGCTCCACAGGCTTGAAATTCTTGTAAGAGCAAATAAATGTTTTGACTAGAATTTTAGATATTTGGGGTTCTACTGATGTTGAAAATGATTTTCAAAGTTTCAACTATATAACAGATAGAGAAATGACCTCTGCTATTAAAAGACATATTTTTCATCAAATCAAAATAATTTTTGGCTGCATGATAATGGGTCACCCAAAGATCATACCAAAAATGTTTGATTGATATCCATCTGTTACATTCTGAGAAAATGTTTTTCATAGTTTCCACTATTTAACATATTGAGAATTGACCTCCACCCATTAAATGTATATTTTTCATCCAGTCAAAATAATTTTTGGTATACTGATAATGGGTCACTCAAGGATCAATCCAGTGAAATTTAGTTGATATCCATCTGTAACATTCTAAGAAAATTATTTTCAAAATTTTCCACTATATAACATATACAGAAATGACCTCTGCCCATAAAATGCATATTTTTTATCCAATCAAAATAATTTTTGGTATACTGATAAAGGGTCACTTAAGAATCATTCCAGTGAAATTTGGTTGATATCCATCAGTTACATTCTGAGAAAAAGATTTTCAAAGTTTCCACTATATAACATATAGAGAAATGACCTCCGCCCATAAAGTGCATATTTTTCATCCATTCACAATGATTTTTTGTATACTGATAAAGGGTCACCCAAGGATCATTCATGTAAAATTTAATTGGTATCCATTGATTAGAATCTGAGAAAACTCACTTTTTACCATATTTGGAAATTAGCCACGCCCATTAAATCCATGTTTTTCATTGAATCAAAATTACTTGAACAACTTTGAAAGAGGGTCACCCAAGGACCATTGCTGTGAAGTTTGGTTGAAATCCACACAGTAGTTTCTGAGGAGAAGATTTTTAAAGAAAAGTTTCGACCGGACGCACGCACGGAAGGACGCACGACAGTCACAATGCCATGACAATAGCCCCAGTGGCTTTCAGCCAGTGGAGCTAAAAAACATGACTTACAGCTAAATGATGTCCTGGAATAGCTTCATGTAATGATAATGAGATCATCGTAAATGTGGGACTGTAATATAAAACAAAATGTGTTTATATACAAGATTATTGCTTGTTTCAGTGTAAGATCAATTGACTTTTCATTGAGTGAACAACTAAAGCTGCATTGTCATGAGTGGCAAAGCCACAAGTTAAAATATAGCTTTTGTTGTTCACTCAATGAAATATCAATCAATATTGCATGAAAAGCAAATGATTACTCCATTTCTTTAAATGCATAAAAGAGACAAAATGTGGAAATTTTAGAGCAAATTTTCTTAAAGTACATCATTTTACAAATGATTGCTAAGCAACGCTCATGATGGCATCACTTACTGAGCTCAGCCTAGATAATGTAAAATGAATGAAAGCATGTTTTAAGTTTTTTTATAATTTCACCTGTAAGGCATTGAGTTTATGAAATGATAATCTACTGTTATTTCTAGATAATCCACTAAAAACCATTAAAGAGGAATAATTTCTATCCCATAGAAGCCAATGTTCAAACCATGACCTACAAATTAGATTTCGATTTATTTCAATTTGCCTTATAGGTGATCATTACTTTATTTTGAGAAAAGCACTGAATCAAAGCAGAAACAAGAGCTCTGCCCACAGGTGTCTACAGGTACCATTCCTTGGCTGTTGGATTATACATAGGCGTAACTAGGATTTTGAAATTCATACACACTCAGAATATGACCAACATAGAATATATAGGATAAAAGGGACATGTGGACTGTGACAAAAGATGAACATCCCCTGTCCACTCCCCTTATCTATGACTTCAGCGTTGGTGAATAATCAAAATATTGTAATATGATAAGCTGATATAGCTTGGATAGAGCATTTATTTCTATAAAGCACTTGCTTAATGGTAGTTACCCTTGTTGTGGTATAAAAAAATCACAATCCAAAAAGGGGCATATATTCAGATGAAATACAACTAGAGTTATTCATCCCTCACTACTAAAGGTTGCTCTTGGTTGATAGAAAAAGCATGCTAAGTTATAATACAAGAGTACCGCCTACAGGTGCAGCACTCGGCTGCAAGTGCTGGTTAAATTTTAAACAGGAAAGGGGCATAACTCATACAAAATTGCTCACAGTTATCCCCCTTGATAGTCTAGATGGATCTTGTGATGGTGAGCACACATGCTAAGTTTCATAAGGATATCTTGAATAACAAGAGATATGACTAAGCTCAAAGTTTGTGATGGCTATACCAACACTTATGCCAAAACCAATACAAACGACAACAATGTGATCAAAATACCTTGGGTTATGACTTTCATTAAAAATTTTGTTTGAAATATAAAGACCCTATCACATACCAATCAAAAGATAAAGCCAATTTTAAAATTTTATTTTTTTCAATAATTTGATCTTGAAAAATGACCATGACTGATGTCCTTGAACTTGGTACCACCAGAAAGGTCTTAATTGTCCAAGGCAATCATCATGTGAAATATGAATGCCCTGTTAATTACCATTCAAAAGTTAAGCCAATGTTTTTTTCTTTTCAAATTTTGACCATGAAAAATGACCTTGACTGATGAACTTGGTACCAACAGATAGGTTTTGTTCAAAGCAATCATCATGTGAAATATGAAGGCCCTATCACATATCATTCTTTTTTTATGTTTTTTTTTTTTAAATTGACCTTCAAAAACGACCTTTACCTTGATTGATGACCTTGAACTTGGTACCAACAGACAGGTCTAGTCCCAAGCAATCATCATATCAAATATTGAGGCCTATCACTAACCATTCAAACAAAAGTTATGGCCAATGATGATATTTTTTTAAAAAAAAAAAAAATCGACCTTGAAAAACAAGACCTTGAACTTGACTGATGACATTGAACTTGGTACCATCATAAAGGTCTTGTCCAAAGCAACTATCATGTGAAATATGAAGGTCCTATCACTTACCATTCAAAAGTTAAGGTCAATGTAAACGTTTAATTCATCTTTTAATAAATTTGACCTGGAAAATTGACCTTGACCTTGACTGATGACCTTGGTACCTACAGAATACCTCGAGTTTTCTCCGAAAACAGCTGAGCTGAAAAACTCATCAATTAGATTCTATAGAAAAAAAATTCAAAGAAAAGTTTTAAGACTGGATGCACAGACAGATTACGGACACGGCTCCATGACAATTGTAGCCCAATTGGCCATTGGGGATAGAAATCTGAAGAATCAATCAAATAGCATAACCAGAAATTCACATGCCCCTTACTTGTCTTCTTTTCGATGTACGTTAGCATAAAAGATTCCTGGTCTAGAGCCGTCAGCTGCCACTGACATATACATACCACCTATACCATCAGCAACAGTGGGTCGTACCCTATTAAAAATAGATAGAGGTAATCATACAACTGATGAGGGGCAGAGAGTGGTATCAGCCAGCCATCTTGATATCTGCCAAAAGGGCTTTATCATGCAATGAAGCCTGTATTGACCTGATATCACCTGCCTGATAACATAACATGATATAGGACAGGCTATTTTTAGAAACAATTTTCAAAACACTTTCACCTGACTTTCCTTGATTTTTAATGGTTAACTGTAAATAAGTACTTAAAATGATTGCATGATAAACAGAATAACATGTAAGTGTCTTAAAATATCAATGTTATCTGGTCTTGGCAGTGAGAAATTATCATGACTCGGCAAAGCCTCGTCATGATAAATTCTCCCAACCTCGACCAGATAACATTGATATTTTAAGACACTAACATGTTATTCTCTATATACCTCCAGGGCAGATTTCTAAGTAAGGTCGATATCACTCGATCTCTGGTTCTCATCAGACGTATAATAACCTGTTTTTTACATTCAAGATAAATTGTATGTAACATGTAATACTGTGCTGATGTCATTTTTGCTGTAGGGTGTTTTATTTTGTACATCATGAAACCAAGTGGATGATCCAAAGCCATAGTTTTAGAAAGTTTTCCTTGACTGATATCTGGTATCTGCTGAAAAGTCTTGTTACAAGTTATCAACATTTGAAATATTAAGGCTATATCAATAAGCATTTCAAACTTATTGAAAAATGTAAAAGTATTTTGTTTTATTGAATTGTGACCTTGAGAAATGAAGTCTTGATGTCCCCCAGGTAGAGCATTCAGAGATAAGCAAAGTAAAAGTTTTTTGGTTAAAGTTTTTCTGGTTAAAGTTTTTTTAAAAGGGTCAAGGTCACTGTCTCAAGGTCATTTTGACATGGGGGCTTGTCTTAAATGAAGGTCTATACCCTAATGGGTGTTTATGTAAAATATAAAACCTCTAATATTGATAGAAATAAAAATTTCAACAGTTTGCAGAGAGCCGACGCTGATGCAGACATCCGAGGGTATGACAATAGCTCTTCCGAGACTTTCATCCGGGGCAAGCTAAAAAGGACTTAGAAAATCTTGACAAGGGTTAATTAATGCCACTTACTCTAGAGGCAGATCAGGAATGTCCCTGAAGTAGTTCTTTAGTTTGGGTTGGATTCTTTTATAGATGATATTCTTGAAATGAGCAATGGTTTTCTCCTGAAATTGGTCAATGCAAAAAATTTTCCCATATACCACAGACAATGTTTCATAATCTGATTTCTTTGTGATATGTTTTTATACATAGGAATTTATAAGACAAAAAGAGTATTATGACAGAATCACCAGTACCCCATACATATTAATTTAATCCAGTATTACAATAAATATAGATGATATTCTTGAAATGAGCAATGGTTTTCTCCTGAAATTACTCAATGCTAAAGATAATTCCCACATACCATAGGCAAAAGTTTCATAATCTGATATTTTGTGATATGTTCTTATACATAGGAACTTAAAACACAAAAAGTTTTATGGCACAATCATTAGTGCCTACTATAACCTGAAATTATTGACATGATTTGACCTTTGTGCAATGAATAAATTAACTGATGCATACATTTACCACCGATTAAGATCGGTGGTTACGGAAAGCTTCGTTTTAATACGGGGGGACTATGTTTTCATATGATCATAATTTTTAACCAACAGTAAATAACGGTTCCATGGTCGAGAGGTGTAGGTTGCAGTCATACAAAGTATACTATTGGCGGTTCAACACTACACAAAGACATTTTTTTTCTTATTTCTCATTTTTTTTGTCTTTAACATATTATTAAAAACATGCTTGACTTTCTTGTGTTTTTCTGACCTTTAGATGGGTTATGAAACCTTAACTTTATACTTTTCTCAAAGAAATTATCTTCAATTTACTAGTTTGTCAAAATTTGAAAGAGTAAATTGAGAAGTGTAAATCAGACTACATTTTTTTAAAAGCAGTTTGTAGAACCTTTTTTTTATATATATGATTGAACACATATTTTTGTTTGAAAGCATACAAATGATCTTATTTGATATTGTCCGAGAGATACATTTAGAGATATTTGAGTTCTAAAAGAAATTATAATTGAAATGAAATAAAAAGAAAGAAATTTAAACAAGTAATGGGTAAGCAATATACGATTTAAAAAAAAAAGATTTATTGAGACTGGAACCACGGATCTTATGTTCTGCAGTTCGTCTACCTAACAATTATATCTAGAAGAACTTTCTACCTACGGTTGCACAAAATAAAGATATAAATCATCATGATCGACTCCCGAGATAATACGAAAACTAACGATTATGGCAAGTTGGAATCATAAAAGCATGTAATTATTTAGATAGAGGTCATGCTCAATCATTTCAAATATTTCAAATTATACATATAGATTAAACCCAGTCATAACAATGAATATTATAATATTCAGCATTATAACAAGAGGTCAATTATGGTCCTAGATCACTCACCTGAGTCTCTTTGACCCCTGGGAGATCACAGGTTGCACCTGTGTGGAGCCCAAATATGATCCAATGATCTTGATATGAACAGAGTTTGTAGAGGTCTATTAGATGATGCTACATACAAAGCTGTCTTCCTTCTGGTTTCAGAGAAGAAGATTTTTGAAGATTTCCCTATTTTCAACCTTTTTGTTAAGGTTAAACGGAGAGTAAAGGGTGGATTTCATTTATTTGAACAACTTTGGTAGACATTGACCCACAATAGCTCACCTAGAGCACTTCTTGCTCTGGTGAACTGAAATAGATGAGTTAGCAAGAGCACAGCGGACAGATGCCAACACTTATAATGGCTATTCTAAAAAGGTCATTATTCTTACCAAACTGTAGAGATCCTTTTGATAGTAAAGATAATGCTCTTTTGAGTTTGAACATGAATTACAAATTTCTAGTGAAATTTTTTATACTGTTATATAAAAACAAGAGGGCCACAGTGGCCCTAAATTACTCCCCGATTAAACTGTCTTAAGATCTAACATCTCACACTAGTTTTTAACCATAATTTACCCAACTTCAAAGCAGATTTAGAAATCATAAAACAATCATTCTGACAAATTTACAAAAAGGCTGGGCAAAAAATATGGCTTCTTGAGTTTTTCTAAGATTTGACTCCTTGACCTCATTTTTGACCCAACTTAACCCAATTTCAAACTTGACCAAGATTTTATCTAAACAATCATTCTAAACAATATTCATTTTGATTAAGCAAAAAATATAGCTTCACAAGAGTCAACAAGGTTTTCTTAGATTCTACCCCGAGACCTCATTTTTAACTCCACTTGACCGAATTTCAAGACAACCATTCTGACCAATTTTCAGGTTAAAATATGACTTCTATAAAGTCTACAAGGTTTATCTAAGATTTGACCCCTTGACCTCATTTTTTACCCTACTTGACCCAATTTCAAACTTGACTTGATTTTATCTCGTCAATCATTGTGACTATTTTCAAGTTGATTCTGTAAAAATTACGACACATGACAGACCAATGTGACCACAAAAGCTCACCTTTACCACCTTGTGCTCAGCTGTGTTAACAAGGACAGTACAAAATGATTAAAGCTTTTCATGCTGATGTTACGTTGACAACAACAATGACAAAGCTTTCAATAACACTTAGGATTTTCTTCATAGAATGTTAGGAAATTACAGCAAAAAAAACAATTGAGTATTATTTCATTTATTTAAAACAAATAAAATTTAACCCTTGTCATGCTGAACTCGTAATATTCCTGCTTTGACAGGAGGTACATACAAAGGTCAGCCTGCACATATGTGCAGTCTGATCTTAGTTCATACCACCTGAATTTTATTTTTAAACAAGAAAGGTGAAGAACAATGCATTTTCGAAATCAATACTCACTCACATTTGGTGACTTCCAATGCTTGTAGCACTTTGATTTTACATTTATTTTGCAAAGATTTTTATTCAGCATGACAAGGGTTAATATACGTAACTTACAGGTGATGCAATGAGAAACTGTTCATCAGCTACCATATGTTGATAGAGCTCTCGTATAGACCAGGAACTGTTGTAACTTAAATTTGCCATACTCTGAAAACAGAATTTATCATGCAATGAAGGCAATATTAACCTAATTTATAATATGTTCTATGTCTTGAGGGTGAAATAACCCTGAACATTTTGATACTATGCAGGTGTTATTACACTAGTGGCATAACTATATAAATGAGCTCAAAGCGAATAGCAACGCTATTTTGTAACCTTGAAAATGAGGTCATTGTGTAAACATTGTGATGTCAGTTTTAAATGGCGTTATAAATTTTGCTGAAAATTGAAATGTTGAAATTCAAGAATTTTGCAAAGATTCAGGTCATATTATAAATAGAATATAAAATTTGTGCTCATAAAATACAGAATCTATTAAACATGTCATCTAAAACACATAAAAACTTGGCGCAGTCTAGTTTTTATCTGTGTATAGAGGAATTTTCTAATAGTATGATATACAATATAAGAATCTTTGGCCAATAACAGAGTTTTGTGCAAAACTTTTAATGCTTTATTTGTTCAATATTCTCAGCAGTTGTTCCCCAACCATTTTTACAACAGTGGTCAATAACTGACTATTGAAAAAATGATTATTCATAACCAATTTAAGTTGAAGACTTGTTTTTATTCCATTTGCAATGTATTGAAAAGTGCTATCCAAGCTTATGAATATGCAACAGATCATGCATAGGGTTATTGTACTGTGGTAATACAAACAATACATATTGAACAACCCTCAGATTTTAACCATTTCAAACATAATCCTTCTTTTAGATACCCCTGGAAAAAAAAAAAACTTACAAAACATTAATTAAGATCAGACTGCACATATGTGTTGAATGATCATTGCCTATACTTCTTGCTAAAGCAAGGAGAATCCAAGATCAGCATTGAAACAGTTAACATTTTTAGAGGGCTACCAGTTGAGGGGTAAGTTCGTAACTCTTGTAAGTGGCTATGACTCTTTATGCACTTAATTAAAAGGGTTTCAAACTGAACCCTGGAAGTGTACTACCACAGAAGATGAGTTAATTAAAAACTTACGTTCCCAACACTGCTGTTTTCAGAAATTTTCGACATATTTGATTCTGAAAATTAATTTGATCTTGGCAGATATCCTTGATCTTTGAACCCACAGGAAGGTCTTGTCACAATCCACATGTGAAATATGAAGGTTCTATCCATTGCCAATCAAAAGTTATGGCCAATTGAAGTTTAAGTTATTGGGGAGACAAATGGACAGACAGACAGGTTACTTACAATATGCCCATAATCTATTAATGCAGGGTTATAAAAAGTATTCAATACCTCCCTAATCCTGTGTTCAATACGGGCAACCTCATCCAGACCAATTCTATGGACATCTTCAGCACTAGCATTGAGTGATGTATGCCATTTTAGACAGGCTTTATAGTTCTCTCTACCATTGGGCAGGGTTCCAATACCTAAACCTTTTCTGGATCTGGGCATATACTCCTGTAGATAGACATAATAAGAACAATTGGTATTTTAAATACTCCATTTCCTTCCTCTAATTAGTATCTAATTATTATCCATCATCATGCAAAATACGAACATTGCATCTTGAAAAGCCTTGAAGTAATAAGCAATGTTGAGTTATTTTGGTTAGACTGTGCAGGCAAACAGAAAGAGAGATGAACAAATGTATAACAAAATGCTTCCCCCCCCCATCTTATCAATGCAGGGCATAAAAAATTCTTATATCAGCATTTTGGAAAACTAACCTGTGTTATGAAGGTTGAAACCTCTGTTAACTTTTCTTTCAAGTTTACCAAACTGTTGTTCAATCTTGCTTGAATGTGGGACCTGAAATAATTTAACCCTTATTATACTGATCCAGGAATATTCCGTTTTAGACAGGAGTTATAGACAAAGATCAGCCCACATATATGTTCCAAGTTTAAATGATGCATATATTATCAGGAAGAATGGTTTGTTTGACTTCTATATGGACCAACCTTTACACCATTTACATAAAATTGCATTTGAATGAAGGATTTGTATGTGGTAAAATCTTAATTTCAGCTTAATATCATTCCAAAAAAATATTTTTTTGAGAATAAAATGATTTCAAAATAATGATTTTGTCTATCTAGTTAATGTTATTATTTTCACATTTTCCACTCTTAAACACAAGGGGTGATTGAGGCTGTTGAGTAGGTAGAAAAATAAACATATAGCAAAAACAGGTGATTTTATACTTAACATCTGACAGAAGAAATGTCCATTCTTCCTTATTTGAACATGCTTATTTGTATATTGATGGTCATGTCATCTTAAACTTTAATATCATGTGATTTGTACCGTTGTAACTCGCCCTCTTATCAAGTCATCCTTGTGAAATTCCTGATGACTTTGTTAAATAATACTCTTTGATTGGTCAAAATATGTGAATATGGGGTTCATCTCAGAATAGATAAAAACAATTATCAATTATTTGGTCAAATGGTTTTTGTATAATGAGAGAACATATTCAGATTTAATATCGAAAGGAAGTAAAAATGTTCGACAAACTTAATTTTATAAAAATACTCTTGCCCCCTATGCAAATCAGAATTATTCTTGTATTAAAATTGGCTGTCCTGTTTAATATGTACACAATGAGGTATGAAAGGTTAACATGTAGATGGATGGAAAAAATCATTATTTTACTTGAAAACAATCTGAAAAACAAAATTCTCCATCTATTAGAGTTTAACTATTTCATTTATTCGATTCTGAGATTTTTGGCAAAATATTGGTCCATATTGAAGGCAAAGGGACTATATCAGACTGATATGCAATGTCTAGCTTGCACACATACACCAATTCCTATCATATTGACAACAAAGACTCACACACCTCAAGTGGACTTGAGAAAAAGAAAACTTTAAATATTTAAAGGCAATGAAAAAACAAATTATCTATTAATATGAAATCCATTGTCCATTGATTTCTCTCTGGCTACAATAAACAACAGCATAAAATTGACGTATGATGAATGAATTTAGAATTTATTAGGAATGAAATGGAATGAGTATGTGGAGCAAGTTTTGAATGAAATTTAAGAGAAGTAATAAATTATTGATAATTATATCCAAATTGGACGGAATTAAGGATATTTATTACCTCCCTTAAAAACTAGTACTTTCCTATCTGTGTCTTCATGGACTAGAAGTTTTAAACCCCAAACCAGACAATAAAATGCTGGAAAGATTTTTTAACAATTTGGAGCATTTTTGAATGGTTTGAGTGGGTGTCTGGAATGAATTAATGGAACCCTGAGCGATTAAGCATTGTTTTGATCGCAGTGAATGTCAAATTAAAATGTTACTAATTTTAAAAGTTACATAATTCAAGCTTACAGTTCCATCCCATCTCCAAACAGTTTCTCAGCATGGTCTGTAAATGGCTTGTATAAGGGTGTAGATGTTACATCAGACTTAGTGATGGCCTCTAACATCTTCGGTATTCGATCCTGCAAATAAAATTGAAATTATCCCTTTCTGTTTTGAGAAAATGTAGGTTGGTTCAAAATTGAAAGACACTGAGCATCAAAATGAAAAGTGAATGCAATTGAAACAGAACTTTCCTATACTGTAGAAAATATTTTTGGAAAAGTAGAAATTGCTTCTTCTTTTTTCACAATACTTTAAGTTAACAAATATGAAATCAAAGGTGGTATCTGTATACATACATTGTAGAATCCTTAAAAGGCCTTTATACCACGGAAGTGTGCGTTGCTATGATATCGTTTTGAGGGCCATTTTACAGGCCGCTTACGTACCTGCATGCTCTGTTACTTTTGACAGGTTAAATTATTGCCACAGGTATAACTAGGCTTTTTGTATTGCTACTTACAATGTGTTTTTCACTGATGTTTGTGCTGTTGTGATCAGTGTATTTCTTTGATCTTATTGACCTTTTTGGCTTTTGGAATGTGATGAATTTTGCGGCAGGCAGGGACGGTATTAACCCCCAACCACCTTGTATGTCAGAATGGATCATTATTTCTTCTCTTTCTTCTACAGTCTAGTTCCAGGGGCCTCTTTCAAGAAAAATATCGTACGATTTATCTTATAATTATCGTACGATTATATTTAAGACGGTCGTAAACGGCTTTCACAAAAATATCGTTGAAAATCGCAGACTATACGACCTCATAAGATTATCGTAAAGTTTATCTTTCACATCTGCACGTGCTGATCATATAATATAAACTTCCGCGTTAGTGGGTAAATTGTCCGCTTTTTACTATACCAAAAAGTGTAAATCAGCAAACTGACCGTAGAAAAGCCATTTACTTGTATATTAATGCATATTTAACGAGGTTTCTGAAACCAAATTCGCCGAACTACACATTTCTCATCGAGATCTTAATATCTATGTCAAGATAATTGCCATAATTGCATAGTTAATTTAATTTAAACTGTCTATTCACATTCCAATGGGAGTACACCGGCTGTCGAGCCGAATTTGGAGCAATCGAACATTGGACCGCGTGGCAAAATACACTAGTTTTAGCTAATGGTCATCTACACCAAGTTTTCGGTGTTTGACTTTTTTATCATTTCATTTTATTATCATTGTTGTTTGTTTGGCTGGTTGTTTTTAATGTATAAGAATTCAATTTGTTAAAAAGGTAAGATGAAAAAAATGGCTCATCCATTTTTCTTATATGTTTTTGTTATGTAATTCTTTAAATCTGTATAGTTCTGTGCCTATATGGAAGGTATTGAAACGAACTACAGAAGGTTGGTATTGAAACGATCTTTAGATGGATTTTATATTTCATCGCTTTCATACAAAATTACCGAGTACTTCAGTTCTAGTACAGTGCTCGTTGTCGTATCCGTGTAACTACAACAGTTATATGTAGCTTAGACATGTTTCATCTGGCTTAGTATCGCCGTTCACTAATTGTATTTGCTTGATTATTTGCTCAATTTATATTTGACAAAAAGAGAGAGAAAAAAAAGATATCAAGTGCAGCGGTTTTGTTGTTGATGATGATGTTGTTGTTGTTAATAAGAAATCTCCTTTTTATCAAGAATTGTATGGTTTTGACTATAGGTTGTGGAATTTTCCTTTTAATTAATGTAGTGTTTGAAGGATAAAACTCAGGAAAACATATTGCATAATGTGAGAGGTATTCGTTTAAAAAAAGTAAGTGTTTATATATGTGGAAAAATCTATTGATTTGGTATCTCCCACTTTCTGTGTCACTAGGAAGGGTTAAGCAAACATTTTCAGTCATGATCATGAAAGGGTCCCTTCTTACGGTGAATAAACAACTTACTACCACTATGTAAACATTCTGCGACAATCTTACGATTATCGCAGAATAAAATCAAACATCGAAATGATGGTGCATCAACTGTTTTCAATATATCTCGTTCATTACACTATATTGTAAAGGGAAATTTGGCATGTGCATAGCTAAATAATCGTTCTTACATCCTCGAGAGCTAGAAAGGAATCCGAGAAAATTTCAGGCTCATAGGGACAAAATCGTAAAATTTACTACTGGTCTGAAGGTGTCGTATATTTTATCGTAGATTTCTCGATACGACGCCTTTCTTGAAAGCCAAAAAGTTTCTTGAAAGCTTATTTTTATCGTACGATTGCTATACGACCAAATTTCAATCGTAGGACCTTTCTTGAAAGAGGCCCCAGATCTCTTTTGAAGCCATGGATGGTTCCTGGCTCTCTAGTACAATAGTCATTTTCGGTGAATCACAAAGCCTTGTTTTTTGGATTTTCTCCAGCTGGTATATGTCTGACTGTAGTTAGGGATTTCAGATTGTAGCTCCTTATTCCATGATAGATCTTACTAATGTTATGAATGCCTTTTTCCTAAAAGATTCTGGTACTTTCTTAAGATTTACTTCCAGTAATCCTAGACTAAACTTGGCTTTGTTTGAGACAATTTTTGGTTAAAGTTTTTTGAAGTAACAAAAAAGGTCAAGGGACCTTGGCTCCTGGTGAAAGCCTGTAACCTGATGAGAGTGTTGTAGAAGTAATGATGTCCCTAGGTGAATTCATTCAGAAATTATAGGCTAGGATAAAGTGTTTTGGTAAAAATTTAAAGTTAAAATTTTTCTAAGTCCATGAAAGGTCAAGGTAGATTATCAAGTAGGTTAGTTCCTGGTGAAAGCCTTTTACTTTTTGAGTGTGTATATGAAGTAATGATATTCCTAGGTGAAAGCATTCAGAAATAAAGACAATGTTAAAGTTTTAAGGATAAAGTTTTTCGGTAAAAGTTTTTTTTAGTCCAAAATAGTTCAAGGCCAAGGTCAAATTGTCAAGGACCTTGATCCCTGGTGAAAGCCTGTTACCTGGTAAGTGTGTATATGAAGGAATGATGTTTTAAGGTGAAGGCCTTCAGAAATTTTAAGCCAGGTTAAAGTTAATCCATAAGTAACAAACTATGCATAGTTTTCTTAACTTTTCCCTAATTAAGATGAACATTCAAGTCCAATATAAACCAAAATACTGATCTCTTTCTGAAATTATAAGCATTGTCTCAAAACTCTCAGAACAACCCTTGCACAGCAGAGCAATCCCTTAATTGAATTCAAACTTAAATACTTACCAGGGATGCATTGTTGTTTGGAGTTCCATTTGAGATGGCTACCCTAGTGAGATCCATCATCTCTTGATACTGAAGTAAAATAGAAATTTGTGACCAATATAACACATAAAAAGTTCTCTTCTTGAGATACATACTTTTAATAATAATATTATATTGATACACTAGCTTTAAGCGGCACAGCCGCCTTCATCAGGTGAATCCTATGAGTTCATAGGATTCACCTGATGAAGGTGGCTGTGCCCCTGAAAGCTAGTGTCTAAATATCATATTATGACCAATAACATATAATACTTTTAAAGTCAATCAGATAACATGATTTAAGCAGGCTAACAAGGTTAGAAATACAGCAGACTTCAAATGCTTTCTAAATCTAAATGAGCCTGTGTGTGACATTTCAAATAATTTGAAATGTGAGTGAGGGGCTTATAATTTGAGCAGCATAGATAGCCGCATGCTGAAATATTGAGTTACCTGATGGTCTACAGATACTTTGAGATCTTTTCTATCTACAAAACGCATAGTTATGACTCTGGTCAGACTGGCCAGAGTATTATATTTAGTAATATACAGTAAAACTTGTGTTAAGCGACCACTAAGGGGACCACTAAAAACTGGTCGCTTATAGAAATGGTCGCTTAACACAATATTTCAGGACAAATAAACGGTCAATTAGATAGAATATTTAGTTTGGCGCATAATTCAGACTGAACCCTTTGATGTTCAAACCCATTAGAATCGTCTCATTGAGACAATTCTAATGGATTCCAACATCATAAGATCAATAATAACCAATTTTTCATTGAAGAATGTGCACATTTTCAGAGATTTTGCTTTTGGTGAAGGGACTTTTCATGGGGGTCACATATTGAAAATGGTTGCTTAATAAAAGTGGTAGCTTGAGAAATATCTACTGTATTTGAATTTGTCGGAAAGTCATGCATAGGCTCAAATAAGTTTTCTTGACCTCAATATTGATTCTTTTAAACTATATTTTCTTGTTCAGGTTTTTTCCGAAAACAGCTGAGCTAAAAATTGCATTTCAGTCATTATAGGTAAGCATTTACCATCAAAAATAAATGAATCAATAAATTCAAGTGCTCACATAGTTTGTCCTTTATCAACATGAATATTGTGACCAGTTACACTTTATTGGTGTCAGAAAGGTAACAAGAACCCATGCAATGAATTAATGCAAACAAGTTCGGTTTATTTACATGAATGATAGCTCTGCACAATTAAAAAAAAAAAAAAAAAAAACATTGCAAAAAAAAAAATGTATGACAGCTGCCATGTGGTGTCTTACGATATTTCAAAATTTCTTGAGTCCTTTGTCTGAAAATTCACCACATTCTTTTTTTATCTGCAGTCATTCAACTGAATTAAGTTAGCATTTGGAAACAAAAATAAATTTGGCCAAAACTACTTGTCCATTCGACATTGCATTGACAGTCCACGAAGTTACACATGTGACTGACTTGACTTGACATGGCATAGGTACACCCGACCTGCTGCAAGCTTACATGAAGCAACCTTTTTAAGAAAGGGGGGCAGGAGTAGTGAGGCTTGTATGAAATAAACTTCGATGGAGTTGGAAACAGCAGTTGACAAATAATTCGCCATCACATGGAAGAAAAAGCAAAATGCCGCGGAGCAGTAACACGATGCACTGAGCACTGAACTGTTACGACGGACAACCAACTTCTGCGATGAATTACCCAGGAGGAGCTGATCGGGAAACACGGGCCTTTGTGACTGAAGTGCTTCCCCCTCCTCACATTGTCCTGGTAAAATGATTAGATGAATGTGACAAACTTGGGCTTGCATGCTGTTTGCTGTTTACGTCTGTAATGAATTGCTGCCTGTTTCCAGAAGCCTACGCAACTACAGACTTTTGTTTGTGACAGCCAATGTGGAGGAATCAGGAATCTCCTTTAATTGGCAGAAGAAAATAGCCAAGAGTCAAGCAGAACACATTTCGTCAAAGGCCACAAAGAAGAAATGGTTCTTCGTCCATTGAGTAAACCAGAACTGGGATCCCTCTCTTTTACACTATCTACAGGGCCCCAGCTGTAAGTAGCCACCAAGGATTCGATCAAGGTTTCGATCTGGTAGTGAAAGGGCATATTTAGATGTTTCAAACAGGGTACCAGTCTAATTGTATGTTGCATCATGGGTTACCTATCGTTGCTGGTGCCCAGCCGGTGTGGGACAAGCCATGAGGTTTACTGACACTCTGACAGTAGCTTTCAAAGAGTGAGGACCTTCAAGTCTAACACTGACGAAAACTCCATGTGGATTGTGAACAAAGTGAGTTACACTTTATTGGTGTCAGAAAGGTAACAAGAACCCATGCAATGAATTAATGCAAACAATTTTGGTTTATTTTCATGAATGACAGCTCTGCACAGAAACAATTCAAAAAAAAAAAAATAATAAAAAATGTCTGACATGCTGCCATGTGGTGTCTTACAAAATTTCAAAATTTTCCCGAGTCCTTTGTCTGAAAATTCACCACATTCTTTTTTTTTATCTGCAG
Source organism: Fragum whitleyi (assembly GCA_948146395.1). Taxonomy (NCBI): domain Eukaryota; kingdom Metazoa; phylum Mollusca; class Bivalvia; order Cardiida; family Cardiidae; genus Fragum; species Fragum whitleyi. The sequence continues at coordinate 30,748,225 of OX411557.1, read as the reverse complement.
TCATTCAACTGAATTAAGTTTGCATTTGGAAACAAAAATAAATTTGGCCAAAACTACTTGTCCATTTTCGACATTGCATTGACAGTCCATGAAGTTTCACATGTGACTGACTTGACGCACATGGCATAGGTACACCCGACCTGCTGCAAGCTTACATGAAGCAACCTTTTTAAGAAAGGGGGGCAGGAGTAGTGGGGCTTGTATGAAATAAACTTCGATGGAGTTTGAAACAGCAGTTGACAAATAATTCGCCATCACATGGAAGGAAAAGCAAAATGCCGCGGAGCAGTAACACGATGCACTGAGCACTGAACTGTTACGACGGACTACCAGCTTTTGCGATGAATTACCCAGGAGGAGCTGATCGGGAAACACGGGCCTTTGCGACTGAAGTGCTTCCCCCTCCTCACATTGTCCTGGTAAATTGACAAGATGAATGTGACAAACTTGGGCATGCATGCTGTTTGTTGTTTACGTCTGTAATGAATTTCTAACTGTTTCCAGAAGCTTACGCAACTACAGACTTTCGTTTGTGACAGCCAATGTGGAGGAATCAGGAATCTCCTTTAATTTGCAGAAGAAAACAGCCAAGAGTCAAGCAGAACATGTTTGTCAAAGGCCACAAAGAAGAAATGGTTCTTCGTCCATTGAGTAAACCAGAAATGGGATCCCTCTCTTTTACACTATCTACAGGGCCCAAGCTGTAAGTAGCCACCAAGGATTCTCAAGGCTGTATCGGCAGCAGCTACTGTAACCGGAGAGGCTTGGGTTGAGGAGGTGAACACGCAGCTGGTGGTTCTATGAAGATGAGATGTCTGACTGGGACACAAACTGTTTGTCAGTGCACGGGCTGACAGTCTTTGGCGCAGTCAATTAAGAAAGTACTACAAAGAAGTATTGCAGAGAACAGGATCACCTGAAAGAACATTTAACATTGGACAAAGATAGGAAGAAGTGACCAGGCAACAATGTTACTGATGGCGACCAGTCTTCAAGAAGTATAAGAAACTTTCCTGCTGTTTAACCAATAAGCTACCTGTCAAGTCACCGAAGCCAAGAATGAATGTCAACTTCAACGTCCAGGCAACACCACCGACTAATGCGTTGACATAGCAAGAAGATATTCAACTTAAAATTACACAGAACTACAACCTTCAGCTATGGTATAGCCACTAGAGTAACAGAAGACTTCCAACTTCAGATATCTAGAGGAGTTTACCAAGATGTGAAGAAGAGTTCCAGTTCAGCTAGAGAAAACTTACAGCTACTGATGTTTAACCAGAGGGACACAAAGTCAAGATGAGCTTCTAACAGCTACAGCCACAGTCCTTTTAAGTAGTTGAACATTTTGCAGCTGTAGGGTAGTTTGCTTGTTAGGGGTACCTTGGTAGTTGGTGTACTGGTTAGAAAGCCAGGGAATGCATTTTGATGCAGAGGTTACTGACCAACTATGACAACGCAAACGCTATTAGTGATCTCATTGACCTACTAGCGTTCAGCACAATTCATATCCCTGATGGATGGTTACTGAACTGATAAATGTGTAGTTAGGGTTAAGATAGGTTAATGAAAAATGGAAGAAATGATTGTCTCAAGTGCACACAGATCACTCAAGCTTAACAAGATTAAAGGAACCCCAGGGGGCCAAGCACAGTAATGCTGACACACTTTCCAGAGGGCCACTGGTTAGCGATGATCATGGGGGGCTAAGCTCTTTGCCTTGTGGGGGGTGTTCTTACTTTCAACACGCAGATGTTAAAACTGGGAACGTTTAAAGAAGAGTGACGATACTGTCCCGTTAGTACGTGGGCCCAGGAGAGGGCCACCCTGTGAAAGCAATGGATCAGGGCAGAACTCCTGTGTACACTGTATGGGATCAAGCGGTCAAACCCGGGGGCCGTGGGGGTCTCGGTGTTAGAACTCGAGGCGAAAACCGGGGCTGTTCATCGGGAAAATGGCGTTGGGGTAGGGACGCGCAATAATCCAAAATGCTTGAGTGATGGGAGATGATGACAACAGGGACACCATTATTGACCATTATTGACATCAAACAGACTGACCTTGAGACAATACATTGTGAAACTTAGTGGTTTACTGTTATTTTTCATTAACAAACAAGGCTTAGAAGTTTCTAGGTTGTGTAGGTGGTTTTCTAAGAGAATGTGCCGATCTACAACTGAGGTTGAGTACTCCATTGAAGAAGATCACCTGATGCAACTACTCTTGGATATGGTACTGACTACATGCCACAAGTCTACTCTGATTGGTTCTACCTATGGTTCACTATGGTACAACGAGCAGCAGGACAATCAGGGTAACTAAACCAGACCCTTCGGTGAGTCCTTTTCTAATAAAACCGGGGGGAGTGTAGTGAAAGGGCATATTTAGATGTTTCAAACAGGGTACCAGTCTAATTGTATGTTGCATCATGGGTTACCTATCGTTGCTGGTGCCCAGCCGGTGTGGGACAAGCCATGAGGTTTACTGACACTCTGACAGTAGCTTTCAAAGAGTGAGGACCTTCAAGTCTAACACTGACGAAAACTCCATGTGGATTGTGAACAAAGTGAGTTACACTTTACAGGCCTTATCTACTTACGTCTTGTGTCTTTTATATAGAACCTATTGCATCTCTACAGGCTCGTAGAGTGATAAACTTTGTTTATTTCTTTACCCGACTGTCGTGTATGCAGAGAAAATGTACATGTATGTGTATTGGATAGATTGTTTACCTCTCGGTGTAATCGATTCTCGCGATACTTCGGTTCTATTTTTAGACGCATGACAGTATAGAGCTGTAATCTATTGGTTTGTATTTGTATCGCTTAACGCGTAGCAAGTTTAGCCCGCTTTTCCCTTTTAAACTTTGGAAAATTGCCTTGAACCTGTAATATCTCGAAAGATTATTCATTTGTCTTCGGGATTGTTGTTGTTTTGTATAATTTTAAGGCAGACTTTATTAGTATTTGCTCGATGAAACGAACCACCCTTGTTTTCACGCAATGTTGTGCACGCAGTCATTTTTCATCGTGAGTTTTCACGTGAGTTTTCGTGCATGCGAGAGACGCTTTGCTTGCAAATCTCGCAAGTTCGGGACGTCGTGCACGAATTCTAGCATCTTCGTGAGACGCAACTATAAAAGCTAGGGTTTTTCGTGACATCAGGGACTCCATTTCTGAATTTTTTGGGTACAAGAACTTTACGTCATTTTTGTTCGATTTTTATCTTTGGTTTCATTTTTCTTTGGTTTAAAGCAAAATTAGGAAGAATTTAACGCTAAAGTTTGTTTTTGTAAACACGTAAAGAAATTTTCTGATTGTTTTAAATTGCTGATTCTCATTATTTACCACGAATTTCACTGTTATAAAAAACTAACGAGAACTGTCATTTAGATTTAATTTAAAGTACATTTTAGCTTACTGCGAGATCCTGTAAAGGTATTTAAAACTGCTTTCAACCATTTTCATTATCTAAAAACTGATCTCGGAATTCTTTGACTGGCTAGATTGAATTGAAGGTATTTAGATTTGACTTTCATTATTGAACCATTCATCTGTATTTGTTAAGTTTGTAAATTGTAAAATTGAACTATTTTTCTGTTTTAATATGTAAAAGGATTAACGTCTCAAGTAAAGGGACTAATTATATTATTGTTTAATCTGAATCTCGCCTCAGTCGTATTTTACACTCCTTTTTTGATTATTTTTACGTTGGAGTCCACCACTTTTGTTTTTAACCCGTACCCTGATATTCTGAAACGTTTGCGAACGTTTTATGAATTTGAACATCCTGACACAGACAACTCAACGGAGAACTTAGTCTTTCACCACCCCTGTAGAAAGACTATATTGCTATAGAATCTTGTACGTCGGTTGGCCGTCTCGCTACATAAATTTCACCTGGTGTCAGAAGTGGGATCCAAGACAGAACTTTATTCGTTGGATCCAGTGATACGAGCCCTGCAGAATGGGAAGAAGAAAAAACGTTACAGACGCAGAAGAGACTACTGATCAAGAGTCAGAATGCGAGACCCAACACAGAGAAGACCGTGATGAGTCCAGCCTCTACTCCCGAACCGAAAATGTACAAGCGAATGTGTCTGATAGAGACAGGAGACCCCCAAGGAAAGAACTTCAGTTAGCATCCGGAGATGTTGGTACTTCAATAGATGCCAATACAAGGGTCCCGAGCTCGAGCAGTGAATACGCTTTGGAAAAGTCAAGCTCTTTACCTAGCCAAGTACAACTTGACCATGGCCATAAAACTACAAGCCGCCTAGACATACAAAACAGCTACGCAAATCGTGGAAACAGAGAACAGCTAGCGTACACCCATGTCAGCCTGCAGCAAGACAGACACTTCATGCAGCCTTCTGCAGAAGAGCACAGGCGAGTAGGGATCGATATGTCCGGCCCACTGGGAAATATAACAGAATATTATGGAGGGAATACCGACACATCCCAGGTGTGCTACCCGCCATTAGGACAAACTAGGCATGACAGAAGACAGAGTCCGATGAGAAGGCAAGCCAATTTGAGATATGGTGCTTTTGAACCACAACATCTGAATATGACAAGAAGACAGACACCTCTGCATTATGACGTGAAGATTCCACCCTTCACGGGAAAAGAAGACTGGTCAGTATGGGTGAACAGGTTTGAGGTTCTAGCTGAGAGGTACCAATGGAGTGAAGATGAGATGATAGACCAGCTGTTGCCGAAACTTCAAGGCACTGCGGGGGAGTTTGTGTTTACCCAGCTACCAAGAACGGTCCTACACAGTTATCGAGAACTTGTAAATGAGCTAAATTGTCGGTTCAGAGTCATTGAGACCCAACGATCGTTCGCCGCCAAATTTAGCCGGAGGGATCAAAGAAATGGCGAGACTGCCGAGGAATAAGCGGCAGACCTCAAGCGTCTATATGCGAAGGCCTACGGCTACAGAAATGACAATATCAGACAGGAGGACCTTGTGAGAAGGTTTTTAGATGGTTTGAGAGATCAGGAAGCTAAATTTGAAGTTGAGTACCACAAAGACCCGCACAGTATTGATGAAGCCGTATATCACATAGTTCGTTTTATACAAACTAGGCAAGGCAGGGACAGAGATCCTTTTGGGGACAAGAAAATGAGAAAGTTTGCTAGACAGATTGCAGAGGAAGAGCAAGTTTGCGAGGATGACCAAGCAACTAGTAATGACGAGAATGATGATGAAGAGATTAGATTCTGTAAAGGAAGGGCGACCATAAGATCGCAGACTTCAAATACAAACGACAGTTCATGGATGAAGTCAAAGCCGGAGCATCGTGAAGAGAAGAGCCTACAGTCAATCATGCTCGAGGTACTGGCGAAATTAGACAAGATAGTTGACCAAAAGGAGACACAAAAACAGGGAAGAGCGGAAATGACGTGCTACGCATGCAAGCAAAGGGGGCATTTTATAAGAGACTGTCCGTTCAAGAAAGACACAGATTTAAGTGACCGGTCAAAGTGCCAAGGTCAAAAGGAGAATCCCGAACACAGAAATAAGAATCATTTAAACTACTAGGGGCCGAACCTGGAGGTCAAGGGGAGGCCCACATCAACATTCAGGACCAAAGTAAACTACAAACAAGACCTGAAGTAATAAGAAGAAGGAAGCCAGGTAGTAACAGCTTATACGTTAAAGGATCTATAGAAGATAGACCTATACTATTCACTACCGACACTGGAGCTACAAAATCGGTTATATCTTACAGAGTGAAATGTTGAACCGACAGTGCAGACCAACTCTAACTCCGTCCAGTAACCTTGTCAGCGCGGATGGTGCACCTATTAAAGAGATTGGACGTGGGAGCTTCAACATAACACTAGGACCAGTTAGCATGAACAAGGAAATGGTAGTGGCGGAAATTGAGGACGACTGTCTCCTAGGTATGGATGTCTTACTGAATGACCCTGCAGGCCCAGCCGACATCATCATGAGCAAAAGCATCATCAAGCTACGAGAACATGAAATACCATGTATTGGGACGGGCAGGAATGACAAGAATCGCCAAGTTATAGTAGCCAGCGACTTTACTATCCCACCGCAAAGTGAGGCTCTTGTAGATGTCTTCGTTGAGAGTTTGGAAGGAGATGAAGTGGTTGGAACGAAAGAGTTTATCATAGAACCAACAGACAGATTTAAAGAGACATTCCCATTGCAGATGGCAGCCTCTTTGGTCAACAATACTAACTCTGTGACAAGCAAAGTAAGAGTAATGAATCCTTTTCCAGACCCTGTGCAGCTAAGACAGAATGCAATTGTAGGTGTAGCAGAACCACTTAAAGAACAGCCCATAACACTTGTTTACCGAGAAAATGTGGAGCATAAAGAAAACAACCACAGTATACGTAGAATAGAACTTCAAGAAAAGAAGAACTTGCAAGATAAAAGTGGTCCAGCTAGTAAACAAACCACACAAGGCGCCTTACCAGGATATCATGTGAAGTTAGCGCGCAAAAACTACAAAGAAGGAGACCTAGTCTGGATGCTTCGTGAAGCGAGAAAGGTTGGTGTCGTGCAGAAGCTAGAGAAGTCGTACGACGGACCTTACCTGGTGAAGAAGAAGATTAAAGACGTAAACTTCCTGATTCAACTTGACCAATCCGGATCAGAAAAAGTGGTGCATCATGACAAGTTGAAGTCATTCGAGGGGCGCAACTTTCCAAAGTGGATAAAGAAGTTCAGGGACAAGTTTTCCACAGACAACTAGTTCAGTAAACCAGTGATTTGAACAGTTAACAGTTATATGATTCAGTTTATATTGTTGTTACATCGTGAAACTACATGTATATGAATTTTGATGTTTTCTTTTCATACTGTGAAATTGTAGGGGTAATGAAGAAATAGAGCCTGTAATTGAGAGTTGATGAGATGAACTGACTAAACCATGCTTGGTATACCGGTATACCGGAAGTTTCAGATTCCGATACCTGCTAGCAGAGAGAATGGTTGGGTTTGGCAGCTAGGAGAAGAATAGTGCAGTCATTCGGCAAGTGTCAAGGTGAGTTACCATGGTGACCAAGGGGGTCAAAGGAGAGGTGACGAGTGGGACACTTGGGCAGGTGAGCTGACTGTTCGAAGGAATTGCTGTTGTGCCATTAGCCAGCCAGGTACTTGTGGGAACTGAAGACTGAATTCGGTGACCAGATAGCCTGTTACCATGGTGACCTGGGAGGTAAAAGGGTACGGTAATAAGGAAGGCTATTTGGGTAGGTGCATTGGTTGAGGGGAGAGATGCCTCCAAAGTGAAATCGGATTACAAGCATACTAGTAAAGGGTAAAGAAATAAGAGTGCAAAGCAAAAGTCAGGTTCATCTTATAAAGAAATTGCAGACTGTCTGTATGATAGAGTCAAAAGAGTACTGGTTTTTCATTTAAGAGTGAGAGCTTACCGTGCAGGTCAAACATGCAAGTGTCTAATGGGAAAAAGGTCGTTCGCAAAATTAAAGGTCAGCACGTAAAATGTGGGCAAGTCTCGAGCGCTTCGAGCGCCTAGCAGACAGCAATTATAAAGCGCCAAATACTTATCGTTGTAGAAGAGTCAACATGGCAACCAACTTTGTGAGTGTAGAAGAGAGAGCAAGGAGGAAGGGGAGGGCCTACCAGTGTACCAGGTGCTACGAGAAGAGGGGGAAGGAGACAATTGATGTGAAGTACAGAATAGAAGACCACATCCTGAAGGTCCACCTGAGCTTGGATGAGGTGCCCTTCTACTGTAGCCTGTGCTTGTTCAGGTGTATGGAAGAGGCGGACCTGATGGCGCATGTCACAACGTACAGGAAGCACAGGCTTATGGCAGCAGACAGCCCGCAGCTGGACACAGAAGCCTGCCTGGTTAGAACTGCAGACCCACATGTGATTGGAGAGGCTGACTACCGGGTGCTAAGTCAGGAGGAAAGCAGACAACACTGGATGCGGGTGATGCGACCAAGAACAGACCCACTCCAGGCCGCTGTAGATGCCACTTTCCCAGACCAATGGTTGGCCCAGCATACTGATGATACAGCCTCAGTTCGTTCTGGTGGATCGAACCGCTCCCGTAGCCAGTCTGTGGTGAATAGTGTTCCAGCTGCGCCGTCCATACCAACCATGGCTGTACCAAATACCTTTGCGGCCATCCGCACTCCAACCAGGCCTATACCCCTTCCAGTCGATGAGTGGGTGGGAAAGATCCAGACGCAGGCAGGCCAGATTGAGAACATTCTCCCACAGATACTTGGACAGGGAGAAAGCCGAGTGATTGAGGACCATCGAGCTGAACCGCAGCAGCAGACGCCCAGACCACAGGAGGCACCACGAAAGGGGCTTAGACCAGTGTCTCCTGTTTCTTCATGCTCTACAAACAGCAGTGAAGTCATTGCTGCAGCAATCCGAGAGGAAGGAGCTGAGATGAGGAAGGCGGTTGCAGAGGCCATGACTTCAAGCCGGACTCTGATGGAGGAGGTACGAGACGCCCTTTCCAGGCAGACTGAGGCTCTTAACAGCCTGGCTAGGTCCATCAGCGCGCTTGCTGCAGCCAGAGAATCCAGACCGAGGAATGACGAAACCCAGCGAGGTGAAACCAGACGATCGGACGAACGTGAGGACAGGAGGAGAGACGACAACCGCGACAGACCCAGGGCCGAGGAGAGCCGCAAGCGAACCCATGATGACCAGAGAGACGAGCGAGACAGACATGACAGGAGAGACGAGGACAGGCATGATGACAGGAAGAGGAGAAAGTGAGCTGAATTGTGGAGAGATAGGTTTGAAAGGTGTGAGCAAAGAGTGAGGATGTAGTTCTTTTTTAGTGTGAAGGGATGTAAGAGCGATTGATAGGGGAACTAGTGTTGTATAGAGAGCGTAAATCATGTAAATCTTTTTCTTTTATCTTAATGTTTCATGCATAATAGATCTTTTAAGTGGTTCTTATTCCACAGTTTAACAAGCAATTTGTTCTTTTCTCATAATGTTATATTTTGGTAGCATTATTATATTTGGAGATATATTCTATTCATCCCTTTAAATATTATATTTAAAGAGATGAAAAGCAGATCTTTCCAATGACTTTCTTTCTTGTGTGGTCCATTCTACCTCACTTTTATGTGCTCATTAACTTTTCAGTATTTGTAAATCAAGAATTGTCTTCAACTAGTCAAGGTCATTCACATTGATTATTCTAAAATGTCATACATTGTACTTTATTATGTGAAGGTAAAAATTTGACTGCCATTCTTTCGGGTAATGCATGGAAACTAACATGGACATGTAATTTTCCTTGCAATATCCAAATTTATCAAATAAAAATGTGTCTTTGAGCCCAGCTGATTCTATTTGTGGACAGTCAATTTTTATTTCATGTCCCTATGAATTTAGATTGTTTTGGTTTGTAATGTTGTCACCCCAGCTCATACTGCTATGCAAAGGTTAGTCATTGCTAGTCCCAGTTTCCATATGCAAAGTCATTTATAGTCAGTGCATATGAACACTGGACATTGAATTAGTCAACATCATACTTTAATTTATCTCATAGTATTTGTGTATATGCAAGGTAACGCACCTTTTGGAAAATTATTAAATGTGTTATTGTAAAAGTTCTTGTAGCAAGATTTTAAATCTTCTGCAAGTATTCAATTTTTAAAAATGTGCTTTGATAAGTAATATCACACACCGCAAATGTTTAATCAAGCCTTAAATTAGATTGGTGAGAACACTTCTGGTTACCAAAAGTGTTAATACTATTCTGCTTTAAGGTGGTCCGCACAGATTTCACCTTTAAGGTGGTTCGATGACTTTGTCATGAAAAGTGGTTAAGTGTCGTAAAATTTTATCTTCATTTATTATTGATATTTAAAGGGTTATGTACTGGGTTAAACTGATGCTTTCTCATTACTTGTTTCTATGAGTGTTTGATGGAACTAAACACTCTCGGAAGGGGGTGATGTGACGATCTGGTTATCCCAGGCCTTATCTACTTACGTCTTGTGTCTTTTATATAGAACCTATTGCATCTCTACAGGCTCGTAGAGTGATAAACTTTGTTTATTTCTTTACCCGACTGTCGTGTATGCAGAGAAAATGTACATGTATGTGTATTGGATAGATTGTTTACCTCTCGGTGTAATCGATTCTCGCGATACTTCGGTTCTATTTTTAGACGCATGACAGTATAGAGCTGTAATCTATTGGTTTGTATTTGTATCGCTTAACGCGTAGCAAGTTTAGCCCGCTTTTCCCTTTTAAACTTTGGAAAATTGCCTTGAACCTGTAATATCTCGAAAGATTATTCATTTGTCTTCGGGATTGTTGTTGTTTTGTATAATTTTAAGGCAGACTTTATAAGTATTTGCTCGATGAAACGAACCACCCTTGTTTTCACGCAATGTTGTGCACGCAGTCATTTTTCATCGTGAGTTTTCACGACGTTTCGTGCATGCGAGAGACGCTTTGCTAGCAAATCTCGCAAGTTCGGGACGTCGTGCACGAATTCTAGCATCTTCGTGAGACGCAACTATAAAAGCTAGGGTTTTTCGTGACATCAGGGACTCCATTTCTGAATTTTTTGGGTACAAGAACTTTACGTCATTTTTGTTCGATTTTTATCTTTGGTTTCATTTTTCTTTGGTTTAAAGCAAAATTAGGAAGATTTTAACGCTAAAGTTTGTTTTTGTAAACACGTAAAGAAATTTTCTGATTGTTTTAAATTGCTGATTCTCATTATTTACCACGAATTTCACTGTTATAAAAAACTAACGAGAACTGTCATTTAGATTTAATTTAAAGTACATTTTAGCTTACTGCGAGATCCTGTAAAGGTATTTAAAACTGCTTTCAACCATTTTCATTATCTAAAAACTGATCTCGGAATTCTTTGACTGGCTAGATTGAATTGAAGGTATTTAGATTTGACTTTCATTATTGAACCATTCATCTGTATTTGTTAAGTTTGTAAATTGTAAAATTGAACTATTTTTCTGTTTTAATATGTAAAAGGATTAACGTCTCAAGTAAAGGGACTAATTATATTATTGTTTAATCTGAATCTCGCCTCAGTCGTATTTTACACTCCTTTTTTGATTATTTTTACGTTGGAGTCCACCACTTTTGTTTTTAACCCGTACCCTGATATTCTGAAACGTTTGCGAACGTTTTATGAATTTGAACATCCTGACACAGACAACTCAACGGAGAACTTAGTCTTTCACCACCCCTGTAGAAAGACTATATTGCTATAGAATCTTGTACGTCGGTTGGCCGTCTCGCTACAATATCCTTGACCAAGTTGGACAGAGAACTATCTACACAAATGTCACCACACTAACACGAGCACTGCCAATGGGTGCCTACACTTGGCTGTTGGGTAATGGATACAAATCATTAGTTGTGAAAAAGTGCATAACTTGCTGAATTCATCTTGAGTTACCCCGCTTGATAGCACCGATTGCTTTTTTGATAGTGAACATGTGTGCCAAGTTTATCACTAAGTGTTAAAGTTTTTGCATCATGACGACCACTATGAAAAAATGCAACAGCATATCTTTGGTTTTCTGATAAAACAGCCTAGGTGAATAAATGATAAATGAATAACCCTATATTTTTCAAATCTTCTTTACCAAATAATGTCATCATTGTAAATGACTGTGTTAAAATATTTTGAGGGAAATGCAAAAGCATAGGAAATATGAAAAATAATTTTGTGCCCACCTTGGAAAAAGCTGTACACTAGGGGCCCGTTTTACTAAACATCCTACGATAATTTTTTGTGTAAGTCACAATTAAAGTTGCTTCTACAGTAGTTACTAAAGATGGAACTCTGCCATGCATCATCTCAAGGCAGAATCTAACTAAGAATTAAAGGAGCAGGTACGATTTGTGATTTTGTCTTACGATTAAATTTTTCGTAAGTAGTTTAGTAAAAAGTTTTCTGTACCTACCTGATTAGGAAGCAGTTCTAGTCTCCGTACGTAATTGACAAAATCTCCCTGAGTATCGAATGACACATCAGCAAATTGTGAAAAATCTGTGTGGATTCCATCAAGAAAATTGAAAGGATTAGACGGCTCATAACTGAAAGTGAATGACAAATTAATCTTAAGTTTCCAGTAAAAAGTGATAAAACCCCACATAATATACAGTCAATCTTGCTCAAGCAATCACGTCCGTTGAGGGACCATCTTTATTAAGTTACAATCATAAAAAGTCCTTTTGCCGTAAGCATAATTTCCAAAAAAGTGGACATTCTTAGATGAAAAAAAGTTAGTCATAGAATCTTATAATGTAAGAACCTATTAGAAACATCTCAAAGAGATCCTTTAGTGACACTCTATCGTCTCAAAAAAAAAAAAAGAAAAAAAGATCAGATTATAAATATGTCTTTTATGGGTGATGGACAAAACTTTGAAAATCACTTTCTCAGCAGTTGACCAATACATATTTAATAAATGCAACAAAAATGTTCCTATAGTGACCCTCTATCAGTGTTAAAATTTTTTGTTGTGATCAGATGAAAAATATGTCTTTGATGGGCAGAGGTTATTTTCTCTATATGCTATAAAGTGGAAAATTTGAAAATCATCTTCTCAGCACCTTACTCATGGACATGAACTTAATTTCAATTAATCAGACAACAAAAAATCATTGTGATAAAATCAAAAATGTGTCTTTTAAAGGTAAAAGTTATTTCTCTATATTGAAAAATTTGAAAATCATTTTCTCAGATCCTAACTGATGGATATCAACCAAATTTCAACGGAATGTTCCTATTGAAACCCTTTATCAGACCACAAAAAAGTATTGTGATAGGATGAATAATATGTATTAAATTGGTTGAGGTCCATCTTCTCTATGTTTTTCATTGATCATGAAGCAATTCTTTCATTTTATATAAAATAATAAGCAATTTCTTCACTTTACTTAAAATCGAAAGCAACCTCTTCATTTTACTTATCTTTTAAGTAATTTTGTCATTTTACTTATTATCATAAGCAATTTCTTTATTTACCAATTTTAAAATATTAAGCTTTTTTTTTCATTTTTTCATTAGACAAAGTTTTTCCAAGCTTGATTCCTTTAAAGACATTGAAAACCTTACAGCCAGAGAATAGGTTGGATGTTGACTTACTTTCGCCATTTATAACCATCCAAGAATGTTGAAAACATATCATGAAGAATATCATATGATATTACTGTTTCCTTAGATAAGCTTGTCTTGTCTACTGCATTAAGTCGACTCAACAACTCTGTAACTTTGTCCTGAAAAAATATTTAAAGATGGTCCTTCAGGGCCAGAGGTTATAAAACTTATCTCTTTTTCAATTCAAAATTTTCTCAAATTTTCAATTTGAGATTAAAGCTCTTATCCTATTTCAATACTCATTTTAATGTATTAACATCAAAGATAATATTAATAAGTTGTTATAAATAACAACTTATTGATATTATCTTTTCTTTTCATAGATTTATTTAAATTTGAAATTTGAGAAAATTCGCAATTAAGTCTGAGAAAAGTTTTATAACCTTGAGCCCAGATGTGAATTTCTGGTTCTTGAACAAAATAGTATATCACAAAGAATTGGATTCACAGCATGACAGAAAACAAAAAACAAGCTATCAAATCCTCTCTTAAAAGAAACATTTCGCTAAATTATTTTCAATTAAATCCATTTCTGTGTGATAAATGGAAGAGAAACATAAGCGGCTGTGCTGGTAATAAATGCAACCTCGATCAAAAGCATTTAGAATTTTAAGCAAAAACGTAGTATCCATCAACACACTCTATAGACACAAACTATTTTTTGGTCTAAGCCCTCAAATTATTGATAACTGAATACTCCAGGAACACTATTATAACTTTAAGAATTTAATGACAAACTTATGCATTTTATTAAGTATTTGACCAAGTATACTATATCTAATATGTAGGGCAAAATCTCCCTTTTCAAAGAGAAATTATCCTAAACAGAGCTACATATAGAGGTGTTATTTTGGAATTTTTGGATCAAAGTATTTTCATAATAATAATGATATGATAATGACGGGGAGAGATTGAGGGACTAGAAGCTCAAGTTATGAATATCCAGTGTTCAGTGCAATACTGTAATAAATGTATATTACATGTATATACACTTAGTACAGTCTTACACTAAACCCTTGATACACACATATATATAATCATACCTTCTGCATATCGAATCTGTCATATTTATATGATGTCAATTTATCATTATATTTGTAGCCATAACTGGAAGCAAATTCTGGATTATCACTCTCCCTCCAGTTATAGAAATCCTGGGCTATCTTCTCAAAGGTATCTGGAATATATATATAACCGTTTGTTTCAGTGTAAGATTGATTTTTATTTCATTTAGTGAACAACAAAAGCTGTATTTTCAAAATTTGCTATGCCGCAAGTGATAATATAGCTTTTGTTGTTCATGTAATGAGATGTCAATGGACCTTACTTGAAGCATGACATTTTGCATATGATTGCTATGCAATATTCATGATGATGTCACTTTTTGGACTCAGCATAGATAATGCCAGATTTGGTGATTGAATGAAAGCAGGATTTTAGTTTTTGATCACTGGTTAGGCATGCAAGTTTATCAAATGATAATCTACTGTTATTTCTCGCTAAACCGCTGAAAAACATTAAAGAAACAATACCTAAAGAATAATGAGTTATTTTTTTCTTGTTTGATAAGAAAAAGGTGGTATAGACTGATTGGGTTCATTCTAGAAATGAAAATACTCTATCATGAACACTGGACTGAGATCAGCTTGCACATATGTGCTGATGTTAGTGTATACCTCCTGCTAAGGTAGGAATTTTCCAGGTTCATCAAAAATGAAATGATAAGATGTGTAATAAATTAACCTTAATAAAGACTATGTTTTCTTTTTTCCTTTTTTTCTATAGAAATTCAATCAAAATTTGTGTGTTTTAACATTATAATCACAGTTATCAAATGTTTTAACATTATATCATTTGAGTTCTATATAATAGTTTGTCATCAGGCATCAATTAAGCAATAAAAGTATACATAGTTATGAACATGTACAGATCTTTATCATGCAATGAAGCCTGTATTGACCTGATATCACCTCTGATAACACAAGAAAATTTTTTGATGCACGGCATCAAAGTAGCCGGCAATCTTTTGGTTTACATCAATTCGAAATGTTTGTGGTGTTAACTTTAATATTCTTACCATAATCACAAAAAATATTTTCGTGAAAGTTTAATATTTTGAGAAATTTGTCTATTGAAACATTGACATTCAGGATAAAAGCCATTGACTTAAAGAAAGCTTCATCATAACAGAATATGTGTCCGAAAAATACAAATGTACCGTAAAACGACAATTTTTAAAGTTCATCCTTGATAATTGACATTGACCGTGATGGATGACGATTACTGTTTATTGATGAGATGAACTTCCATGAGAAATATAAGCATTGTCACTATATTAGTGATGACCTTTCAGAAAAAGGTTTAGTTTGTACATCAATTTTTCGCAGACAGACGGACGAAAAGACAGACGGACACCGGTAAAACAATATTCCCCTTATCCATCAATGCGGGCGCATTGACATTGAAACAAAACATCTAAGACTGTCAAGTGTACAAGTATTTTGAAGCCTAATCCAGATAGCTCAGCGGTATTGCATAAGGCTAGTAATGACAGGATCATGAGTTTGAACTCCAACTCAGCTAACTTTTTTCGTACATTTGACACCAAGTATCTGTCTCCTATGCAGACACTGTAGAATGAGCAGCATGTAGCTGAGATGAAATCTAAGTGGATAAAGGGGTATGATATGACTCAACGATCTCTGGGTGATACTACCTTGGGTTTGCTTTGAAAATAGTTGAGCTAATAATATACTGTTGACATCATGCATTTACTGCCGACGTTTTGATTTACAAATCTCAGTACAAGGGTAACTGAATAGACAAGTTTCAGCTGTAGTGTCGAAATTTATGTTTTCCAGTTGCTTTTTATTTCATATCTTTATATTTCATAAATGAAATAACTTGCCATGTTAGATGTGAAGAGACTGGGACAGCAATTTATCATTTACCCATATTCCTTTTATATAGGACATGTGAATCTCCAATTGCATTTGGCCTATTGGGTTTGAAATTCTATAATGTAGGTTTATTCATAAATATCAAAGATATTAACAAACAAACTGTGGGACAAACGCACATGCATAAACATGCCATGTATATCCCACTTTCCACGAGCTGACTGGATAGTTATGACTTTACAAGTTAACATACAGTCAAACCTGTGTTAGCGGCCACCTGTATTCAGCAAGCAACCTGTATTAAGCAAGCAGCTACCGAGTTCTCAAATGAACCAATTGTACTGAAATTGACCTCTATTAAGCAAGAACCTGTCTTAAGCAAGCACTTTTTGAAAGTCCCTTTGGTGCTTGCTTAAGACAGGTTTGACTGTGTTCATAAATTCAAACAATTTAATTTGCTAAAAATTTATTAACAAACTTTATTTTAAAAAAATGTACAACAACAACAACAACAAAAGACAAATTCCCTTTATTCTGATATTAGTTCCAAGTTAAATGCATATCATTTGCCCAATTATTTACTGCAATGGTGAAAAATAAATGCAAATGCAGTATGTAAAACACATTTGTTAGAGGCGTTCATGATGACAAAATGGTGCAAACTGATTGCAAACTATGCCCCCGGATTAACCCTTTTCGGACTTAGAAAATCTTGGTTAAGTTTTTATGTGCAAATGTTGTATTTCTGTATCTCTATTTCTACTGAAGCTATTGCTTTGAAACTTTGCACATGCTTCTGTGACCATAATATCAGCCTCTAGACAAAGATTCAATACTCTCATTTTGAATTAAGTGGAATTTTAACCCATTTCGGACTTAGAAATCTTGGTTAAGTTTTTACGTGCAAATGCTGTTTATCTGTAATATTTCTGTTTCTATAAAAGCTATTGCTTTGAAACTTTACACATGCTTCTGTGACCATAATATCAGCCTCTAGACAAAGATTCAATACTCTCATTTTGAATTTAGTGGAATTTTAACCCTTTTTTGGCTTAGAAATCTTGGTTAAGTTTTTACTTGCAAATGTTGTATATCTGTAATATCTCTATTTCTTCTAAAGCTATCGCTTTGAAACTTTGCACATGCTTCTGTGACCATAATATCAGCCTCTTGACAAAGATTCAATTGTATGGTATTGAATTTAGTGGATTTTTAACCCTTTTCGGTCTTAGAAATTCCTGGTTAAGTTTTAACGTGCAAATGTTGTATATCTGTAATATCTCTATTTCTACTAAAGCCTTTGCTTTCAGACTATGCACATGCTTCTGTGACCATAATATAAGCCTTTTGACAAAGATTCAATGCTCTGATATTGAATTTCATCAAATTTTAACCCTTTTCAGACTTAGAAATTCCTGGTTAAGTTTTTACGTGCAAATGTTGTATATCAGTTATATCTCTATTTCTGCCTAGGTTTTTACTTGGAAACTATACACATGCTTCTGAAACCATTATGTCAGCTTCTAGACAAAGATTAATTATTCTCATATTGAATTTCATTGAATTTTAACCTTTTTCAGACCTAGAAATTCCTGGTTAAGTTTTTATGTGCAAATGTTGTAAATCAGTTATATCTCTTATTCTAGTAAAGCTATTGCTTGGAAACTTTGCACATGCTTCTAGGATCAAAATATCAGGCTTTTGACAAAGATTCAATTGTACAGTATTGAATTTAGTGAAATTTTAACCCTTTTCGGACTTCAAAATCTTGGTTAAGTTTCTACGTGCAAATGTTGTTTATGTGTAATATTTCTGTTTCTATAAAAGCTATTGCTTTGAAACTTTACACATGCTTCTGTGACCATAATATCAGCATCTAGACAAAGATTCATTATCCTGATATTGAATTTAGTAGATTTTTAACCCTTTTTGGGCTTAGAAATCTTGGTTAAGTTTTTACGTGCGACTGATATACATTTGTAATATCTGTATCTACTAAAGCTGTTGCTTGGAAACTTTATATATGCTTCTTTGACCATAATATTAGCCCACAGAAAAAGATTAATTACTCTGATATTTAATTTAGTGGAATTTTAACCCTTTTTGTCCTTAAAAATCTTGGTTATGTTATTATGTGCAACTGGTTTATGTTGGTTGCATTTCAGTTCCTACTAAAGATATTTCCTTTAAACTATGCACAGTCTTCTGTGACCAAAATATCAGCCTCTAGACAAAGATTCTTTTCTCTTGACTTAAATTTTATTGAATTTCTAATGTCGATATTGATTTGCTGTTACTATCCAGCACTAGAAATAGTCGAGCTTCGCTGTCCTCCGACAGCTCTTGTTAAATAGACCGGTCTGTTTCCCTATTTTAAAGTGGACTGATGGCCATTTTTGAATCATTATGATTGAGAAACTGGTTATAACAGTCACATGATAAGCCGATCGGAAATCTCATAACCAATCTACGATCAACTTTGACTAGCGAGCCTGTCTCAATCTATCGATACAGATAGGAGGGTAGCTCAGATGGGACAAGTTTACTACAAACAACTGGCTGTTACAGGTTACGGAAATAGCCGAGTGTCGTTTCGATTAATGGTAAGCTAAAAATAGATTCGACCGGTTAAAAGGGACTATAAATTTTATTGAATTATACAATATTTGCAAAATCTAATTTTATGAGAAAAATCGTGTTTTTAACTCTCAATAATTTCTATCATTAATCTGTCTTAGATATGCAATCATTTGGTCAAGCCTGTGTTTTAACGTTTTTCAATGTTTTAATAAATAAGACGCTTTACAATGGTTCATCCCGAATTCCCCATAGTCATATTAAAAACGCATTCATACTGGTAGCCGGCTTAAGGCCGGCTACCATTTCATGATATCAGACAGTCTATTTTTAAAAACAATTTGCATACACTTTCACCTAAATTTCTTTTATTTTTTAAGGGTTTATATCTTAAAGCACTGAACAAGAGTGCCATAGTCACAATATACGCCGCCACTTTGCTGCTGTTTCACCAAAATAATTGTAGACACTACTTATTTTGACAGAACCAAATTCAAAATGACCAAGTTTCATTTAAATCAAGACAAAAAGTGAGGAGGAGTTGCCTTCACAAGGCTGCAATTTCAATAAGCCCCAGACACTAAGTTTTAAGGGGGCATAATTCAGGGAAATAAATGAGCCATAAAATCCTTGATCCATGTACATCTACAAATTATGGTGATGACATTGACCAAGTTTCATTTTAATAAAGACAAAATGTAAGGAGGAGTTGCGTTCAAAAGGCTGCAATTTCAATAAGCCCCAGATACTAAGTTTTAAGGGGGCATAATTTAGGGTAAAATTAATGAACCATAAAATCCTTACTTCATGCTCATCTACTAATTTCGGTTATAACATCTACCAAGTTTCATTTAGATCCAGCCAGAAGCTTAGGAAGAGTTGCATTCGCAAGGCTGCAATTTCAATAAGCCCCAGAGACTAAATTTTAAGGGGGCATAACTGAGGCAATAAGTCCCAGAGACTAAGTTTTTAGGGGGCATAACTCAGGCAAAAATCAACGAACCATAAAATCCTTCCTTCATGCACATCTACCATTTGAGGTGATAACATTGACCAAGTTTCAAGAAGATCCAGCCAGAAACTTAGGAGGAGTTGCGTTGACAAGAAAAGTGGACGGATGGACAGATGGACGGATGGATGGACGAACAGATGGAGAAGATGACGCCAATTTACATCTGCCTCTGGCAGTGTATAAAAATGATTGCATGATAAATAGAATAACATGTAAGTGTCTTAAAGTATCAATGTTATCAGGTCTCAGATGTTAGAAATTATCATGACTCCGCAAAGCCTCATCATGATAAATTCTCCCAACCTCAACCAGATAACATTGTTATTTTTAGACACTAACATATTATTCTATAAATAGCTTAGAGATATCCATTACTATTGTACAAGTTTTTATCAGGGGAATCAAGATACAACCTAAATTAAAGTAAGCATGGCAGTTACCTTTATTTTTCTGTATCCAGTCATCAACTAGCCTTTCTAGAACGCTCAATGGCACAGCCCCATTAGTCAGCAATACAGAGTGAAAATCACGAATATCAAATGCTTCTCCTAAAATATACATATATCTTGGTTCTGCACATTCATGGTGAGATCTATCAACCTGTTAGGTTAACAGTTTTAACTTCCATACTTTTCTAGTATTAAATGTTGAATTTGTCGTTACTAGGAAATAAATACACTTTACAAGAAATGTTCCACCTGTCAAACAAATGGGGGACATCTGGGTAGTGCACAAAGTGAGGATTGTGTTGTCTGACCAGGGACAATACTTTTCCCTATTTACATAATATCTGAATCTGGAAAGATTATTCCTTCTTACATAATGATTTTCAAACCTCTCTTTTAATTGATGACTGCTGCTTGATCAAATCCTTTTTTACAAACACTTATTATACGAGCTTGTGTATGACATTTCCAACAATTTCAAATGCATGTATGTGCGAAGCAAAGACTTCGACCAGCTCATGCATCCGCACAGTCTGACCAGAGTCTTCACTGTGCATTTTGTTGATAATGTCTCAAAGTATGTGAAGACAATCAGGTGATTTTATATCTACAGTATAGGACTGTTTGCGGTTCAGGCACATACAGAATTGTTGGAAATGTCACGCACAGACTCAATATTAGAGAGCTCTCAGATGGTCTCTTTTAGTAAGGGATGTCACATAAAAGTAGAAGTAGTCCTATTATATTCCATCTATCCCAACTCATTCATTGATCTATTAACTTACCTAGCTCCAGTTGAGCCCTCTGTCTCAGTTCTCTTATTTTCAGTTCTCCGACTTTATATGCACAAGCCTGTCCAGGCCAGGTTATGTAACGATCAATCTCGACTTCAATCGCCGCTTGTGTAAATGATGTGAAGTTCATCATGTATTCAACAGCCTTCTCTCTTGTCCAACTAGAAAAATATTTATCATATTAATAGCACTAGGAATTGTTAACTTATAAAGCGTTGCATAACTTTCTATAAGCAAGGAATTGAAAGGAAACAATTGCAGATAACAAACAAGACAATTTTTCTCACATTTTGCTGGAACACTTTGCCAAAGATTACTTTTATTTCTCACACTACTAAAACCAACCTTATGAAGGGCTAATTTTTTTTAAAAGTTTGAAAAAAAAACCTGTTGAAAACGGTGGACTCGGATAAAGAAAATAGCAGTGTTTCAATCAAATTTTCACTAAGCCCTATTTTCCTAACACTTTGAATCATTCTGATGACTGTTGGACCTTGTGACCTGTTTTTTATACCCTCCTTGAACCAATTTCTAACCCATCTAAGCTATCATCAAGACAAACATTCTGAACAACATTCAAGTCATTTTAGCTAAAACTATGGCTTCTATATTGCACACAAGATGTTGACATATGACAATGAATGAAGGACACAACTGCATCACATTAGCTCAGCATGAGCAGTTTGTGCTCAGGTGAGATGGAAAAATAATTAAAGGACTTCTTTGGGAATTTTCATTTTCTATACATATGATTTCTTTTGTTATATCCATAAAAACTTATAGTAAAGGAAATTTAAGGGTGTAACTACCATAACACACATTACACAAGTGTGAATATCCTCTTTGGATAAATTTCCTTGATCAGTGATCATAACATGGAAACTACAGCTTATTCAAGCTGTAGTTACAATGGTTTGATTATTCACCAACAAAAGGGGAGCCGATGGAGGGCATTTATTTTTTTGTCACAGTCCACATATAACCCTGATCTCATATATTCTTTGATGTCAACTGCTGAATGCATATAAATTTCAAAATCCTAGTCACGCCTATGAAATTGATATATAGACTTACTTGTAATGATGTAGACCTGTATCCACTACCAGACGACAAGCTCGAAATATCTCTAAACTGTATCTCCCCATACTGTAACATTGTCAAAATATGCTGTGTTTGTGAAGAAAGAAAATCATCAAAAAGGCCTTTGACATAGACAGTTGACCTTGAAGTAGCCAGGTGACCATGAACATGTTATCAAGGTATTAATGCAATATTCAAAATAATATAAGCATTGTATCGTAAGTTTTTAAAGTATTTGATGAGATACGGGGGGAAGATAAAGGGGAAAGGAGTATCTGAGGGGGTTGAGGGGTCATTAAATTTTGCTGACAGTTTTTTTCGCAATTATTATAGAACTCTAATTATTGCATAGTAATCTAAATCAATGAATAAATGTGAACAGGGCAATAACAAGAGGACTATGATGGTCCTATATTGCCCACCTTCGTATCTTTGTCTCATTTAATAAATAAAATTTTCCAGCAAAGTTGTACTTTTACAATTTGAGTCCTCTGAGACTGTTAATGAGAAAATTGTCATTAACATCCCTATTTCCATGCTATGGCATGGATCCTTCTCATTTTCAATAGGCTTCATCCTTGTGATCGGACAAACATTCTGACTAAGTTTCAAGAAGATAGGGCCATATTTTGAGTCCCCTAGAGTGTAAACAAGAAAATTGTCATAAGGCGCTTTTTCCCATGATATGGCAGGGATCATTCCCATTTTCTATAGGGTTCCTCCTTGTGACCCGAAGAACATTCTGACCAAGTTTCATGAATATTTGACCATATTTGTGGCCTCTAGAGTGTTAACACTTTAGTTGTTGATGTCTGATGACAGACGATGCACAACGAACGACAGACTACTGACATTCAATGATCACAAAAGCTCACCTCGAGCACCATGTGTCAGTTGAGCTAAAGATGTCAATAAATGTTTTAGTTTTTTTCAAACGTTCACCTACCATTACAAACCTTATAAACCCTTTCTAAGTTGTTTTACTTAATAAAAGGCAAATGTGTAATACAACAAAAGAAATAATTACAGTTCATAATCATCCTGGTATATATTCAAATAGTCCTTTTCGCCGAGGGATTCTGCATACAGTGCCCAACCCTGAAATCAAAGTGTAGAGTATTACAGAGACAAGAACGTATTTTTCTGGGATAAATACCATGCTTTATTATTTGTATTCTGTTTAAAACTTAATTAAACTAATGTGAAATTAGCTTAAGGCAAGTCTATTCTAAATTAAATTCTAAAATATTATTTTTGTATTACTTTAACTATTATGCAGATTGCTGCTACCAATAAACAAAAACAACAGATAAAACATTCATTTTAAATGTCATGGCTGATGAATTCTGACATTTCGTAAATGGGCTTCTTAAACATCATGACTCAATGCTTACTTGGCCGCTTATAGTTTGCACTTTGTTTCAAGAAATTTAAATATTTGAAGAGTGTGTCAGGGGTGTGGAAATCTGGATTCCCTGGACAAGTTAAAGGTGATTTTCTACTTGTTCAGGATCTATATTCACTTGTTCGCAAAGAAAGGAGAATAGATAGATTTCGAGAAAACATTGTTTTTTAAAAAAGAAAAAGCTGGAACTCAGCATTTTCTTCACTAAAACATTGTTTTCTACCCTTTGCAACATACATTTGGCTAACCGATCTCTGAGATAATTTAGTTCTATTCCAAGATTTATTAAGGTTCTTACTTGTCCATGGACAAGTTGTCCATGGACAAGTGGCTTCATAAATGTACTTCTTGGCGGGTAGAAAAAGCTATGTTAGAGAAGTCAGACACAAGTGATTGATTTATCGAATGGAGTTTTACGCCACTTTCAACATTTTTTCAGTTATATCATGGAGGCTTTCCTAGCCTCCAGATGCTATCTCACATAGGTCTACAATTATCAACCCATTGGTTAGACATGAATAGTCGGAAAGAATGAGTGACGCAGTCGGGGATCCAATCCAGGACCTCTAGAATGACAGTCCGACGAGCTACCAACTGCGCAATGACGGCGGCTCGATAATTCCATATTCATGATTGCGGCCAAGGGGAGTGGCCATAGATCCATCAATTACCTCTGTATAAGCTGTGTAGAATGGGAAATGTACAGGAACGGCAAAATACTTGGTATAATCTAAAACTCTTCTGAATACTGGCATAGAGGCTGATGCTTGGGCATAGGTATCCTACAACAATAATTTGTTTATGAGGTTACAAGTAAAAAGAAGTAAAGAAACTTTAGTCTCTTTTACAATATTGTGTAGCAGTGGGTTTTTGCTAGTGTCTCTTGATTGGGAAAAAAGGAGCATCTTGATCAAGTCTTTGAGAGCAAATTCATGAGTTAAACTTTCATTATAGATGAGCTGAAATAAACTAGAACAAGTGCATGTCGTATTGCGATGCAATACAGGAGTCCCCCACCGGATAACAAAAAATCCTTTCTTATAATATATCTCCTACTTACTAGATCTTCTTCTCAATGAGATCTACCAGTGTACAAAGTTTGAAGTTGCTAAGGCTTATAGTTTAGGAGATAAGTACGGGACAAAAATGTAAGGATAGAAACAACAAAGGGCAATAACTCAAAAAGTGGACATGGCAGAGTGACAGTTCCTGAACATGACACTTGTCCTCAATGATATCTATAAGTGTAGCAAGTTTGAAGTTTCTAGCACTTATGGTTTAGAAGATATGTTCCGGACAAAAATGTAAAGGTAAAAACAACAAAGGGCAATATCTCAAAAAGTGGGTGTGGCGGTGTAACAGTTCTTGTACATGACACTTGTCCTCAATGAGATCTATAGGTGTACAAAGTTTAAAGTTGCTAGCACTTATAGTTTAGGAGATATGATTCGGACAAGAATGTAAGACTAAAAACAACAAAGGGCAATAACTCAAAAAGTGGACATGGCAGAGTAACAGTTCTTGTACATGACACTTGTCCTTAATAAGATCTATAAGTGGACAAAGTTTGAAGTTGCTAGCACTTATGGTTTAGGAGATATGATCCGGACAAGAATGTAAGGCTAAAAACAACAAAGGGCAATAACTCAAAAAGTGGGCGTGGCAGAGTAACGGTTCTTGAACATGACACTTCTCCTCAATGAGATCTATAAGTGTACAAAGTTTGAAGTTGCTAGCACACATAGTTTAGGATATATGTTCTGGACAAGAATGTAAGGCTAAAAACAACAAAGGGCAATAACTCAAAAAGTGGGCGTGGCAGAGTAACGGTTCTTCAACATGACACTTCTCCTCAATGAGATCTATAAGTGTACAAAGTTTGAAGTTGCTAGAACAAATAGTTGAGGAGATATGTTCCGGACAAGAATGTAAGGCTAAAAACAACAAAGGGCAATAACTCAAAAAGTGGGCATGGCAGAGTAACGGTTCTTGAACATGACACTTCTCCTCAATGAGATCTATAAGTGTACCAAGTTTGAAGTTGCTAGCACATATGGTTTAGAAGATATAGCCCGGACAAAAGTGTGACGGACAGACGGACGGACGGACAGACGGACGGAATCGAGCAAACCTATAGTCCCCCAACCGGTAACTGGTGGGGGACTAATAAACTAAAAGCTTTTGTTCAATTTTTCTACACTAATTAGTGTTTTATTAATAGAGTCGGTCCATGACATTTCCAACAATTTCACATGTGTGAGAGGCACACACATTCAGTAACCTAGCTAACCACACATTACAATACAAAATATTTTGGCCACCTTAAAAGGGATTAAGGTCTTATCTATATTCAGAGTGTAGCACAGTCCACATGCTGGCAAGATGCTTTGCCTTGCACATCTTTGAAATTGTTGGATTGTCAAACTCAATTAAACTTTGAAAGCCTTTGTTCATAAGTTAAACAATAACCGACAATTCACTTTTAATTATATGCTCATGCTGTTGTATTCATTAAATACTAAAAAATAACTGTAAATAATCAGGGTTGGTGTTTGACCCTTATACCATGATTTAAACCCTGATTAATGTGAAAATATCTGGTTTTGAATCTTAAATTTTTCTATCAAGAGGGTTCATTTTGACCCATCATTTTTTTTCGTATTGCATCTCAAAACCAGTGCAAATTGTAAATTTATTAGAATGAATTGTTTCCCTCGTATCTTTATAAGAGATTCAAATCCATATTGACCTGAATCTCTAATAAAGATATGAAAGCGATAATTGAAAAAATTCATTAGCAAAACTTAAAAATATATACCAATTTTATCTACTCTTTTGACTGTTTAGATCCCTTCAACAGCATTTTTGACACTTAGATAAAACTAGAACAAGCCCTGATTATAATATGATCTTATTTCGATGGCTCAGTGCGAAACGATTGTAACTCCCTATAAACATATAGGGAGTTACAACTGTTTCGTGCTGAGCCATCGATTTGCAAGAGTGAAATAACCCTATTGAATATTTTCAATATAACACACTAAGGTGTATTTTATGGAGCATTTCCTCTTAGCCAAGCCTCGATTTTATCTGCTTACTGACTCATTCAAATATGTAAGCATTTCATGATCACTCATTTAATATTCTTTTTCTTACACTGAAATTAAATTGCTTTCTATTTAAGGAAGTGGACCCATAATAGTTCTGCAACGTTTCGGAAGTCATGAACTTTAACAGAGTTACCCAGGTTTCCTATGATTTCATAAGAAAACCTCAGTTATCATTGTAAAAGATCAAGAGTTCTGAAATATTGCCCAACTATTACAGGTCCACTTTTTTAATATTACCCACCTGTAAATGGTGACCAGGATCAGCCTCATGAAGAGTGAGAGCAACCATGTCATAGGTAGGACTGAAGTTAAAAAACAAGTTTAAATCTTTTTTTATTTTTTTGAATCTAAGATAGGAGTAAGTAACTATAAGCACTTTTGCCGACTAATGAGAGACAAAATAATTAAGTTTAATTTAGTAACTATAGACATTTCAACATTTACATAAACAAGATGTGTTTGTGAACCATGAACGCCCCCGTAACGGCTTTTTTTCAAAGATTGACCTTGACAGATGAGTTTGACCTTGTCACATGACCTTGACTTTGGTACCAGCGGATGCGGATCATTGAGATCTATCATCATGCCAAATATTATCTTTGTATCTTGAATAGGCTTGAAGATATTGGCAAGGTTAAGTTTTCGGACAGACAGACGGACAGACAGACAGACGGACGGACATGAGTAAAACAATATGCCCCCGATCTCTCGATACGGGGGCATAAAAATGCTATCATTTGTGTTACGTACCCTTCAAAGTTTGCAAAGAGATAAGCCTCTGTCTTGAACTAATGAGATAATCTCTCCAATAATATATTTACTTGTTTGGGCCTTTTGACATAAACTTGCTTTTCAGGAGGGAATGCTCATCATTTTTTTTGAAAAGATACCCAGTTTTGCATGTATACATATTTTGCACAGCTTGGTATCATTATAAACTGTTGCAAATGTATTTTAAATCCTGATGTCAGGGCTGTTTACAGAACAGAACATGATCAGCTAAAATGCGTTACTAACTTGTCTTTGGGCCTTTTAACATTAACATAGAAGACTCCAGGTTTAGATCCATCTGGAGTACCAAAAGAGTAACTTCCACCTGGACCATCATATGGCATCTCCTCTACCCTGTAATACAGTACATAACAATATGTTTTATTGTTGTTGTTGTTGTTGTTTTTAAATTAGACCTTTTTCATCAGGGATTCAGATAAGAGATAATTCAAAATACCCCCTCTATCTGTAGCTCTTCAAAAATTGCCTTGACCTTGACAAAGGACCTTGAACCTCCACACCAAATATAATTGTTGTCACTGGAATATTGAGTATGTTACATGAAAATGTTGAGTCAGACAGATAAATAGATGGGTACTGGTAAAAATAATTTGCCCTTAATTTCAATGCAGGGGCATTAAAAGAGCACTAAATTTTATATAGAAGGAAAGCTAACTATTCATCCTTAAACTGTTGATTTTAAGTTTTGTTTCAAACAAACTGATAATTTGGAGAATATTTCACCCAGGCTTTTCCAATATAATTAAGTTGAAAACAGACATTTTAGGTTAGGTTCAGACTGTACATCTGTGCATGCTGATCTTGTTCTATACTTTCTGCAAAAGCTTTGTGAATGGTAGTAGTATATGAAGTAGTATGAAGAGCATGAAAAGCTTTAATTTGTAAAATACTTTCACTTTAAGACCAGTCTATATTTGTGACCCTTCACGCCAAAGGGGACCATCTAAGTGTTGACCCTAGTCAGACTGCATGGTTTGGGCGGACTGACCACAGTCAAAACATTTCACACTTTTCTTATTTTCTGAATCTAGAATAAAAAATCTACCTTCCAGTGAAATAATTTTTGAAAAGCGACCACTTGAGGATCTATGCTGAACCCAATTTCAAATATTTTTTTACAGAGTTCCTTTTCATGTGATTGGTCACATTTCTGAAAACATGAAAGGTTTAAATTCCACTTACTTTACAGGCATATCAGGAACATCTTTGAAAAATAATGGTAACTTTGGTTTCACTCTTTTATATATGATGTCAGTATACCGTTGAATAACCTCTTCCTAAAATCAAACATGTACAAAAGTGGAGGATTTAAGTTTGTGTAATTTTTCTTTATACTGGATCTCCTGTTGAAATGGGGCCAGGCCCCACCTAAAAAGCCATCTTCCATAAATTATGCCCTCCAATTTAAAACAATTCATGTCCTTCATTTAAAATAATAGATCCACTGAGAATGTATGCCAAATAAAGATTTCCACTAACAACCAAAGCATTTAGTACAATATGAGCAATTTCCCATGACTGTGTGCAACATAAATCTCAGATCAGCTTGTGCATTTGTATATTCTAATCAGAGTCTTTACTAACATGTTGTAGATTTCTGATGTCTGTTGATTTCTGTGGAAAGTCTGTGGAACCCTGACAGTTTTTGAATGACTGTTCATAAGGCACATAGGAAACTATTGGAAATGTCACTCACATGCTCAGATATCAGTTATTTATTTGGAAACAACAAAGCATTTTGGCCGGAGCTAAATAGTAACATTATATCCAGTCATAGTCTACAGTATCTTCAGACCATGTCATGATAAACAAAATCCTTGGCAAAATTACAACAAAAGAAAAGTGCATAAGGCACTTGTTTGTGAGTCAATATCTATTTCAAAATTTTATTTTTTTACCTTTTCCAATTCAAGAAGAATAATCAAATGGTAAAGACTAAGATCAGACTGACTTTAAATAAGGCTGATCTTTGACAATACCCTCAGCCAAAGAAGGAATGTTCAAGTTGTAGCATGTCAAGGGTTGAATGGAAGCAAAATATCAAGGTGTTTTTCTCCTGTCAAGCTCCATTTCTTAATCATGCCTATGACTCTATTCATCATGAGTAAGGAAGACTTTACAACTGTTGAAAGATTTTGAAATGAAAAGGTTTAAGTGAGACATTTCTAGACAAAATCAACTAAGCTATTTCTCCTTCTCAAAGATACCAGTCCTATCTTTTGTTTAGAATGTCACCTAAGTAATACTAATTTGTTTTAATTTAATTGTTTTTTTTAACTTAAACTAGAAAGCCATGAATGGCTTGAGTCGCTCCACAGGCTTGAAATTCTTGTAAAGCAATAAAAGTTTTGACTAGATTTTTAGATATTTTGGTTTCTATTGATGTTGAAAATGATTTTCAAAGTTTCAACTATGTAACATACAGAGAAATAACATCTGCCCATAAAATGCATATTGTCCTATCACAACTAGAACTGTCGCAGAGCGGACTAATACCCCCCACAAGCGCTTTGTCAGAATGCAAGTGCTATTGGTGCAGGATGTGTTTGAAGCTAATATTGAGGTCATTATATGTAGCATTTGCATGAAGTTTCATGATTCTAGGTCGCTTTGTTTTTGAGTAAAGAGTCCAGAAATGAAAATTGAACAAAAATTGACTGTGACCTTGACCTTTGACCTATATGACCCAAAAACAATAGGGCACTTCCTTGGATCATAAGCAACATTTGCATAAAGTTTCATGCTTGTAGGTCACTTGGTTCTTGAGTTAGAGTCCGGAGACGAAAAATTGAACAAAAATTGACTGTGACCTTTACCTTTGACCTATGTAACCCAAAAACAATAGGGCACTTCCTTGGATCATAAGCAACATTTGCATAAAGTTTCATGCTTGTAGGTCACTTGGTTCTTGAGTTAGAGTCTGGAAACGAAAAATTGAACAAAAATTTACTGTGACCTTTACCTTTGACCTATGTAACCCAAAAACAATAGGGCACTTCCTCGGGTCATAAGCAACATTTGTATAAAGTTTCATGATTGTAGGCCTCTTGGTTCTTGAGTTAGAGTCCGGAAACGAAAATTGAACAAAGGCTGACTGTGACCTTGACCTTTGACCTACATGACCCAAAAACAATAGGGCACTTCCTTGGGTCATAAGCAACATTTGTATAAAGTTTCATGATTGTAGGCCTCTTGGTTCTTGAGTTAGAGTCCGGAAACGAAAAATTGAACAAAGGCTGACTGTGACCTTGACCTTTGACCTACATGACCCAAAAACAATAGGGCACTTCCTTGGGTCATAAGGAACATTTGTATAAAGTTTCATGATTGTAAGTCATTTGGTTCTTGAGTTAGAGTCCGGAAACGAAAAGGTCTACGGACGGACAGACGGACGGACGGACAGATGGACGGATGGACAGACAGACAGACATGGTGAAACCAATATACCCCCCTCTACTTCGTAGGTGGGGGGTATAATAATTTTTGCTGGAGTGATAAAAGGTCACTCAAGGATCATTCATATAAAATTTCATTGGTATCAATCAATTACATTCTGAGAAAATGATTTTCAAAGTTTCCCCTATATAACATATAGAGAAATGACCTCCGCCCATAAAATACATATTTTTCATCCGATCACTTTAATTTTTGCTGGAGTGATAAAAGGTCACTCAAGGATCATTCATATAAAATTTCATTGGTATCCATGGATTACATTCTGAGAAAATGATTTTCAAAGTTTCCACTATATAACATATAGAGAAATGACCTCCGCCCATAAAATGCATATTTTTCATCCGATCACTATAAATTTTGCTGGACTGATACAGGGTCACTCAAAGATCATTCCAGTGAAATTTGGTAGATATTCATCACTTACATTCTGAGAAAATGATTTTCAAAGTTTCCACTATATAACATAAAGAGAAATGACCTCTGCCCATAAAATGTATATTTTTCATCTGATCTCAATAATCTTTTGTAGACTAATAAAGGGTCACTCAAGGATCATTCATGTAAAATTTCATTGGTATCCATGTATTAGAATCTGAGAAAACTCACTTTTTACCATATTTGGAAATTAGCCACGCCCATTAAATCCATGTTTTTCATTGGATCAAAATTTCTTGAACAACTTTGAAAGAGGGTCACCCAAGGATCATTCCTGTGAAGTTTGGTTGAAATTCATCCAGTAGTTTCTGAGGAGAAGATTTTTAAAGAAAAAGTTTACGACCGGACGCACGGACAGACGGACGGACTGACGGACGGACGGACGCACGACGGACACAACGCCATGACAATAGCCCCAGTGGCTTTCAGCCAGTGGAGCTAAAAAAAAAACAGAATTGCCTTTATTTTTCAAACATTTAACATCTTAAAAATGAATAACTTACGAATAACTTACGGAGGAGTTTAAGAAAAATCTGTCCTGGCTCTTCAAGCTGTCATAAAACTGTTTAATTGTTCCTGAGAATTTCAGTCTAGCAGTGACCTAGAATTAAAAACAGTCAACGAGATGACAATTTGTTTTGTTATCAAAATACAGTCTGAAGCTATATAGTACAGTTAACAACATTGTGAAATCGACAAGGTGAATGATTATGGAATATTTTTTGGAATGAAATTGAATGAGTGTGTGGAGCAAGGTTTGAGTGAATTTAAAGGGAGGTAATCCATTATTGCAAATTTTGTTCAGGGTGAACAAAATTAGTGATATTGATTACCTCCCTTTAATAAAATATGGATACAAGTCATCTAATACAAGTTCTATAGATAGCTTCCTATTTCTTTGAGAACCCATTAGACGCTTACAACTTGAATAATGTCAGTGAAATCAGGATTTTTCTATATCCAAATTTATTTTGAATGACGTCTTTGATTTTATGTCTTTCAATCGATTTGAGCGTTTTTGAATGGTTTGAGTGAGTTTTTTGAATGAATGAATGAATAAATGAATGGAACACTGAATGAGTGATTTAGAATGGAATTGATTGAGGTGAATGTCAATTTCTTGGTAAATAAGATGTGTTTGTGAAACAAGCCCTGCCACTGCCATTCTTCAGATACAGTAGTTTGATATAATACTGTAATCTACAGCAAACATTAATTCAATACTCCATGGCAATACTAAAGTTAATGTGAAGTCTAATATTTACACATATTTGACCATTAAAGATGACCTTGACCTTTAGAATTTCCCTTGAAAGTCATACCAACAGAAATGTCTTGTCTTAAGCAATACTCATGTGGAATATGAAGGCTCTATGCCTTACCAAACAAATTAATAACCATTGTTAAATTTTTAGTAGGGATGAACAGACAAGTCAAAACAAATATACCCCCATTCTATCAACTTTTGCATTTTACAAACAAATATGCTGTATTTCAGAGCTCCAGAAAACAGGGAGTGATGACACATCAAAATCTGTTTGTTTTCACCCAAACTATAATGTGGATACTTGATCAGACAATTCCACTGAACACCTCAAACAAAATATTTGATTGACTGATGATATAATTTGAGCCTGTGCATCACAATTCAAACAATTTGATATGTGTACACAGCAAAGCCTCTTTCCAGCATCTGTACAGACTGACTTAGAGTCTTTGCCTATGCTCTGTAGATAGATAAGGTCTCAAAAACACCTCTAGGTGCCCAGGAAATATTCTTATTGTATTATATGAGTGTCTAGACTGCTCATTGTCTCTCTAACGAAGACTTTTGAAATTGTTGGAAATGTCACAAACAGACTTATTTATCTTTTTGAAGTCGAAACTACTCCGATCTGGTGCTTGGGATGAGACATTTAACCAAGGCTGTGTGACAGTATACTTAGTGTTTCATTTAAAAGTGATAAATATTGTTCCAAGATGGAAGGAATATACATTCTAAACTGTTGCCAGATGCTTAAGGCATCTGCCCACAGTTCATAATGTCAACCCAGACAACAAGGGCATTAGCTTTTTTTCTACTGTTACATGAATATCCATGAAATATCTGTTTTATTGCCTGATCATCTTTGTGCAAACTTGATTTATCATAACAAGAGGACCAAGATGGTCCTAGATCGCTCACCTGAGTCTTTATGACCCCTGGGACATCACATTAATTAGATAGGCAGATGTCAAAAAGAAGATAATTGCCTAAGATCAATACCATGGAACATTTTCAGGGAAGAGCAAGACAGATATGCCTTTTTGCTCTTTGATTCTATGTAAAAAGGGATGAACCCGGGTGGACCCTAAAAGTGACCCCAGGGTCTTGATATGAACAAACTTGGAAGAGGTCCATAAGATGATGCAACAATCTAAAATGAAAGCTGTCTGCCTTCTGGTTTCAGAGAAGAAGATTTTTGAAGGTTTTCCCATTTTCACCCATAGTGCTCATATGAGCTGAAAGGGATGCACCCGGGTGGAGCCCAAATATGACCCAAGGGTCTTGATATGAGCAAACTTGGTAGGGGCCGACAAGATGATGCTACATACCAAAAATGAAAGCAGTGTGGCCACTGGTTTCAATTAAAGAAGATTTTAAAAGATTTTCGCTCTTTCATTCAATGTAAAAAGGGTTAAGCCTGGGCAAAGCCCAAATATGACCCCAGGGTCTTGATATGAACAAACTTGGTAGAGGTCCACTAGATGATGCTACATACCAAGTATGAAAGCTGTCTGCCTTCTGGTTTCATAGAAGAAGATTTTCATTTTTTTACCCTTCGTGCTCATAAGAGATAAAGGGATGCACCTGTGCAAAGCCCAAATATGACCCAAAGGTCTTGATATGAACAAACTTGGTAGAGGCCCACTAGGTGATGCTACACACCAAATATTAAAGCTGTCTGCCATCTGGTTACAGAGAAGAAGATTTTAAAGATTTTCGTTCTTTGATTCAATGTAAAAAGGGTTGGGCCCAGGCAAAGCCCAAACATGACCCCAGGGTCTTGATATGAACAAACTTTGTATAGGTCCACTAGATGATGCTACATACCAAAGGGGGTGTTCCAAATATAAAGTAAAATGTGCCCACGCTTAGATTTTTGTAATATTGTGGGTAATTGTAGTACTGGGTATACTGATTAAGGAAATGACTTTTTTTCCAAAATGAGTAAAGAGGGTCGACCATAAAGTACCCGAAAGCACATCTTATCGAATGCAAAGGGGTGCCAGGAAAAAAATCACCTTGTAAGGAAATTTTTGAATCTGTAAAAAGAATTTGTTACTGATTTAAAAGACAATTGGTACCTATATGTTTTTATATAGGTTGAGATCTTATGTCTGTTTCCTCCTAACAGATAGCCCAAAAAGTTCTTGAAAAATTCATGAAAATTCGAAAAAAATGAAATAATGTTTTAAGTTAAAGGGTTAAAATTTTTAAGTTGTAGCTCTAGTCCAGTAATCAAACTCTTTTAAAATTAAGATACATATGTTCTTAATGTTTACTGAAAAATTCATTGAAATCGAAAACCGGTAAGTTAGTCGAAAATCTCTTAGTGTAGAAGATAGTGGGTGGGGTAAGATAGATTTCACCCATCTGAGAATCTTAAAGTGTGAATAATTTTTCAACAGCTGTAGACAGGATGTTCATATTTCATACATGGATCCTTTGTGACAAAGCCTATGTACAAACATTAGTCAAAATCAACTGTCAAGGTCAAGGTTAATTATCAAGGTCATTGTTATAAATATAAAAAAACTTCATTGAGCTTTGGGAACATACTTTGCAAAAGTAATGAATGATGATTTTGATTTTCAATTATAGTTTATTGTAAACAAATGTATTTCAATTTGTTCCTAACTCAAAGTCATTTGTGAAGGTCAATGTCAGATTTTCTTTTAAACAAACTCACTTCAGTTGGTTCCTTACTCAAGGTCATGTTTGAAGGTCAATGCCACATATGAGGATGGTGTTTTAGGATTTGATACTACGTATTTCTGTCACAATGCTGTAGAAGTTACTTGTTCTATGTTTTACAGGTCCGTTTTAGTAATAAGATTCCTCCCAAGAAAACGTGAGACACTTTTAGCAATAATTCAAAATTTAATCGAACTGTAGGTTATGAAATGAAAAACTTTCGAAGGCAAAACAGTGTGGGAAAAGAAGGAATCTCTTGCTACAAGCATTTTCTTCTTTTTATACAGTGTTTTCCTTTGGTTAATGAAAATGTCGAGTTTTTGGATAGGCAATTTATATATTTAAATTTGTAAAGTTTACAAATGAAGATGAACAGTCACTAAATTCCTGAAGGACCTGCAACATTCAGGCATTGCTGATACATGTGCTAGTCCTTCCTAAAATATACTTGCCTCCGGCCTGAGGGTTATTGTCTGTGCTGACCTCTAGTCTTAATTCAAATAAGAAATACATGTACTACTATAACGATAATACAATTTGAAAGAATCTTTTTCCTTCGTAAATAAATGATTCTCATAGGTCTTAAGGTAAATGTTGTTTGTAAACAAGGGGAAAAAATGAAACTAAATCACTCACCTGAGTTTTATTGGTCACTGATGTGACCTTCTGGCAAAGATTCGTAGAAATTAGCCAAGTTGTTG
Source organism: Fragum whitleyi (assembly GCA_948146395.1). Taxonomy (NCBI): domain Eukaryota; kingdom Metazoa; phylum Mollusca; class Bivalvia; order Cardiida; family Cardiidae; genus Fragum; species Fragum whitleyi. The sequence continues at coordinate 30,712,421 of OX411557.1, read as the reverse complement.
AGATGTAATTCAATGAAAAGGGTCAGCATAGAAATTATTGAAATTGGTATATTGGTTAAAAAGATGATGTTTTTTCATCCGCCAAGTCAAACAGATTTTTTATGCCAATTTCAAGATCAAAGTTTGCAATGGTTTTCCAAAGGAATATTCTGGTAAAGTTGCATTGAAATTGGCTTGATGGTTCAGGAGGAAATGTTGTTCAAGGATTTAATAGTGAAAAAAGCCATTGTCATATTTATGGGCCAATCCGAATTTTGCGAACAATCTTTGCGAAGGGTTACTCAAGGTAAGTTCTGGCAAAGTGTCATAGAAATTGCCTTGAGGGTTAAAGAGGAGAAGAAGTTTTAAGAAATCTGGAAGACGGAAGCCACATGATGCACAACCTGCGACGGACTAGGGATCCTAAAAGTTTCCGTCGGGAATGTTGTACTCTGGTGAGCTAGAAATCAAGAAACGATACAGTTCCCTGTTACGTTAGATTATATCTAAATATTACATTTATAATAAAACTAAAAAGTTTTAGAGATATTGTGTAGCCAATTTAGTGAAAGTAAGACTTTAACCTTTGAACTCGAGTTGCGACAAATGACATATTTTCTGTTTCTTTCTGATCTAGAATTGTGTTTATTTAATCAAATTTAACCAAATAGTTTATGGTAATTCTTTTAGACATTTGGGACAGAATTAGGACATTGAACATAAAAGAAACAAAAGATGTTTTAAAAACATTTATGCCCCCATTAGAGCAGGCCAATGACCTATTCCTTGTCATTAACAAAGGTCAAAATCTCAAAAAATATTACGGTTCTTGTGAACTGTACCTCTCCTCAATAGATGAACAGACCGACAAAGAGTAGTTCAAAACAACAGCAAAATCTCAAATATGTCTCCTAGAGGATATTACAGGCCCCCTTTCAATTGCCATTCAAATAAAAAAAAAACATAATACAGTATTGTTATAATAATTTGTTAATATACTTTTTTTCATGACTGGCCACGATACTTTTACTTGGCCAGGTCGATGATATCAAAAGGTTAAGCATAAACATATTATGGAAATCTTTCATAAACCCTGAAATGAGTATTGCATCTTAAAAACAAGAGGACCATGATGGTCCTAGATCGCTCACCTGAGTCTATTTAATCCCTAGGACATCACATGTATTAAATAGGCTTATGTCAACAACGTGACATTTCTACATAAGATCAATACCATGAAATGTTTTCAGCCAAGAGCAAGATAGATATGCCTTTTCGCTGTTTGATTCTATGTAAAAAGGGTTGCATCAAAGCCCAAATATGACCCCAGGGTCTTGATATGAACAAACTTGGTAGAGGTCCATTAGATGATCCTACATACCAAATATGAAAGCTGACCACCTTCTTGTTTCAGAGAAGAAGTTTTTTTTAAGATTTTCGCTCTTTGATTCTATGTAAAAAGGGTTGCTCCCGGATGGAGCCCAAATATGACCCCAGGGTCTTGATAGGAACAAACTTGGTAGAGGTCCACTAGATGATGCGACATACCAAATATGAAAGCTGACCACCTTCTTGTTTCAGAGAAGAAGATTTTTTAAGATTTTCATATTTTCACCCTTTTTCTTAAGGGTTAAGGGAAAGTTGAGGGGGGTTTTATTTATTTGAACAACTTTGGTAGAGCTTGACCCAAGGAACATCCATGCCAAGTTTCATCAATATTGCTCCACTGGTTTAGGAGGAGAAGATGTTTTAAGAAATTGTGGACGACACACAACTGGCGACGGACATTCTACGATCACTTTAGCTGACCTTGAGCACTTCGTGCTCAGGTGAGCTAAAAACAAACATAGAATAAACAAAAATGCTAAGTTTTTGTTTTTTATTTTAGTGTAACCTTGTTTGCTGACAATGACCTTGCACATGTAAAACTAACATCAAGTTACTGGATGTGTTAACCCGACATCAAATATCCAACCAAAAATAAACATTGTATTTCTTGAATAGGCTCGCATGTTTGTTTAGTTTTGCTAAGTTTAACCTTTTAGGTGAAATTGGACATAGAACTTGAATGTGTATTCATACATACTTTTAAGCAATTTTTATTTTTGAGTGTGTAAAAAATTGTCAAACAACATAGAACTTTTCATTTTATATATTTATTATCTTAATCAATTTCATAGGCTTTACAGTACATGAAAACTATGCATATGCAATGCATAAATTGATAAGTATAAAGAAATTATAGCATATTAAACTACCCCATCCACTGAACTAAACATGGATGACCTTGACCTCAGAGATTTCAGATCTCAAGTGATTTGATTCATTATGATGTCACATATAAGTAGGGTATCTAAAAAAAGGATTGAAGTAATTGGCAAATATCATTTTTTTATGATGTGCAGACAGATAGGCAAATATCTAAGAGACAGACAGACAGATAGATAGATAGCCAGTCACTAGCACACAATATTTTTCCTATTCTTTCTACTCAGGCAAATAAGAAACAAATTCTGTAAAACTTACTGTTAGATACTATTGAATTTTTTACATGGTTTAAAGAAAATCAAGTAAATTATATTTTTCATCTTACCCCACCCACTTTTTCAACATTGGGCTAAAGCAAGGGCTGTAATTTGCCCTAGTTTAGTGATACAAAAAACATCTTATGCAGTAGATGCCTTGACTAGTTGTTATTTGCAAATTTGTATAAAGATCAATGCATTGGCACTTAAATAATGTCTATTTCAGCACATAGTACAACATTTTGGATGAATTTTGAAACTAAAGATATGTATTTATAAGCATAAAAAATAATGTTACCGGTTTTCAATCTTCTTTAAATTTTTACACAAGAAAGAAGGATAGTAGAGCTTATTTTTTGAAGAGTAACTAAACTGGACTAGCATCAGAAGGTACGAATCTATGCGCTCAAAATTTATATTCACCTCAATTTTTTCTAAAAAAATAAGCAATTTTTATATTCAAGAGTATAAAAATTCGGCAAACAACGTAAAACTTGCCATTTATATATACATTATCTTAATAATTATTATAAACTTTACAGTACATAAAAAACAATTCAAAAATTGATAAGTATAAAGAAATTATAGCATATTAAATTACCCCACCCACTTACCTCAACATGGATTAAGACAAGGGGTTGTAATTTGGCCTCTTTTTGAGATATTGACAAATGATAGTTTGTTCTGTGGTACTTTTAATGTGTTGTATGTATTTGCAAAGTTTCATGAAAATCCGTGCGTGGGCACTTTTGGAACACCTCCTTTGAAAGTTGTCTGCCTTCTGGTTTCATAGAAGAAGATTTTTGAAGATTTTCATTTTTTAGCTCCACTGGCTGAAAGCCACTGGGGCTATTGTCATGGCGTTGTGTCCGTCGTGCGTCCGTCCGTCCGTGCGTCCGGTCGTAAACTTTTTCTTTAAAAATCTTCTTCTCAGAAACTATTGGGTGGATTTCAACCAAACTTCACAGGAATGATCCTAGGGTGACCCTCTTTCAAAGTTGTTCAAGAAATTTTGATCCAATGAAAAACATGATTTTTTGGGCGTGGCTAATTTCCAAATATGGTAAAAAGTGATAATATCAGATTCTAATCAATGGATACCAATTAAATTTTACATGAATGATCCTTGAGTGACCCTTTATCAGTCTACAAAAAATCATTGTGATCAGATGGAAAATATGCATTTTATGGGCGGAGGTCAATTCTCTAAATATTATATAGTGGAAACTTTGAAAATCATTTTCTCAGAATGTTACTGATGGATATCAACCAAATTTCACTGGAATGATCCTTGAGTGATCCTCTATCAGTCTACAAAAAATCATTGTGATCGGATGGAAAATATACATCTAATGGGCGGAGGTCATTTGTCTATATGTTATATAGTGGAAACTTTGAAAATCATTTTCTCAGAATGTAACTGATGGATATCAACTAAATTTCACTGGAATGATACTTGAGTTACCCTTTATCAGTCTACAAAAAATCATTGTGATCTGATGAAAAATATGCATTTTATGGGCAGAGGTCATTTCTCTATATACATGTATTATATAGTGGAAAATTTGCAAATCATTTTCTCAGAATCTAATTTTTGAATATCAACCAAATTTCACTGGAATGATCCTTGAGTGACTCTTTATCATTGTACTAAAATTATTTTGATTGGATGAAAAATATGCATTTTATGGGCGGAGGTCATTCCTCAATATGTTAAATAGTGGAAACTATGAAAATTATTTTCTCAGAATGTAACTGATGGAATCATTTTCAACATCTGTAGAACCCCAAATATCTAAAAATCTAGTCAAAACATTTATTTGCTTTAACAAGAATTTCAAGCCTGTGGAGCGACTCAAGCCATTCATGGCTTTCTAGTTTACCCTTTGTGCTCATAAGAGATAAAGGGATGCACCCGTGCAAAGCCCAAATATGACCCAAGGGTCTTGTTATGAACTAACTTGGTAGAGGCCCACTAGGTGATGCTACACACCTAATATTAAAGCTGTCTGCCATCTGGTTACAGAGAAGAAGATTTTTAAAGATTTTCGCTCTTTGATTCAATGTAAAAAGGGTTGGGCCCGGGCAAAGCTCAAATATGACCCCAGGGTCTTGATATGAACAAACTTGGTAGAGGTCCACTAGATGATGCTACATACCAAATATGAAAGCTGTCTGCCTTCTGGTTTCAGAGAAGAAGATTTTTGAAGATTTTCATATTATCACCCTTTTTGTTAAGGGTGAAGGGAAAGTTAAGGGTGGATTTCATTTATTTGAACAACTTTGGTAGAGCTTGACCCAAGGAACATCCCTGCCAAGTTTCATCAAGATTGGCCCACTGGTTTAGGAGGAGAAGATGTTTAAAGAAATTGTGGACGACGCACGACGGACGACGCACGACTGACGACGGACATTCTACGAGCCCAATAGCTCACCTTGGGCACTTCGTGCTCAGGTGAGCTAAAAAAAAGAGTTTCAAAAAGAGACATATAGAGAAGAAAAGTCAATTTTTGGATAAAGTCCTTTAAAGAGCACATCACTCTACAAGTTTATTACACATGCAACAAAATGTCATTTTTTTTCAAGCAGGCAACAGTTCAATGCCCACTAAGCATGGATGAAACAGTTCATACTGTTGACCAGTGAGTAACGTAATAAACAATGAAACAGTGTGAAATGGTTTATATAACTTTATATAGGAGATCATTTAATAATACTTTTAATTGAGCATGTTATGAACTAGGTGGAACTCATATAGTTTTTCCCTCAATCCTTGCAGTTGAGAAAATTGCTTGTTCAAAGTTTTTTTTTCATTTTTCATGGTTTTTACATGGAAATTAAGAGATTAATTAATATATTTCAGCCTATTTTTTATTGTTGTTTGCCTTCCAATTTTGATCTGTCTAGATATCCGTCATCTGGTAAAGGGATTGACTAATCTCAACATCTAGATTTACTGATGATATATTAACTTTGTAATAAATAGAGGATATTAAATGAGTGGTCATGGAATACCGAATTTATTAAACGAGTCATCTATAAACTGATAAAACTCGGCTGCGCCAAGTTTTTATCTGATTTAGATGACGAATTTAATAAATTCGGTATTTTATGAGCACAAATTTTATATTCTATTTATAATTTGACCCAAATTTTTGAGTAAAATTGTCGAAAATTTTGAAATTCAACATTTCAATTTTCCGCGAAATGTATAACGCTGTTTAAAACTGACGTCATAATAGATACATTATGACGTAATTTTCGCGGTTGCAAAATAGGGTCGCTTTTTGTTCTGAGCTCATTTGCATAATTATTCCACTAGTGTAATAACACCTGTGTAATATCAAAAATATTCAACGGGTTTATTTCACTCCTGCGACATAGGTCGTATTATAATTTCATTTATCATATATATACCTGCATCATTTCAGAATGAATCCTCTCAACTTCTTCCAGTCCAAGTTGATGAATTTCTTCCGGAGTTTGATCGGTGGACAAATGCCATTTAAGACATGCTTTGTAATATTCCTCACCCTTTTTGAATGTGCTCACACCGTAAGCTATTCTGGCCTTAGATTGGTATTCCTGTGATTGGAAAAGAATATCTCAGTTACATTTGAGAACCTTAACACCGAAACTTTGTAACATGACTAAATATTTTTTATGTATTGATATCGACCTTATACATCAATGCTTCAATAATACTCTTACAACAAAAGTGCTTTCATTACGAACCAAATTTGTAACTACAGCGTATTATCTTGATTTAGGTTTTTTTTACTGCCAAACAAATGCATTTGAAAGTAATCCAAGTAATCATTGCTGTTTTAATTGATCTTTGCACTTAATCATTCTAGGGTCTCAATAAATTGATCAAGCATTTATGTAATGATTTCAGGAAATTCTATAGCTGCTTAAGTTCTGTACAAACCATTCTAAAGTAAGACTGTTCTAATTTGTTTGTAAATACACACTTTAGTCCTTTCTTTTGAAAATGCAGAATTCACTATTTATTCTGGACTAAATTCTATAATTTAGAATAGATTGGTTAATAGAGTGGACACGTTACCTAGGGTATAGGTTACCCTGGGACATTGGCCCTCAATTATGTAGTCGAAAGTGTGACAAGAGTTCATATATCACAAGTAACAACTTACATCTTCAATAAAATTTTTCAATTCCTGGTATTTCTCCTGCAAATCTGCCATTGCTTCTTTAGCCTTCTCAGTCAAGGTTTTTCTAAGATATAAAAGATAATCCAATAGTGCAAGCCTATGGGGAAAAGCATTAGAAGGGTTTAAAAGGGTGTACAACAAAAGCTATATATTAACGAGTGGCAGGGCCAAGAGTTAATATGTAGCTTTTGTTGTTCACAAAATGAAATATAAATCTATCTTACATATGTGTGAGCCTATGGGGAAAAGCATTAGAATTGTTTAGAAGGGTGTAGAACAAAAGCTATATTTTCACCAGTGGCAGAGCCACAAGTGAATATATAGCTTTTGTTGTTCACAAAATGAAATATAAACTGATCTTACTCCAAAATCAAACAATTATTCTATTTCTTTAATGCAAAAAATGAGACAAAGTGTGAAAATTCTAGAATGAGTTTTCTTAAAGTGCTTTGTTTGGATGTGCTTGTTAGGCAATGTTCATCCTGACTTCACTTGTCGGGCACCCCTTAAATTACATCAGAAGAGTTGAAATGAAGGAAAGCAAGGTAATTGTTTTTGATAATTTCACTGGTTAAAGGCAGAGAGTTTATCAAATAATAATCTATAGTTATTTCTTGATAATCCACCAAAAAGCATTAAAGAAATCTCTGTATAGATCTCTTAATCCTTTCCTGCAAAGAGTAGGGGTGACTATTGAGTTCAAAATTAGTATCATAATAGTATTGCGATAGTAAAGTTGCTATTGGAATAGTATTGCAATAGTCAGAAAACTATTGGAATAATATCTCAATAGTTGTTTTTACAAAAAACAAGAGGCCCAAGAGGGCCTGTTTCGTCCACTGGCTTTAAAATCTTTAGACTTTCATTAAATAAAGCTTACTTTAAATGAATACATTAACACTCCAAAATCTCCTAAGACCTATCTAGTAATGATTAAATGGTTCTGGTCCATATTGCACCAAAATACTCAATCACAATGAACCTGCAACCCTTGACCTATCTTATTAAAACATAAGGTTCAGAAGATGTCGTTCAAAGATTTCGGGCTCAAAATAGGCCCCACCTAACATGCCCATATTTATGGACCAAACAAAATTTCTTGAACAATTTAAGTAAATAGTCACCCAAGAAACATTCTGGTAAAGTTTCATTGAAATTGGCTGAGTGGTTCCGGAGGAGATATCGTTCAAAGATTTTGGCCTCAATATAAGCCCCTCCCTGCCACGCCCAAATTTATAGGCCTATCAAAATTAAGATAAAAATTTTTCTAATAGACACTCAAGTAACATTCTGGTAAGGTTTCATTGAAATCAGCCAAGTGGTTCAGGAGAAAATGTCATTTGAAAATTTTGGGCTCAAAATAGGCCCCGCCCTGCCACGCCCATATTTTTAGTCCAATCAAAATTTCTTGAACAATCTAAGTAAAGGGTCACCCAAGGAACATTCTGTTTAAGTTTCATTGAAACTGGCCCAGTGGTTCAGGAGATGTTGTTCAAAGATTTCGGGCTCAAAATAAGCCCCGCCCTGCCACGCCCATATTTATGGACCAACCAAAATTTCTTGAACAATTTACGTAAAGGGTCACCCAAGGAACATTCTGTTAAAGTTTCATTGAAATTTGCCCAGTGGTTCAGGAGGAGATGTCGTTCATAGATTTCGGGCTCAAAAAAGCCCCACCCAGCCACGCCCATATTTATGGGCTAATCAAAATTTCTTGAACAATTTAAGTAAAAGGTCACCCAAGGAACATCCATGCCAAGTTTCATTGAAATCGGCCCAATGGTTTGGGAGGAGAAGATTTTTAAAGATTTCAAAGTGAAAAAATGCCACGCCCTGCCACGCCCATATTTGGGGGCAAATCAAAATTCTTTGTACAATTTAAGAAGGGGCCACCCAAGGATCATTTCTACCAAGTTTCGTTAAAATCGGCCCATTGGTTTGGGGGGAGAAGATGTTTAAAGAAAAAGTTTATGCACGGACGGACGGACGACGGACACTCTGCCATGACAATAGCTCGCTGGCCTTCGGCCAGTGGAGCTAAAAATAGCTAAAAATCAATGTTCAAGTGTCCACCTTTTATTAAACAGTAACTTTATATTGGTCTTGTAAGATGCTGTTTACCTTGTCAATGGCGAGTACATGATCAAAACAGTTAATTACAGATATTCCCTTAAAAAGAATTGTATTTCACCTCATTCTCTGATAGAAATATGCAGAAATGGAAGGCAGCATTGTTACTACATTTAGTTCTGCTTTCATTTAAAAAAAAAAAACTATTGTAAACTATCAATAGTCAGAGGAACTACTGCGATATCTATTGACTTGAAAAAATGCTATCGACCTATTGCTATTGCAAGATAAACTATCACAATACAGCAATAGTTTGACCTATTGTTACATCCCTTGCAAAGACCCTGGGTTTTACATGACAATGATTTTTATACCCATGAAAATACTGTACCAATCAATTTTAACTTTCCAAGAGGTACAGAAAGGAGGGGGTAAAGCCAGTCTGAAATCTTGATTTCTCAAGGAAACCCTATGGTGTTGGTACTTATTTGAACTGTCTTAATGAGATGATTCCAATCAGTGCCAACAACTTTGGATCTGTGCTTTAATTATTGAAATATTTTTATTTAAAACTTTAAATATCCCCATCTATCGGTTGTTTCTTTCCAACAATATTTATTTTTGACAATATAAGACAGTTTATTTTGAAAACACACCTGCTTTTCATTGCTATTAGCAACCTTTTCAATTGTAGACTTGTTTAAAATTTCAGGAAAAAAAAGAGGGGAATAGGTTAAATGAGTCTACTTACTTATCCGAGGTTGATAGACTTGAATTGCTAAGAAATTTTAGAAACGGTTTCAACAAATCTGTGTCTTCAACTTTCTGGTTGATGAAATTTTCAAACTGGTCCAAACTCCGATTCTGTCAAGAATCAAGACCACTTTTTGGACAAAATTCTACAAATCAAGGAGTCAGTGCAAAACACTATTGTAAGTGCCTATAAATAAATAGGCACTTACAATAGTGTTGCACTTACCCCTTGAAATGTTCAAGAGCTAGAAGGAAAAGGAAGAATGGTTTGTGTTCATGGTATTTCTAACAGACAATATAGCTAGGCAGGGCTACAGATAGAGGGGTTATGAATGAGTGGTCATGGAATACCGAATTTATTAAACGAGTCTTCTATAAATAGATAAAAACGAGGCTGCACTGAGTTTTTATCTGTTTTAGATGAGGAGTTTGATAAATTCTGTATTTCATGAGCACAAATTTTATATTCTATTTATAATATGACCCCTTTTTTTACGAAAAATCGTCAACATTCTTGAAATTCAACATTTCAATTTTCTGCAAAACTTATAACGCTGTTAAAAAAAACTCATGTCACAATATATAGACTATGACGTCATTTTCGTGGTTACAAAATAGTGTTGCTATTTGCTCTGAGCTCATTTGCATAGTTATTCCACTAGTGTAATAACACCCGTATAATATCAAAAATATTGCACTGGATTATTTCACTCCCGCGACATAGGTCATATTATAAAGAGGGTTTATTTTGGTTTCCAAATTTAAATAATTCAATATTCCTGAATTAAACTCCATGTTGTGGGTACTCATTTGAATGGTCTCAATGAGATGTTTCAATTGAGCACCAACAACATAGGGTTTAAGTATAATGAATTATTTAAATTTGAAAACCAAAATACCCCTTCTATCTGAATGAATACCCAAATCATGATCTTTCACAGTGTTGACCAAGATTTCCTAATGAAAATCATTGGGAAACCTTGGTTTACACTGTTAAAGTTTATTACATACAAGGCATTGAAGAACTATTATTGAACCACTACCTTAATAAGTATAACGAAAGAAATTTACTGATGTAGAAAAAGTCATTAGATCTATAATTGTGACTCAAAACTAATGAAGTTAGAAAATCCAATAAAATGTATTTTGACAGGAAACAAGAGGGTAGACTAAAGGATCCATAAACATCCAAATATAAGAACATGTTGAAAACTGTCTTACCTACCATTGAAACCCAATTATTTGTTGTTTCTTCTTCAAAGGCCACCCTCATACGGGCAATAAATGCATCAACCTGAAACCAGATCATATCTAGAAAGCCATGAATTGCTTGAGTCACTCCACAGGCTTGAAATTTTTGTAATAGCAAATCAAAGTTTTGACTAGATTTTTAGATATTTTGGGTTCTACTGATGTTGAAAATGATTATCAAAGTTTCCTCTATATAACATAAAGAGAATTGACCTTCCCCCATAAAAGACTTATTTTTCATCCAATCAAAATAATTTTTTGGCTGCATGATAATGGCTCACGGTCACCCAAGGATCATATCAATGAAGTTTGATTGATATCCATCGGTTACATTCTGAGGAAATGATTTTCAAAGTTTCCTCTATATAACATTAAGAGAATTGACCTTCTCCCATTAAAGACATAGTTTTCATCCAATCACAATAATTTTTGGCTGCATGATAATGGGTCACCCAAGGATCATATCAATGAAGTTTGATTGATATCCAACGGTTACATTCTGAGAAAGTGATTTTCAAAGTTTCCACTATATAACATAAAGAGAATTGACCTTCCCCCATAAAATACATATTTTTAATCCCATCACAAAATTTTTTGGTAACTGATAAAGGGTCACGCAAGGATCATTCCAGTGAAATTTGGTTGATATCCATCAATTACACTGTAAGAAAATGATTTTCAATGTTTCAACTGTATGACATAAAGAGAAATGACCTCTGCCCATAAAATACATATTTTTCATCCCATCACAAAAATTTTTGGTAACTGATAAAGGGTCACTCAAGGATCATTCCACTGAAATTTGGTTGATATCAATCAGTTACATTCTGAGAAAATGATTTTCAAAGTTTCCACTATTTAACATATAGAAAAATATACATTTTTAATCCGATCACAATAATTTTTTGTAGACTTATTAAAGGTCACCAAAGGATCATTCATGTAAATTTAATTTGGTATCCATCAATTAGAATATGAGAAAACTCACTTTTTACCATATTTGGAAATTAGCCACGCCCATTTAATCCATGTTTTTGATTGGATCAAAATTTCTTGAAAGAAGGTCACCCAAGGATGATTCCTGTGAAGTTTGGTTGAAATTCATCAAGTAGTTTCTGAGGAGAAGATTTTTAAAAAAAAAGTTTACGACCAGACACACTGACACACGGACTGACGCACGATGGACACAACACCATGACAATAGCCCCAGTGGCCTTCGGCCAGTGGTGCTAAAAACTAATTCTGTGGTTCATAGACAATAATTACATACATGCATCAACTTTCTTATTTTAACTCAAATAAGCTTGATCATCTACTTTACAACTTCATTAAAATGTTTTAATGACTATGACTCAAATATTGACAAAATCAGTCAATACTCTAAGTACACTGTATTGCTGCCTGTTCAATCAGTAACACAGTGTACTTAGAGTTAAGGTAGTAGACCTGCTATAGTTCCTCAACATTTCAGAACTCATGATCTTTCACAATGTTGACCGAGGTTTCCAAATGAAAATCATTAGGAAGCCTCAGTTAACACTGTTAATGTTCATTACTCCAAAAACGTTGCAGAACTATTATGAGTCCACTACCTTAATCCATCGATCTTCTGGGACTATGAAAAAGTAGGGTCATGTTGGAATTAAGGTAGTTGAACAGCAACAGTTCTGTAACATTTCGGAATGTATGATCTTTCACAATGTTTACGGAGGTTTCCTAATGAAAATCATTAGGAAACCTTGGTTTACACTGTTAAAGTTCATTACATCCGAAAGATTGCAAAACTATTACGGATCCACTACCTTAATTAAGCAACAAACCTGGCCAGCATATCCATACAACCTTGTAATATAGTTGTTAAAATCTTCATGTGTCTTGAGATCAACAGGACCATAATATGCTGGCTCTGTAAGCATACCTTCCAGAAAGTTCACAGGGTTCATCACACCATACCTATAAAGATCGGCCACTGCCATTGATTAGTTGGGGCAAAATTTGCAGAAATCTTTGGTAATATTAACACATATACTGTAATAGCAAAGGCAAAAGGTATGCATGAAACACTATGCCCCTGTAACAGCTTTTTTGAAGTTTGACTTTGGCAATTAAATATGATCTTAATAACTGACCTTGATCTTATCAAATGAGCTTGATTTTTTTCATAAGTAATGGCACAATTTGGAAGTACTTGTATTTGCAGATAACAGTTTTTTATTGATGAAATTTCAAAGAAATTGGTCTCCTTGGGAAAAAAAAACAATGTGGACAAGAAGAAATAACCAATATCTTCATTTTATTTACCTTTTTTTAGTATGGGATTCAAAATAAGGAATCATGACTGAATAGTTTATATGAATTACTCACGATTTCCATGCATATCCATCACTAAATGTCTTTAAAGTATCTTTCAGAACATCATAAGAAACTTTTTCAGAGTTGTTCAAATCTCCATAGTTGATTTTAGCCATCATCGCCAAGAAAATTTCTACTGTGTCCTGAAAAAGAGATGTACTTCACTTTTTGGTATAAAACAAATGCCCCCATATTTTATACAAATTTGAAAACCATATTTTTTTCCAAATGAGAGCTCATATCTTTACCAGGGTTTTAAGGGACGCAGGTTTTGAGCATCTGAGACGCAAAAGTAGGTAGCCAGGACCCTCAAAACTATGTGATGTGAGTCCCATAGACTCTGGAGCTCAACTTCAGAAAAGAATTGAAGACTGCTTTAAACAGTCTTCAATTCTTTTCTTAAAATGAGCCCCAAATATTAATATAATTCTATCAATTTCTTTACCATTAACCAGGGGATAGTTCTCAAACTACAAAATACAATATAATAGCCTAAAAGAAATAGCCCACATTTAAAGCAGGGACTCCCAAAACTGAAGCAAGGACCCTAATGAGTCTAACTATTGAGTCCTTGGGATCCCATTTTGTTGATGTGACACTTAAACCATATGTGCGTGTGTGTTGGGGGGGGGGGGGGGGGGGGGTTATAAAGATAAATAAAACAGCAACCTTTATATACCTTTCTTTGCTGTAGGACCTCAACACTAAAATCCTCAACTTCTGCAGAATAATTCTTAACAAGGATAGAGGAGGCAAACACTGGGGAATCTTCTAGTCTCCATTGCCAGTATTGATCTACCAACTCTGTGAAACTGAGTGTTTGGTTTAAAAACTCTGAAATAAAATTCAATCTTGTCTTACAAATCAAGCATTTAGACCTTAAAAAAATCAATCTTTAAACATGTCATTGTTGGAAAGAACAAGATAAAAAAAATTACTCAATGGCAACTGTGTAACTCATTCTCCTGGGCATGTTTTATCAAATATCACTGATTTACGATACTCATGGACAGTCTTTTTTTAAGGTGTAAAGTAGGAAGACATTTGATAGATCTAGTCCTAGCTAAATTTCTTCTGTCTTTTAATGCTTTTCAGCAGAAAAACTGAGATTTCTCAGTAAATCATCACTTCAAAATTTCACAACACCAAACTATTGAAAAAAAGAAAATATTGGACCCTAGTTTCCTCCATTAATCCTATAAATTTGATATCCTCAATAACTTGACCTGTTGCTCCAAAACATCCCAGCTATAAACAGTACCTTCTCTAACAGCCTGTCTTGTGTCTTCTATCCACTCCATCACCAGATTTTCTAGCACATTGAGGGGTACAGCTCCACTTTTGAGGATCACAGAGTGGAAATCTCTGATATCAAAATGTCTACCTGGCAGAACAAAATGCATCAAGTAAAAATCAAAGCCTCTTCTTACTTGTAAATAGAGATTATTTTATTGGCTCTGATTTGCTTTTCTGACAGATCTGATGGATATATACAGTCAAACTTGTTTTAAGCAACCACTACAGGGACCACCAAAAAGCAGTCGTTTAAGAAAATGTCTGCTTGATGCACGTTTTGTTCACATATAAGAAATGTACTTTTTGATTGAGAATGCATATTATTGTGTGATTCTTTATTGTTATAACCCAATGGAATTATCTCATTGAGACAAGTCTGACAAGTTTTAACAACATAGGATTAATTTAAATAATTTTTGGACCAACAATGCCTACTTTTTAGGAACAGTCGCTTAATAGAAATGGTCGCTTAATAGACGCCGTCACTCGAGCAAAATTTGACTGTAAAGTAACAACAAGAGCACTTTTTGCATATGCCTTTGCTTAGCTGTTGGATGCCATATAGTAAGTCAAAAAATGATGAATAATAAATTCATTCAAAAATGTATAAAGATTACCCTAACAAAAGTACAGATTACTCTTTTCAAAAATAATATCTATTCCATATTCAAAATAAATGCTTTTGAAGTAATGCCATTGATATTACAAAATTTCATTAAAATATAATATCCTGAAGCCCAAGTTCTAAGATTTTTCTATTGTCCTATTTCAAAAGCAAAAGTAAAGTACAGTAAAACTTGCTTTAGGCGACCAATAAGGAGACAAAAAAAAATTGCTGTCACATATGAAACTGGTCGAATAATATAATATTAAATGATATATAAGATGAGCTTTATAGTATATAAAGCTTGTCACATAATTCTTACTTAACCATATGTCATGTTCGAACCCATAAGATTTATCTCATTGAGACAATTCTAATAGGTTCTTACGTCATAAAATTCAATAGTAAACATTTTTCTCTGACTTAAGAATGTCCCCTTTTTTAAGGAGATATAGATAACGGTAAAGGGACTTTTTAAGATGGTCGCTTAATAATATAGGTTATTGAATTTATATGGGAATATATTGTGTCGGACTCGTTCTTTTGGCGTAGTTGCCCTCGCAAGCTCGGGCAACTACGCCAAAAGAACGAGTCCGACACAATATATTCCCATTTAAATTCAATAACCTTTTTATTGTATACTTTGATATTGTTGGACGATATTCACTTCTTATTTATTATTTTTTTAAATCACCTATACTCCAAGAACGATTTTGTAGTTAAATTTAAACCGCTTTTAAATAACAGTTACGCAATAGACCTTTTCCCGCAAAATCCTTTCCGTTATATTTTTACGTTCGGATGAATACATCCGTTGCTATGAAGTGACAGTGTAAACAAAAAAGACGGAGGACATTTTTTGTGTTGATTCGCATTTTCGATCTTTAAATACGCATTGATTTCGACTTACTTTGAATAAAAATGAAATAAAGATATTTATAAAAACTTGTTCATTTGTTATTCTTACCAGTTACACGTTCCAGAACTGACTAAATCGGCGTACTTGATTCCGGAGCAGACTAGCGATAGTCATGAAGGACGGGACGGAGTGAAAGACGAAATAAAGAGAAAGATAGGGAGATATGAAATAGTTTTGAAAGAGTTATGTTATAAAATAACAAAAGAAAAGAGAAACAAAAACAGTGATTTGGAAGAAATTTGAGAGGGGGGGGGGGCATCTGAGTCGACGGAGATGGGGAGGGGATGAAGTGGTTTATTTCTCGGAAAATGTTTCAAATAGATGAAAACAAAAACTGGTAAATTAACCGTTAGGCATTCAAAGAACTTGAAACGTATTTCTTTACTCAAACAAAACTATTTCTCGAATATTGAACGCAAAAAGAAAGCGTTGATAATGTTATTTTATGTTGACTAATGGCGAGGTAGCAACCAAAAAGTAGGCCAGTCCATTTGTGCACGTGAAAATAATCTTAGGGGAATATCAAAGTATGCAATATCAAAAAATATTGCACACTTTCCTCCCGTTCAAATACATAGAGACAATATCAAAGTATATAATAAATTTGGATGCTTAATAGAGGTGGTTGCTGGCGCATTAACGACAAGCATGTAAAGGTTTTTGTCTGTACAAGCATGTAAAGATTTTTGTAAAATATCTACATGTACCAATCATTGTTATAAGAACTCTTACCTAGCACAGCTTTTGAATGTCTTCTAAGCTCCTTGATCTTTAGCTCTCCAATTTTATAGGCACAAGCCTGACCGGGCCATGTCAAATATCTATCAATCTCTGTGCTAGTAGATTCTCTAGACATGGTTGTATAATTCATCACATACTCTATGGCCCTCTCTCTAGTCCAGCTGTAAATATTACAGTAGAAATGTTTAGTTTTCAGTTTAAATGCTTTTCACAACTAAGCATTGAAAATTATCTAAATGATTAATTGGTACATGGATGTTAGTTTCAAATCACATCCGAGTGCTCTGTGAAACACTTCCTTTAATAAAATGACATCACTTCTCCACAGTGCGCCAATCTGCTCTGCTCTGTCAGATATTGCATTAAAGAAATTGATTAATTCTTCTTTCAAAAACATCTATATCTTTTGTCATTCATGGAATTATAGCCTCCATCAACCCCGTACAAAAAAGTTAGGTGGAATCCTTCTAACTTAAATCAGACTCCTCTTAAATATTGGCCTTTATTATCAAAATCTATAAAAACCTCTTTCAATTTAGTTTGCAAAAATATATACGTTTGGAAGTATAAACTTTGTTATTGCAGATTTTGTACAGGTCTGACTATAATGTCTTTATCCTCATCCTGCCAAACCTTAATTTGGCAAAATAATAATGTAAATTCAATTTTTGTAAATTCAAACTATTTACAAATAATTTTTTGAGACCTTTCAACCAGTCTAGCTGCACATTCTGTTCTGGCTAATCTTAGTCTTAATAGTCTGTCAATGATTTTTGATACAGCAGGTTTATGTCATGAACAGCAGATGAAGGTTAATCATAAAAAATTCAATCTTAAGGTAGTGGAGGGGTAACTGATCCACAACATTTTGGCACTCGTGAACTTTCACAATTTTGACTGAGGTTTCCCAATGAAAATCATTAGGAAACCTCGGTTAACACTGTTAAAGTTCATTACTCCTAAAACATTGCGGAACTATTACGGGTCCACTACCTTAAGTAATGATCTTTATGCTGCTTTTTAAAATTGCAATGAAAATACTCCAAAGATTACCTACTTGAAGTAATGTAGCCCTGTATCAACTACCAGTCTACAACCTCGGAAAATTTCATCACTGTATCGTCCCATTCTGCATTAGAAAAGCAAAAAACGTGCATTGAGTTCCTAATCAGAAACACAAGAATCTCATCAGGGCCTGAGATGCTCTACTGACTCTTTTCATTCTGATATTCCAGGAACTATTGCTTAAAAAATACAATTTACATGCCATAATCTGTCAGGTTCCTTTTCCTATGCCTTCTCTAAAAACAGTGGAACTAAAAAGCTGAAGCTTAGTAGTTCTATGACAAAGACTTTACACATAAATCCTTTATCATCAAATTGTAGGTTGGCTATTTACTCACAAAAAAACAAGAAGTAAGATAAAAGCAAGCACTGTCTTAGAATTAAACTATCACAGGTATCCATTTACCAGGGTCAATAAAACAAGAGGCCCAAGAGGGCCTGTATCGCTCCACTGGCTTAAAAATCTCAAGATTTGAAAGAGAGATATTGAATATAGAAGGTAATGAAAGTGAACAGCATTCAGAAGGAATTCAGACTTTTTCAAAGTTGATCATGACTTATGAAGGAATGAACTTATTTAACTAATATGTAAAATTACAAGGAAGAAAACTATTTTGATATCACTTTGAAAAAAGAGGTCCAAAATGGCCCTAAACCCCTCACCTGAATTTAATTGATCCAGTAGATCTCATCCAATCCAACAATTTTAGAAGAGGGTCACCAAAGAAACATTCTGGTAAAGTTTCATTGAAATCGGCCTAATGGTTCAGGAGGAGATGTCATTCAAAAATTTCGGGGTAAAAAAAAGCACTGCCCTGCCACGCCCATATTTGGGGGTCAATCCAAATTTCCCAAACAACTTTAGAAGAGGGTCACCCAAGGAACATTCTGGTAAAGTTTCATTGAAATCGGCCCAATGGTTCAGGAGGAGATGTCATTCAAAGATTTCGGGGTCAAAATAAGCCCCGCCCTGCCACGCCCATATTTGGGGGTCAATCCAAATTTCTTGAACAACTTTAAAAGAGGGTCATCCAAGGAACATTCTGGCCAAAGATTTCGGGGTCAAAATAAGCCCCGCCCTGCCACGCCCATATTTAGGGGTCAATCCAAATTTGTTGAACAACTTTAGAAGAGGGTCACCAAAGGAACATTCTGGTATAGTTTAATTGAAATTGGCCCAATGGTTCAGGAGGAGATGTTGCTCAAAGATTTCAGGGTCAAAATAAGCCCCGCCCTGCCACACCCATATTTGGGGGTCAATCCAAATTTCTTGAACAACTTTAAAAGAGGGTCACCCAAGGAACATTCTGGCCAAGTTTCGTCAAAATCCACCCATTAGTTTAGGAGGAGAAGATGTTTAAAGAAAAGTGCAAGCACGCACGGGCGCACAGGCGCAAGACGGATACCTCGCCATGATAATAGCTCGCTGGCCTTTGGCCAGTGGAGCTAAAAATGGAGTTCTTTTGTTTGTTGTTTTTCTATTTTTTTGCTTACAAAACTCCTGTAGTTGAGGACAGTCCCGGGGCCCTTGGTTTCTAAAGCCATAAGGCTAACCCCTAGAACACAAGCTAGAGTTGGAATAAATTTGTGAAGTTTGTATATTTACAAAAAAGTATTGTTTCTAGCACTATAATGTCATTTTCATGTTTAAGGCTTTTAAGCTTATTTTGGGAATTTAGAATATAAATAACTTACAATTCAAAGTCATCTTTGTAGACATCCAGATAGTCAGCTTCACCCAGAGATTCAGAGTATAAGGCCCAGCCCTGTAAAAAAAAAAAAATAAAATATCAACAGTTTAAACTTTTAAGAAGAACATGTCAAATGAAAATGTTAAATTGGTATTTTTTCAATAACTTTGACTTTTGTCAACTTGACAGGTGATTTGGGTGTGTAATTTGTTTTTTCATTGGGGTTTAACTCACTATCAACAATATTTAAGTGAAAGCCAGGCAGCTGAATCAATAAGCAATGAATTAGGTATAAGATTATTCACCCATTGGTGGAAGACAAATGTCAGAAAGGAAATAGGCCAAGACTAGGTATTGAGCCCTAAACCTTGCAATTGAAAAGTCTGGTGCAATTCTAAATGCACCAGAGCCACCAACATTGTCATATGTTGGTGGCTCAGCACTGAACAGTTGTAACTGTTAACATATAGGAAATTACAACTGTTTCATGTTGAGTCATCAGTTTGTATCCATAAGAGTTACCTTTATGCCAGCTAAGAGTAATGTAACTTATACTTTTTTTCAAATTTCATCATAGTAAAATAGAAAGCTCAAAGGTTAAGTTTAAGAAGAATAGAGACTGAAATATGATATATTTATATACGTCATTGATCATATTGAAATACGGGATTAAATTATCAGTATTCTGGCTCTGGAAAAGATTTCATGCAAGAAACATCATGCACTACTGATTCTTTCATTTTCTTAAGAAAACTAAGGGAGTGAGGCAGTCTAACAAATCTAGATACCTCCATGTATGCTGTGTAGATAGGAAAATGTAGAGGTGGTGAGAAATATTTGGAGTCATCTACAACTTTCCTGAATTCTGGTAGACCTTCGGTAGATTGGGAAAATATATCCTGAAATAGTTAAGAAAAGGACAAATTAAAATCATATAGTAGTGAAGAATAGGATAAGTCATTATTTAAGGTAGTGGACCCGTAATAGTTCCTTAACCTTTTGGAGGTGTTGAACTTTAACAGTGTTAACTGAGGTTTCCTAATGATTTTCATTAGGAAACCTCGGTCAACATTGTGAAAGTTCATGGGTTCTGAAATGTTGCAGAACTATAACGGATCCACTAACTTAACAAGAAATAACAATACAACAATCACCTGTCAATTTGACTACATTTTGTTGATTTCTCCCAAACTTTTGTTACAGGTCAGCTTTAAAATAAAGCTTTACCTCTCAAACTTCTCTTTGAAGATTCCTTAAATGTTTTAAAAAGAAGGAATCAAATAATTATCTTTTAGTCAATTTATACTATTGGAAACCTTTTTATTAATTTTAAAATCTGAACATCTACCAAAGAGATGACTAAGGTTTGTTACCTGCATATGATGGCCTGGATCAGCTTCATGTAAGGAGAGGGATACCATTGAATAGGTTGGGCTGAAATAGCAAGCACTTGTCAACTATCAAAACAATACTAGTGTTGGGCAATCGGTTTCAAATCATAATTGATTATCTGCTTTTAGTTGAAAGAGAACAATCAACTTATTATCAATACTACAATCAGTTTCTTAGAAATCAATGCACTTCCAAATGAAATTTCACTATGGCATAACAAGGTATGTTTTAAAGCTTCACATCTTTATTTTTGGATATAGATGATGAATAAACAATATGTGTTGTATCCTTTAGCATATCTGGAATGGACCTACACTTAACCATCATTGGTCAGTGACCGCCGGTGGTTAAGTGTAGTCCATTCTCAAGGTTAGTATCAAATTTTTTTTTTTCAAGTAAAAGGATGTTACAAGAAAATAAGAAGTTACCCAGACTAAATAAGTGATATTAATCTTTCAAAACATTAAATGGCTGCAATGTACACATTAATAACTGATTAATCAATTATGAGGTTTCTTAGTCAATAGTTGTCATCGAAAACCCATACCAACTGATAATCGATTATATCGATTAATCAGCCGATCACTAAACAATACCCTAAGATAAAAACCATGTGATGCACAATTTTTGAACCAGCCTAACTTGGAGATTCTACACACAACTGTGTAACATTTTGGAATCACTTTGGAATGTTATCAAGTAAACCAAGGAATGTCATTGGGATCTCCAAATTTTGCATTACATTGCCTTTACTCTAACTACATAGATTTACATAAGCTCTTACAATAGATTAACATTAAACAGTGAGTTAGGCTGCTTACAATTACCATAACCAAGAAATAGAAGAATTAGTGAAATAAGATTTCTTTAATAAATCAAAGCACTGAAAGTACTGATGGTGAACGAATCTGTTGGCATTCTAAAGTGATATATTGAATTCGTTGAGAAAAGAGAAATTATAAATGTAAAAAATAATCAAGGGAAAGTGTCTCGTCAAAATTCTAAATTCAAAGAAAGGGAAAGAGAGGAAAAGAAAGGTAGAGAAAGTGACAGACAGAGACAGACCGATAGGCAGAGAGCGATAAGCCTAGAGAAAAGAAAACAGGCAGCTATAGCGTCTAGACTAATGATTCTTTTCTTAACTCAAAAAATAGCAGTCAGAAAGGTAATTCAATTTCCACATGGGGAACCCATATTTTAGCAGATTAAACAGCAGTCTTTCTGCATATTGACTTTTAAACGTTATCCGCTATGGCTCTTGTACGACCTGAATGGGGTCCCCCCCATCCTCTGAATTAAAAGACTGCTGTTTCGTAATTGTAATTACAGGGTTTTGGTCTCTTTCGGTAATATTTAGTCTTGTGAAAGAATAATTATCTGATGCCATTGCGTAAAAAATAATTAAAAAAAACAACAACAACAAAAAACCCAAATCCGATAAAATCTATGTAGGAAGGTATTTTGTACAGCTAATGAATATAGTCGTTGTTTATATTCTATTGCTCCTACCAAACGGCGGATAATCGTAAACCTAAGAGGGTAGAAGATGGCAGCTACGTACGGATGTATGCTAGGTAAAGGTGCTCCAGTCCACAGGCGATTGATTCACAATCCAAATTTCGTTTTTTGTAATATTTTACATACTTATGGCAAAACAAATAGATTATGATTGTATTGAGGAAATTCTAGAGCCACCTGAGGGATAGAAGCACTACTATACAGTTGTAGTTACGATGTCAAGTACTTTGAAAAAAAAATCCATTCGATGTTAAAATTTGAAATTAGGTCTATCGTGTTGGGATATTTGTTCATTTGATTCTTTTATTTATTTAATTATTTACGACATTCATATATTAACAGTAAATGGTACCGAGATTGCTATATCCCCTGTTTTCCGGCCTTTGTTTGAAACAAAAAAAACCCAAAAAAAACAAAAAAAAAAAACCAACAAAAAAAACAGGGAATGGGATTTGGGTAATATGATACAAAAATACCCGTAACCAAAGATATTTACATTACACAAGTATGCAATGGATTAAATTATACTTCATATCAAGGTTGGTCACGGTCAAGTGGTGCGTGTTTATGTTTCAATGAGAATTTGGACTAAATATACCGTATTCACCTTTTAGACGCGCCCTCCCTAATAAACGAGCTCCCCCATAAATACGATTCCCAGGCCCTTGACTATACGATCAACAACATCCAACCGTCCACAGTCTCGAATTTAATTTCAATAGCTGCTACTCCACGACGTAATGTTTAATAGATTGTGGGTTAACTATCTTAAATTCCTATCAGGATAAGGCTGGTTGCGTCATTAAAAGATCGTTCAACATCTGAAAAACTAGCGCGTCCTAAATCGTGCAGTCTTCCGGAAGCGCGCAAGGTTAAAATTTGACACAAAATTAAAACTGTTTCTCGTAATTCTTCATAAGTCACATGCGAACAAAATCCCCTTTCGTTGTTACGAAAATATTTCTGAAATCATTTCACCTTCTGCAAATATACAAAATATCCGAGTCAAATGATTAAATCCTAGTCACAATTCATACTGATAAAATAGGAAAACCCCCGTAAAATCTCGTGTGTGATTTATTTCAAAAGCGACATCGCCGCTTGCAAGAATCTGGGGACTTCAAAGGGTGCCGACACGCTCTGACCCAGCTAGCTCCAGACGTGTTGTGTTTTCACTACGAAACACTTGCATTTACACATCACGAAATTTTAGAATTTAATACAGAATTATTTATTTCATACGTGAATAGGTAATGATTTATTAGACCGCTTTGTCCATTGGAAGCGGAACATTGAATATTGCATAGTCTGGAACTTCCTATCTTGTACAAATAATAACAATAATAATAATCTCGACTTCTGCTAATACAATCACTTGCTTTTGAAAGCTGCAATTAATGGTCGAGGGTGACTGTATTTCGATAGATGACTTGAAATGACAGAATTACAATTCATTAGCTAACATTTTATTTTATTTTTTAAATCTATAGCCTTAATAGATAAATAGAAAATCATATTGGGTAGCGTACGTATTTCAATCGATAATTACGAACATGTTAACAGTTTGCATTTCTCTTAGGTACCAAAATACGTATTTTTTTTTAATTAAGTAAAAGAGTCTGAAATAATAGCGCCTCCACGACGTTTTGCATCGCGCTTGGGCGTGTTTAATAGGAGAAATATGGCAGGAATATTCCATTCGTTTGTAAACTTAACCTTTCGTAACTTATAAGCAAAGACTTCATTCATAAGAAGGCAGGTAAAATGGTAGTAGGTCATCACCTGTGGTATGGCCAATCACGTGTGTAGAAGTTCAAGAGTTCACGACCTCAATAAACACACATTTCCGGCAAATTACTACAAGTTGCAATAGCGAAGGTTTAAATCCAAAACATAGTATCTGTCTATACAGTGTACAGACACAAACTTTGTTTTTGCTCTCAAGTCTCGAGAATCTTACGCCGATCAAAAATTCGCTCGTATAGACATTCCCAGATAATTTTGTGTTTTTAAAGGGTAATTTTCATTATCTTCACTTGATAAAGAATGCTAGTATCATGCATTTAACGAAATAAACAGTGATTTTGTAGAGAGAAGTATCTAGAGATACTAAATTGAATCTAAAGAGGTACTGCTTTATTTAAAACCTATTAAGATCCTACAGGATTTTCCATACACGGTATATAACACTGGTGAACGAAAATTTCGTTCACCAAAAATTTATATTTAGCAACAAGAATTGAACAACGCTATATTTTCTTTTTACTCTTTTTGTATTTGAGCATAGGAGCTGGAATACCAAAACATTGAACAGAGAATATGTAATTACGCCAAAAGCACTTGACTTATCAACTTCATTATTACTTTGATCTTGATGCTTACTTTTAAATCAAGTGATCTTAAATTTCATCATTCAGGACAACTAAACCAGGGCTTTTTTTCTGCTATCTCTCAAGGGCCCTTTATAAGCCACATTCCCAAATGAAAAAGGCCCCATTTTTAAGATAATTCCAAAATACACATAGTTTGATCAGTTATGTAAATGTTACGAAAGTGAATAAAAAGATTTTCCTTAATTTTCTACATGAAATTTTAATTTAATCCCAAGAAATTGATTCTTTTCTCAATAAAGATTGTAGGGAAAGGTTTTTAGGACATAACCAAGAAATATGACCAAAATATTGATGATTGAAATTTTGCAATATTATCATTTTACCAATTGCTTTTTCCCAAATGATTGCCAGAGACCTTTTTCCCAAATGATTGCCAGGGACCTTTTCCCAAATGATTGCCAGGGACCTTTTCCCAAATGATTGCCAGGGGTCTTTTCCCAAATAACTTGGAAAAAGCCCTGAAAACCAAGTAACTACCGTTTATGTAGTGGGTGAATGTTCCATGAAAGGTTAAAATGGGTTATTACTTGTCTTGGAGTCTAAACAGGTTGGCATAGAAGACCCCTTGTCTGGAGCCATCTGGGGATCCAAACTGGTAACTTCCTCCTGGACCATCATTTGGCATGGGAACAACTCTGTGAATACATACAAATAGAAAATTAATACTGTCTTGTTGTGCTGTAGATCTACTCAGAATACTCTAGCTTCAGCAGGAGATATAGACAAATCAGACTGCACATAATTATGTACATTCTGATCTTAGTCCACATCACCTATTTGTCTCTTTCAAACCAGTCTTGTCAATAATTTTAATATTATAAACATAAATTTACCATTACAGTTAGTATTACCTATCATTGAATGGTTTCATCCTATTGATTTTGATGCAAATATTTAGCTGAATTTTATTCAGCATGGCAGAGGTAAAAGAGTGTTATATCTTTGGCATTACTAATTTTAAACAAGAGCTTCTTACATTGTGATGTCCATATCCAATAGATAATTAGTTCTATGTCGAAAAGGGTAAATAATTCTTAAAAATATGCAACCTGTCACACAACAAAAAGGGCCATCTACGAGCTCCATAAATACATTAAAATGAAATGAGCCTGTGCGTGATATTTCCAACAATTTTACACATGCCAAAAGTAAAGCCTCAGGCCAGTCTGTGCAGCCGCACAGTCTGACCAGAGTATTAAATTTGAATCAATGAATTTTAAAAGTTTCGTTGATATATCTAAGACATTCATGTCTTATAAAAAATAGAATATTAAATTTGTGTTAATGAAATACCATATTTGTTAAACTCGTTTCCGAAAAAAATAAAAGACTTGGCACAGCCCCGTTTTTATCTGTTTATAGATGACTTGTTTAATAAGTTTGGTATTACATGACCACCCATTCAATATCCTCTATATTGACAGGACAAAAAGGACCATATCAATAGTGTGTAAAATGTCAGCCCTAAGAGTGTAAGACTAGGCAGGATGACTACATCAAATTTGGCTGATTTTCTGAATGTAAAATGAACGAAGTGTTGTTTTTTCCAATATCTATTTTAAAGCATTCATAGATGGCCCTTTTCATGTGAAGGGTCACATATGTGACCCATCACATGAAAAGGGGCCATCTGGATAGTGTGTAAAAAGTCGATCTAAGTCAGACTGCACTTCCTGCACAGACTGACTAGGGTCAAAACTTTTTGTCATTTTACTTATTTTTCGAATCTTGAATAAACAATCTGCCTTCGTGTGAAAGAAGTTTTAAAAAATTTGACATCTCGTTGGCCTATACTAGAGCCAATCCCTTTTTCAAATGTTTATTTCACGGAGTTCCCAGATGGTCCTTTTTCTCAAAATGGGTCACATATATAAATTTATTCAAAATTCAAAGAGTGATCTTATCTACCACAAACAAGAGATGCTTATTTAACATTTAATGCCCCCCCAAGAGCATATTCTTTGTAAATTAACAAAGGGCAATTTCTAGTTATGGTTCCTGTGCACTGCACATCTCCTCTATGAGATCTATTCACCTGTGAAGTTTCATAACTCTAGCTTGCATACTTTTTTAGATAAGCTTCGCACAAAAAAGGGGTCTATGGACAGACAGACTGACCGACAAGTGCAAATCAATGTACCCCTTCTTTTTGGGGGAATAAAAATATTGAGTTCTTACTTCACTGGCATATTTGGAATATCTTTGAACAATTTTGGTAATTTAGGACCAATTCTATCATAGATGATCTCTTTATATTTCGCCAAAACAGCAGCCTGAAAATTAAAATTATTAAGGTAGTGGACCTGTAATAATTCAGCAAGATTTCTGAAGTATTGCAATTATGAGTTAACCTAGGTTTCCTAATGATTTCATTAGAAAACCTTGGTCAACACTGTGAAAGATAAGAGCTCCGAAATGTTGCGGAACTATTAAATCTCCAATCCCTTAAAACTTGTCACATGAAACTGTTTAACCTCTACCAGATTACAAAATTTAAGACTATTCTGATTTAAATAAGTTGCATTCTACAACATTTAGTAAATGAAATGTTCGAATATTTGTCTTAAAGGGAAAAAAACAATATAGAAAATTAAGAAATTGCAACTTTGTAACAAGCTATTTCTTCATTGTACACAATTTTTTCCAACCCTTTTTACTTTGAGGTGTAAATAAATTAATAAGATATTGACAGTATTTTCTAGAAAGAGATAATTTAGAAATGATTTCAAAAAAAGAATTAAATGAGTGAGCTTAAAAAGAAGTAATTAAAGAAGGTAAAATAATATGCCCTATAATAATATATTTTGTTCAATATGAATTTGAATCAATATTGATTTGTGTGTATTAATGGATCTTATAGTAGATTTGCATGTATCCATGGTTCTTAAATTTGATTTGCTTGTATTCACGGATCTTTAATTTGATTTGCGTTTATTCAGGAATAAATAGTGTTTTCAAAGTCATGTTAGCTAATGAAATTGTGTAATAAAATGATTGATTTGTATTAACTTGTGGATAATGTACACAACTTTGGAGCTTTTTGAATGATTTTAGAGCCTTTTCATTTGTTTAAATGGGGTTGTATGCCACCTTCAATAATCTTTCAGTTATATTTCAGCCACTGGAGCACAACAATGGATTCCTAGTACCACACAATCACATTCTTTCCTAGACTCCAGCTGCTATCCCACATAGGTCTACAATTATTGACCCACTGATAGGAGACTAATACTAGTGGGAAAGGATGAGTGCTGCTGTCAGGGATCCAACCCTGAACCTCTAGATTGACAATCAGATGCGCTTCTAACTGCGCTATGATGGCGGCTCTCGGAACCTTTCATTTTGATATCTGTTTCGAATTTAAATAAATAACTCTGAAAAACATCAAATATTAATTGTGTTGAACTAAAGAGCCTGACTTACTGATGAATTGAGGATAAAGGAGGAGTCATTATTTAGTTTGTCAAAGAATTCTCTGACAGTTCCTGTAAAATTTCTCTTCTTCAAAATCTGAAAGTATAAAAGGGATGATCCAAAATTTTACATGGATAAATTTAATGTACAAGGCCGTTCTTGATTGACAAATAGTTCTATATGAGCATGTGTGTGACATTTCCAACAATTTCATATGTGTACAAGGTATAAACATTAAGCAGCTTAGACAACAGCACAATGATATAATAATAAATGCTGACTGCCAGAAGAGGGATTGAGAACTTTTATACCTATTTAGTGCACAGTGAAGACTCTGGTCAGACCATGCGGATGCACAGACTGGCCAATGCTTTGCTTTGTGCACATGTGATATTATTGGAATTGTCACACAGTGGCTCATAGATATGTTAATTGCTCACACAGGCCCTCCACCTCCATCACAGCATACTTTCTCAGATATTAAAACGTCATTTATTTTCAAAAAACATGGTCAGGCATATGAAACTGAGGGGCCACAGTGGCTCTTAATTGGTCACTAGAATTAACAGTCTAATACCTGTATAAAGCAGGCTTTGAATAGATGAAAGATGATGATGGTTCTATTTAACAATACAATCATTCTGGGCAATTTTAAAGTTGATTGGACAAAATATGTGGCCTCTAGATTGCATACAAGGTTTAAGATTTGATCTTGTGACCTAGTTTTAAACCCCAGTTGGTCCAATTTAAAGCTGCTCTTTCACAAATCGGGAAAATGTGATTTTTGTTAAAATTAATTGGAAGTAACGACCTCATCATGTTGAAGCCTTTAAAATAATATGATTCAATCTGTAATGCAAGGAAAGATGAAGACTGATATTCCTGAATTTAGCAAAAAAACATTCTGAAAAATAAGGCAACTACTAGCGCCTTAAAAATTATTCTTCAATTTGGAGCTAACTATTTAAGCATGTGATTTCCGCATGTTTGTCTTATTCAATCAAAGATAAAGGTAAAAGTATTTGACAGCTGAAAACTTCATATCAAAACAAGCAAAAATGAAAGATTATTCACAGAAAGTAACTTTTTTGTAATTTATAGACTCAAAATATATAGACTGGATCCCTTACCGACCTTGATGCTTCGAAAAAGTAAGTTATAAAATTACTGAAATATTTTTTTATTAGTGCTAATGTCATTGGGCCATTCTTAATCGTCTAAAAATACATTTCCAAATCTGGAACAAGTTTTGTATTTTTTCTATAAAAACTGTGACAGAGCAGCTTTAAAATTGTACGAAATTCGATCAAGATAATCATTCTGACCAATTTTCAGATTGATTGGCTAAAAATGTAGTCTTTAGAGTGCATACAAGATAAATATTGATGACAGACTACACATGACAGATGATGTAAGTCTGACAACACATGAGGTAAGACAGACATCACCTAACCACAAAGTCTCACCTAGTGCTCAGGTGAACAATCAAAACGCAAACTGATTTCAAGCAATCTTCCAAGTTGCAGTTACAATGTTTAAACTAGGGGAGAAAAAGAGCACCACCTACAGGTGCAACACATGGCTACAGTTGAAAAAAGGGGTATAACTCTTACAAAAATGCTTTCAGAGTTACCTTCCTTGATTGTCTGGATAGCCATTATGATAGTGATGGCACATGCCACATGCCAAATCTCATGAAGATATCTTCAATAACAACAGAGATATGATTAAGGTTAAATTTTGTCACCCAAGGCCTATGCCAACATGACACCTAGGTTATCACAATACATTGGGTTTTCTCCGAAAACAGTTGAGCTAATAAATGATAGATATAAACTGTCATTATATTACAGATAAGTATTTTGTTAGTCAATCTAATTTTTGAATGACATCAGTCATCTAAGATGTACTATTTGCTGCCAGTAACAAAATAGTTTCATTACCATTTAAACAAGAGAGTCAGAGTTACAATGCATGATGACACATAATTGCTTGTTGGAGTATCACCAAACACAGACAACATGCACAATGTCATGTGACAAGGAATATTGTGTGAAAATTTGGTGAAACACTTCATTACTGTAGGAGCAGTTGTGTTAACAAGATGTGAACCTACAGACATACTAACTTTTGAACAGAGAGACTGACAGGATAATACCTATATAATTTGGTAGCTCAGCACAAAACAGTTGTAACTGCCTATAAGACAAGATGTGTTTGTTAAACACGAATGCCCCCGGAACAGCATTTTTTTTTTTAAAGTTTGACCTTGACAGATGACCTTGACCTTGTCACATGACCTTGACCTTGTCACATGACCTTGACTTTGGTGTACAGCTTTGTATGTCAAATACTTTTGGAGAACAGGCAAAGGTTAAGTTTTCGGGTTAAGTTTTCGGACAGACGGACAGACAGACGGCACACAGACAGACGGCCATGAGTAAAACAATATGCCCCCGATCTCTCGATACGGGGGCATTAAAATAGGCAGTAACAACCATTTTGCCCCAAGCTATCGTTATGTCCTCCCTCGGCAGCATGTAAAAAAGGTTTATTACCCTTTGACTGTAATTCCTTACCTGTTACCAAGATATTACCTTCTTCATGAGTTTTTCAATCCTGGCCACCTCTTGTAGACCCAGATTATGTATATCTGCAGGATCCATGTCTATAGACAGATGCCATTTTAAGCATGCCTTATAGTACTCTTTACCATCCTTGAAACTGGACACACCAAACTCCCGTCTTGTGTGGTTCAGATAAACCTACAAATTTGAGATGTTTGTAAGAAATCATTGTCATTTATTATCTTAAATGCATGAACATATCTTGCTCATCAAAGAAATAGAATCAGTTGGTGTGTAATAATGGTAGCTACTGTGATGGGAGACCACTCTCACCACTGTCCTTCATAGCTTCTTTGGTTTAAATACAATGTCTGACACCTGTGTCAGGGAAGATCTTCTAAGGCTCAGTGGTTAGCGCATTGGACCTGTAAACCATTCATTAAAGATTGTTGTCTGCGTGGGTTTGATACTGGCTCACGTCAAATATTTTTCAGCTATGCTTCGGTTGAGGACAGTTCGTACATAACACTACAATGTAATTAAATCAAATATGGATCCAGAGAGGGTTTGGGGGGTTCAACCCTCCCCCCTTGGAAGCCTATCTATATCATTGTCATGGGGAAATTCAATCAAAATTGGGTAAAAGAAATAAAGCGTGCCCTCGGATTTTTTACAGTGCCAACTAAAAAGGGATTAAAAGTACACAATAGTTAGGCTCTTTAGGGTCCGTTCTTAAGTATTTTGAGTCACTGCTTTACATGTAGCAAATTTTGTTTTAGCTATCCTCATGTTTTGTGCAAATATTGAAATATTCTTTCGACGAGCTACATAAGATGTTAAATTTCAATCAGGCAAAAAGACTAGAAGGGGCTCAGTGGCCCATAGCCCCAAAATTTTGAGCTGGGCCCCTAGATTTTTGGGGAAAGTGCATTATACCTCTAATGTTAAATATTGAATTTTGGATATCTGGGCCCCTAAGTTCAAATTGTTAGGGTTCAACTTCAGAAAAGAATAGAAGACTGTTTATAACAGTCTTCAATTCTCTCTGAAGTTGATACCTAGAAGGCCCTATAGACTCCCGTCAGATAGTCTTGAGAGTCCTGGCTACTTAATTTGAAATTCTCAGACTCGTCAAACCTGCTTCCCTTTAAAACCTGTTGGAATTTGTATGTTTGAACCCCCTTTACAGAAATCCTGGTCCCTAGATCCCCAATTGTGAATCATGCAACAAGAATAGGTGCTGGCAAAATCATATAATATATAACCAGATTGACACTACCTTTTATATACATAGGAACAAAAGGTACTAATTTTTAATATTTAAAAATTAGCAGGGAGCAGGGATCCTTTTGGGATGGGCTGAACTGATTTTGAGGACAAACTGTTTGTGATAGGCTAAATCTGCATAATGATAGTTTTGGATGGGCCCCATATATAATCAATTCAAATCTGATGCCAATTTTAATCTAGGATATATAGGTATTAAGGATTCCTTGGCCCATCAATTTTTCCAAATGGCCCATTAATTTTGCAGATGGCCCATCAAAGTCCTAGATTTTACATGAGAATTAAAGGGAGATGGACCATTGGCTCATTTCAATGGCCCTTCCTTCAATATTCTAGAAATATCCCTGATGGAGCTAGAAAGATAGTATGACAGATTAATTCAGTTTGCATGCCTGTCAAGCAGCATAATGATACTCTAGCTACCTGATGGATACAATAAATTGTTCTTGTAATCAAGTCAAAGAAACTTGTTTTGAAGATTTCTTTAATAAATAAGGCTACCTCTACTACGTAGTCTTTCAATTGAAGATAAGCTTCCCTCAACTCAGTTAGACTTGAATTAGCTTTGCTTCTCAATATGGATCTGTTAAAGAAAGAATATAATTAGAATAATTGTTGACTTTGTTGTAAAATCGGTAAATGCTTATTTGGGAGAAGAAAAATATATTTTATCTTTTAATTATACAAATATCCATGTAATAACATCCCTTTATATTTTTTCATGATATCACATATTTTTAGACCAATGACATAATGAAGTTATTTTCAGAAACTTGAATTTCTGTTAGAAACATTGAAGAAAACAAGGAAAAATGAGGTTATAAGATAAATACAATACATACTTAACATATTGTATGAAGAATATCTAGCTCGGTTGCTAGAATTGGATATTGTCTCGGCAGAGCCTCAACTATTATCAATTCCCCCAACCTTGTAAAATATTTTTTTCATACAAAACACTAAGTAAGTATAATATATGTTCCATGTGGCTCTGCCAGTTTTGTAATAAATAAGTCCAATTATAACACACCAAAAAAATCCATTAATTTACCAGAAAACAATAAAGAAATGGAACAAAACATGAATATTCTGAGTAAAGCATGAAATGAGTTAACCCTTGTCTTGTAAATAAAAATCTTTGCAAAATCAATGTTAAATCAAAGTGTAAAAGGCACTGGAAGTTACCAAATGTTAGTGAGTATTGATTTCAGAAACACATTGTTTTACACCTTTCTGGTTTAAAAATGAAATTCAGGTGGTATGAACTAAGATCAGACTGCACATATGTGCAGGCTGATCTTTGTCTATACCTCCTGTCAAAGCAGGAATATTCCCGGCTCAGTATGACAAGGGTTAATTATTGTTACAAAAAATATATACATACAAAAAGAACTTACTTGTCATCGTCTGATATAGTGGAATTAATTAGTGTTTCATTGAATGGCTTGTATAATTCACAGTCTGTGATGGAGTCACCGAGAAATTTGTCTATCTGAGAGGCAACTGCGGTCTGAAATTAGAGAAACAAACATATTATATCTTTACTTTTTTCTAACAGCATATTTCATTTCAGTTAATATGCAATACATTTCTTTTTTAATAAAAGTTTTTTTACTTAAGCAACAAACAGATCTGCAAAGTTTTGACCTCAAAATTAAGATGTGTGATTGTGTCAAATTTGGTAACAATACAACAATATAAATTATTTCATGTTAGCATCTGTAAAAAAAGCTTTATAAAAACATATCGTTAGTTCAAGGTAAAAGTGACTTTGACTTTAAATAGCTTACTATCAAATCAAATGGAATTATCTACCTAAATAGTAATGACAATAGAATACCAGAGGTACAGATAAGAGGGAGTAAACTCTTTATTTCTAAACTCTTTATTTCTCAATGAAACAATGCTGTGAGTACTCATTCAAATTGTCTTGACAAGACGATTCCTTTTAGTACCAAAAGCATAGGGTATGTGTTAAGTACTAATATTCCAATTCTTTGATAAAAAATTCAGAATACCCCCTCTATAGATCTGTAGCTCTGGAATATGTTGCATAGTCAGTGCAAAACTATTGTAAATGTCTGAAAATATATAGGTACTTACAATAGTTAATCAATTAACCCATCACTGAGCAATAATAGGAAAACCTAGCACAATATTGTACCAAATCTATCATCAATATACAGTCAAACCTGTCTTAAGCAAGCACCCAAGGGACATTGAAAAAGTGCATGCTTAAGACAGGTGCTTGCTTAACAGAGGTCAATTACAGTGCAAATGGTTCATTTGGAAACTTGTTTGCTGCTTGCTTAAGACAGGTTGCTTGCTGAATACAAGTGGCTGCTAGGACAGGTTTGACCGTAATTTACACTTTCAAAAAACTTTACTTACCATTGACACCAAGTGATTTGTTGTTTTCATTTCAATGGACTTGTTCATTCTTTGAATCATACTGAATGCCTGAAAGTAAGTTATCATTATAGGGTTTGTTTTCTTTCAATTCAAAAAGGATAATAAAATGACAGAAAATATTTACTCTCAAGAAATAAGTACAGTAAAACTTGTTTTAAGCGACCACTTACATCAACAAATGCAATATTTTTTTAAACTTTTCATAAGGCTTTCATGAGTTTTTTCTTAAGAGAAGTAAAAATAAGGTATTCTGCACAGGTGCAGATAAGAGAGGGTAAAGCAATTCTGAAATCAACAAATCAACATTCCTTAATGAATACCTATTTTAGCGCGTACTCATGGAAAAGTCTGACTCTCAATTTTTCTTACCTCCCTTGCCCAACCAGATATACGTTCTGTATAGTCATCAAAATCTTTGTACGCTGGAAAGGTTGACGGAATGAATAGTCCAGGGTCATTCTGAAGGCCTTCAAGGAAATTCACTGGATTCATTGGACCATAGCTTTAAAGTAAATGAAATCACCAATATCATTAATGGATTGAGAATTTTGATCTGTAGAATTGTACACAAAGTAGGAGGCTAATTCAGAGGCATAGATTAAAGCCAGTGAAGCAAGTCTAAAATCTATAATTTTTCATGAAGGAAATATTATGAATGCTATTTCATTTATGCTTTTCGTTGGTTTATGGAGAAAAATGGTAGATTATCACTCGATAAACTCACTACCTTACCAGTGAAATTATCAAAAACTAATATCCTGCTTCCATTCATTTTACCCTATCTGACATCATCCAAGTGGAACTCCAAAAAAGACATCACCATGAATGTTGCATAGCAATAATGAATTACGTGTAAAATTATGTGCTTAAAGAAAATTTGTCCTAAATTTTTCACATTTTGTCTCATTTTTAAATTAAAAAAATAGAATAATTGTTTGTTTTTCGAATAAGATTGATTGATATTTCATTTCGTGTACATCAAAAGCAATCTTTTCATATATGGCAGAGTCATAAAAATATAGCTATTGTTTTTCGCTGAATGAAATATAATTTAATCTTACACTGAAACAAACATTTATCTTCTATATAATCTTCAAAATTCTGGTTTCTCTTACAATCGAATACATAACAAAACTCTGAAACTTACAATCTCCATTTATACCCAGCAGAGTATGTTGACAATGTATCATTGAGTACATCATAACTACTTCTTTCTACAGGTGACAGTGAGGCTCTGTTGATACTCTCTAACTCCTGGAGGTATCTGGCAACTTCTTTCTGTAAATAATACAGTATAAACATTTGACCTTGAAATGCTTTTTTTTATTTTTTAGATAACATCATTCGATAAAAAAAAAAAAAAGTGAACAAATGTACGCAATAATGCATCACTGTTATTTAATCCTTGTCATAGTGAATAAAAACTTTTCAAAATAAATGTAAAATCAAAGTGCTAAAAGCACTGGAAGTTACCAAATGAGAGTGAGTATTGATTTCGGAAATGCATTGTTTTACACTTTTCTGGTTTAAAATTGAAATTCATGTGGTATGAACTAAGATCAGACTGCACTATTCATCTATCTTTACCCCCTGTCAAAGCAGGAATATTCCAGGTTCACCATGACAAGGGTTAAAGTAAAAACACCAAATTACAATCAGGATGCTTGTAATTGTTTGAAGTTCGAATATTTCTGAAAATATGAATTAGACCCTACACTGATATACATATATATACATGTATTCAGAATTACTTTAAATATATATTAAATCTACATACATTCCTATCATTGAGAATATCGATATCATAACGCTCAGTTTCGTTGTTGTAGTCATTGACATTGACACGTGTTGCTAGTTCAGGAGAATCTCTCAGCCTCCATTCCCAATACTCGTTTGTTAATGTATCAAACTGTACAGACGTGATACAGGATAACTGGCAGCCTGAAAATAAGGCAATACATACTAAAGGCTTAGAGGTACTCCTTTGATAATTGGATGTGATGATTGACCGTCAGCATATCAGAAAGAGGGGTAAATT
The DNA here is from genome assembly GCA_948146395.1 of Fragum whitleyi. Classification (NCBI taxonomy): domain Eukaryota; kingdom Metazoa; phylum Mollusca; class Bivalvia; order Cardiida; family Cardiidae; genus Fragum; species Fragum whitleyi. The sequence goes on along the minus strand of OX411557.1, from coordinate 30,675,979 downwards.
TTTGCAGCTAATGTCAGGGGTGTGGGAATGCAACTCTTCTCCACTTATCCATGGACAAGTTAAAGTCGATTTCGTACTTGTCCAGGATCAAAATGAACTTGCCCACAAAAAAATGAATTAATGAATATTTAAAAAGATTGTTTTTAATGAAGAAAATGCTCGAACCAAGCATTTTCTTCGCTTAAGAAAATCATGACAAGGATGACTTTTCTCCTAGATCTTTTTAGTACCGTATCAAGATTTGCTCTGGTATTTACTTATCCTCGGACAAGTGGCCTAGAAAAATGTACTTGCCCAGAAGTGGAAAAGCCTGTGTCGGACAAGTCAGGCATGGGAATTCCACACCCCTGTTATGTGGTGGTACAGGGTTAAAATGGGGAAGCCTATGTGTAAGGTTACAATAAAGGGAATGTAATGAAGATTTTGAAATACATGAATAGAAGAGGTTAATTCATAAATACAAGTAATCTCCAATATGACAAGAGGGGTAGTCATGACTAATTCTAAAGTGAAATTTTCTCACATTATTCCAATATGGGCCTAAATTAGGGTAAAAAAGGCCAAGGGTACAAATAGGCCCAATGTCAAAAAGGTTGGGTCCAAAGGGCCCAGTACAAAAAGGCCTACTTTGTAAAGAGATAAAAAAGGCCAACTCCAAAAACAGACTAAAAAGCTTAATCCAAAGGGCCAAAATTATTTTGATTTATCATTTTATTTGTTTAGGAAATCCATTTGTATGGTATTGAAATCAATTTTTTTTTTTTTTTTTTTTTTTGAGGCAGTTAGAATTCATGCAATATGACTAGTTAACATACCCGGGAAAATGCTTTACAATTTTTACTTCTGTGATGTTTCTTTCAAGAATTAAGATGAAAGTGTAGAAGCAATAAGAAAATAATACGATTTTATATTTAAACTGTTTTCTCAAATTGATTATCTAAAACAGTTTGTTTTCAAACAGCCAATCCTAATCTCTAACACAAATAAAGACAAAAGAAAGATTTCCTAGTAAGTGGTAAAGTCATTTCTTTAATGCTTTTCGGTGGTTTATCAAGAAATAACAGTAGATTATCACTAGATAATCTCACCGCAAAAGCAGTGAAATTATCAAAAACTTATACCCTGCCTTGGTGCATTTCATCCTATCTGACGTCATCTATGCGGGGCGAAATAAATGACGTCACAATGAACTTTGCATAGCAATCACGCGCAAAATGACGCGCTTTACGATAATATGTCCTTGAAATGTCACATTTTGTCTCAGTTTTGCATTAAAGAAATAGAATTATCGTTTGTTTTTCGTGTAAGATCGATTTATATTTCATTTCGTGAACAACAAAAGCTATATTTTCACTCGTGACTCTGCCACTCATGAAAATATAGCTTTTGTTGTTCACTCAATGAAATATAAATCGATCTTACACTGAAACAAATGATTATCCTCTATATCTTATGATCAAAAAGTTTCTATTTTAAATCTTAATAACTCTTTAACATTAACATATTTTTCATTCACATTTAGTTTTAAAGTAGATCTATCTAGTCATATTATTTATTTGTGCCTTTTTGGTTAGATTCAATAGTGTGCCTTTTTGTACTAGGTCTTTTTGGTCAGTTCTGATAGTGGGCCTTTTTGGACTGGGCCTTTTTGACCCTAGTCTTTCTGACACTGGGCCTTTTTTGACTTGACACCATGGGCCCCAGGGTCGGCAACAAGGGCTTAACTACCATTACCCAAATTACACAAGTGCATAAAAGAAAGAACTTGATCCTCTTTCAAAAAATGTTTTTGATGAAGGATCAGAACATCGAAGCTTATTCAAGCTGTAATCAAAATGTTGTGATTATTCACTTACATTCACACCATAAAAAAGGGGAGCAGATGGAGGACAATTCATCTTTTGTCACATTTAAAACATCGCCTTTATCCTATTCTTTGGTGGTTGCCTTCTATGTGTGTAAAAGTATCATAATCCTAGTTACTTCTATGAGCAAAATGCTTTATGATTTTCGGCTTGGTTCAAGCTGTAGTTACATTTTGCTGGCTCAGACTGACTAAATAATTTGAGCTTCACCAGAGTTGTCCTCTGCACTCGTTATTATTTCATGCCAAATAACTAGATCTGCCCCTAAACACTAGATCAATTTTGGATGGCGGCAAATCAAGGGCATAACTCCACTTACGCAATTTACCCAAGTGCGTAAAAGAAATGATCATCTGTTGAAAAATATCATTGATGAATGATCATAACATCGAAACTACAAATCATTATACAGCAACTATTAAACCATAAAGAGGGAGTGGACAGGGCATTCATCTTTTTGCACTGTCCACATAATGCCTTTATTATATTTCCTTCGGAGTGCGTATAAATTTCAAAGTCCTAGATAGCCCAGGCCAATGCAAAAATGAGTGGTTTCATCATGTAACAATCAGTTTTTCTTTAACTTCATTAACACTGTAGTAGACATCTAATCTATTGGATACCATCAGGCTCACGTTTGTCCCCGGATCCACAGCTATCATCATCTGCACTTTCCCGCCAAAAGTACAAGGGAAATAACTTTTGTAAACACATGAAATATATGCAGCGAATTATAACGAGGAAGTCATAACTTACCGATAGCACTAAGTAAAGATATAGTCGTTGATGGGTTGAACTTCATACTGTAAATTTAATAAGAAAAAAATTAATAAAAGGAATATTCAAACACAGAATAAAACAAATGTTAACTAACTCTTAGCATTAAAGTTTTATTCTATTCACCCATGATTAGTTAAAGCATAGCCTACCCTGAATAAACATGTATATTGAGAGTCCCTGTTTTGATTTTAATTTAATAATGCCCTTCGGTTTTACAGTGATTTTTCTGTTCCGTGCGTCTAAAATACTGTTATAGAATTCTGTAATAACTGCGTTTCAATATAAAGCAATATAACAACAGAAAGTTGCGCTAAAAACATTGTAAATGGAAACGTTGTGTAAATAACTAGCCTGAAGTCACGCTTCTTATCAAATATGTGTGGCGCCGTTAAGTAATTCTTGGTCATTCAACATTTCAGGCTGGAATATGTGCATTGTGAGCTATACGGAGACGTTAACGCTTTGTCGCCAAAAGTTTATGAATCAATCGCCTGCGCACTAAAGTAAGAACTATATCTAGTGTATAAAAGTTTAAGCTTAGTTTAACACAGCAATTTTTGGTTGCCATTGTCATTCAAAACTTCCTGGTTCTTGAAGCCCGACGATTGTTTGATTATCCACTTGATGCAAATCCGCGACAGGTTATCACTACGAACTTTATCTACCATATCATTCAAAGACGTGTGAAGTATTTGAACATTATTTATGATGTCGGTTTAGGTTCATGTGAAGTGTTTTTAGTCCTATTTCAGTGATATTTCATTTTCCAACAAAAACAGTATGTCTAGCTATTATTTATGATGTCGGTTTAGGTTCATGTGAAGTGTTTTTAGTCCTATTTCAATACTATTTCATTTTCCAACAAAAACAGTAGCTATTATTTATGATGTCGGTTTGGGTTCATGTGAAGTGTTTTTAGTCCTATTTCAATACTATTTCATTTTCCAACAAAACAGTATGTCTAGCTATTATTTATGATGTCGGTTTGGGTTCATGTGAAGTGTTTTTAGTCCTATTTCAATGCTATTTCACTTTCCAACAAAAACAGAAGCTATTATTTATGATGTCGGTTTGGGTTCATGTGAAGTGTTTTTAGTCCTATTTCAATGCTATTTCACTTTCCAACAAAAACAGTATGTCTAGCTATTATTTATGATGTCGGTTTGGGTTCATGTGAAGTGTTTTTAGTCCTATTTCAATGCTATTTCATTTTCCAACAAAACAGTATGTCTAGCTATTATTTATGATGTCGGTTTGGGTTCATGTGAAGTGTTTTTAGTCCTATTTCAATGCTATTTCACTTTCCAACAAAAACAGTATGTCTAGCTATTATTTATGATGTCGGTTTGGGTTCATGTGAAGTGTTTTTAGTCCTATTTCAGTGCTATTTCATTTTCCAACAAAAACAGTAGCTATTATTTATGATGTCGGTTTGGGTTCATGTGAAGTGCTTTAGTCCTATTTCAATACTATTTCATTTTCCAACAAAAACAGTATGTCTAGCTATTATTTATGATGTCGGTTTGGGTTCATGTGAAGTGTTTTTAGTCCTATTTCAATGCTATTTCACTTTCCAACAAAAACAGTATGTCTAGCTATTATTATTCATTGTATATCAAAATGAAGAGGTTGATGCGTACATGAGCAGTTAGATTACATAGGACAGCCATAAACCCACCGATAGAGCCAAAACATCGTGGAAAAGGGTCATTTTGGGCAAAACCAGCAACTGCTCGACGATTAGGTACAATTGCCCATTTTTTAACTCTGCAATCAGAAATATTGTCTTAAATACAAACTACGTACTACTACAACAGTACCGGCATGGGTATGGCTCGGGTACCACTCATCGTTTTGCAAACTACCAGCTTTTGTATTTTCACGTAAATCATTCAAATTTTGGATGTCACAGTATATACCATCACAACAAATATTGGACATTGTTGATTTATACTAAAATGTTGGGTTGTATTCGATTCATTCTATTCATTCTATTTCATAACATGATAAAAACATACTTCTCTATTACATGGACTTCAACGAATTTCGATTAAAAATGTTTGAGTAAAGCTCAGGAAAATAAGTTTCAGCTATGATATGATGTTGCCCCATATCTTACTACAATGATCTTTCTTAAAACAGACCGAAGACAGGATTCGAGAAATTCACGGGTGGTCTCTTTTGCAGTTCTTACAGATCACATGTAAAGCCTACAACGGTCAAACTCTAGTGGTCGAGTTATACAGTTAACAACATCGTGAAATTGACAAAGTGAAAGATTTTGGAATGATTTAGGAGTGAAATTGAATGAGTGTGGGGAGCGAGTTTTGAGTGAATTTAATGGGAGGTAATCCTATATCGCAAATTTTGTTCTGGATGAACAAAATTACCGATAGTGATAACCCCCTTTAATAAAATATTCACAAAGTTATATGCATAGCTTTCTATTTCTTAAGAACCTATGAGACGCTAGCAATTTGAATTATGTCAGTGAAATCGCGATTTTCTCTATCAAAATTTTTTTTGAATGACGCTGTTGATTCTATATTTTTCAGTGGGTTTGAGCGTTTTTGGGTGGTTTGATTGCGTGTTTTGAATGAATGAATGGAGCGCTGAGTCAGCGATTTAGATTGGTTTTGATTGAGGTGAATGTCAATTTCACAGTGTAACTAACTGTACTCTCTGTGATATTTGATTAAGTAAGACATGCATATTGTTCTACATTTTCTTATCTCGTTTTATCACCTTGTCATACAAACGAGATAATTGATTTACAACTCGTATAATCTCTACTAGAAATTCGGATATAAAACAAGTCATTCATTCAGTGGTAGACAGTCTTGGCCCTTGTCACGCTGCATAAAAATCTTGCAAAATTGCTATAAAATCAAAGTGATGAAAGCACTGTATACAATTGTTTTAAATCAGACTTTTCTGAAAAAATATAAATTTCAAACTTTTCTGGTTTACAAAAAAATGGAGACCAAAAGATAAGGTGGTGTCGACTAAAATCAGCAAGAGCACTGACATGCAGGCTGATTGTTGTCTACCCCTCCAGTCAAAGCAAAAATGTTAAGGGTTCAGCAAGACACTAGTTAAAGATATAGGATTCGATAGACTCGAGCTAGGTTTCGGATTGGAGAGCGCTGGGCTCGAGCCTAGCCTAGAAAATGGATTTTTTTTTTTTTGAGAAAAATATAAAACCGAAATTGTTACTTTACTCTGAACACCCATCTTCAACCATGGCGGATGTCAACAGGAGTTTCGTCTTGTATCATTGCTCTTTCCTCCGTAACAAATAACCAACCGGCTTCTTAGAATATCGCTCATATATCACGGTAGCGACGACGCATTGAAGCGTCAGATCGAACTATGGTTAACTCGAGCAAACAGAGCATCTTTTTGAAAATGTGTAATCAAAATTTGATTAAAATAAATGAACTTGTCTGGGTTTTACATTCAAATTAATTTGTTGCATTTTAAAGTCGCTCAGTGTATAGATAATTTTAGTCAAATTCTAATTAATTGGAAAAAAACATATTTTGAACTTGACATATATTTCGTGATACAGGTCATAGCTGCTGGTACAAGTACGTGTCCATGAATATCATACGGCATGTTTGTTTATGAAAAAAAAAATTCAAAGAGAAAGAAAATCATGAACGCAGATAAAATGAAAAACTCTGCGTTCAATTTTACCCTGAATTACGTTTCAGCTCATTTCTGGACAGAAATAATTCCCCAATTGGGAGCCAATTGTGGTGTCCGTGGTCTAGAGGTAGAGCGCGGCCTCGTAATCCAAAGGTCCTGAGTTTGATTCCCGGAGGCGGCTATCGATCTTGGTTCTTTCATGGCCCACACATTCAGCGCGAGTAATGGTGAATTTTCCAGAAGCAGAATCGAGTGGATTAATCTTGGTTGTTGGAACTTTTTTCCCAATCGATGTAAAATAAATAGGTTTAATCCAATTGGGAGCCACTTTACGAAAAAAAGGAGGATAAGGTGGTGTAGACTAAGATCAGCAAGAGCGCAAAGTGCAGGCTGATCTTAATACGCCATCTGTCAAGGCAAAATGTTTAGGATTCAGCAAGACAAAGGTTAAAAATCTGGAATTCGATAATTAGTTGAAGTCTAGAGCTAGGACTCGGATTGGAGATTTTGACTTCGGCGTTTCCTTTCTAATAATGATGATAATAATAATAATAATAATAATTTTAATAATAATAATAATAATAATAATAATAATAATAATAATAATAATAATAATAATAATAATAATAATAATAATAATAATAATAATAATAATAATAATAATAATAATAATAATAATAATAATAATAATAATAATAATAATAATAATAATAATAAAAATATCTTTATTTATGAAGGTGAAACATTTAGACAAAACTTTCAAAATTAACAAATTGAAATTTCTCTTTTTTACAATGTTGCCTTGAAAAGTGATAATCTGATTAAGTAATGATATCATGATAAAAAATATGATGAAAGTCGCCAAAAAAGATGATGACAAATGATGACATATGAAATAACCTGACACCGGTATTTTACCGACTTGCAATTCTGATCAATTGGTGCCATTGTAGAATCCGTTATAAGTCCATTTGCATGACAGATAGAGGGAGTTTTTTTTTTGTTGTTTTTTTATTTCAAATTTGTGACCCATTACGCGAAAAAGGACCATCTGGGTAGTGCGTAAAGTGCCGATCCTAGTCATACTTTTCGCAATGTGCTTATTTTCTGAATCTAGAATGATCAATCTACCTTCACGAGAAAGATTTTTTGAAACGCGACCTCTGGTTGACCTATACTGGACCGATCCCCCCTTTTTAAATATGCATTTTACATTTAATCGAGAAATCAAAATCGTTACCACCCCTCTTATCTGTACCTCTTAGTATGGGCATATTGTGAAAATTACTTACTAGTATCAAATATTCATTTAGATGAAACCCAAACTTCAAACAGTTTTAATATAAAACACATGGCTGATTTATAATTCAATTTGGAATACTTCGCCCAGTGCCCTTAATCCAGCTTCGTTCAATTTCAAGATAACCCCTCAGTAATAAGTGTGTTTTTTCTTTCGAATTTGGCGATCCCGGTTAGAGCGCCGTCGAAAACGAGCCAGGCTCTCAATACTGGGGTCGTTAGTTAACTGAGGTCCCTTCCCCGCCTCGGCAAAGTTTCATTTTACAGTAAGTAATATCGTAAAATTGACACTCATTCCGATCAAAAGCATTCTTAATCGCTCACTCAGCGCTCCGTTCATTTATTCAAAACACTCACTCAGACCATTCAAAATCGCTCCAAAATCACTAAAAAAGATAAGATGAAAAGTTTTGACCCTGTCGGACACTTTGAGCACATTCCGATTTTACTCGACACATGAACATTTTTTTTTCAAATAATATTGCCAATATATCATGTATGAAGTGTTGCGAGTTAGACAAGTTTCTACCCTCCGACGAATTTTTAACTTCTCGAATATTCCGTTTTCATGTGACGGGTCAAAAATTATACTTGGAAAGGGTTTACTAATTAATGGGCGTGAATAGCTGGCAAAGAAATGTCATATTGTTTGAAGGACAACAACGCCTACTGCATAACGCATATCAAAAGTTTTCAAGTGCTCGGAGTATACGAGTGATATCAGGCCCCGAGATTATAAACTGTTTTCATCGTATTTTTTTTAACTTAGAATTAAATATATATATATTAATATATCTAAAAAAATAATATTGATATGTTGTTGTTTTTAACAACAACTTATTTAATTATCTTTTATATTTATTCATTAATTATAGTATTATTACAGAATTACAGCTATAATCTCAAGTTGAAATTTGAAAGGTAGTTTTGTTTGCTTGAATTGGGTTTATACCGCCTTAAACAATCTTTCAGCTATATCGCGGCGGTTGGAGCACCTTACGATGGATTCCTGGTATTACCCACACCAATACTACCAATACATCCTTTCCTAGCCTCCATCTGCTATCCCACATAGGTCTACGATTTATCGACCCATTGGCGAGGCAAATGGTCGGAAAGAATGAGTGCTGTCATTGGGGATCGAACAAAAGGAAAGGTAGAATAGTCATTCTAGATTCAGAAATCAGTCAAGTGTCAGCCTGCGCAAACGGCGCATTCTTGCAAGAATCGACACACTACTCAAATGGTCCTTTTGCGTGTGACAGGCTATAAATATCAACTGTTAATGCAGAAGACGCAAGACACGCAAATAATAATCCTCCTTCGATCTAACGAAAATCATCGAGCAAATAAAATGCAACTTACCTTGCGAAAAATCTATCTCCGCCGATCTCAGTCTACTATATCAACAGATCCATGTACCGTTGTATTTGAACGTGATCAACAATTGATAATGACTCTATAGAGAAATAAGACGTTTTCTACTGTTCTATTAGCTACCATGGTATGCAGAGATAACGCTGGCTTTTTACCTTAATTAAATCAGAATGAACACAGAAAGATATGTGTATAAATATGCTTGTTTAACCTTTCTGTTTAAGAAAACCCATTGTTTTTATTATCAACTCGAGAAATATTCAGATTATCTTCAGAGTAATTTAATTTCTTTATTCAATGTTTAATAACGAGAGAATAGAGCTAATATAAATCAATTAAGCGAGTATTTTTATTATATCATGGAGGTATGAAACTAAAACCCAAATCACACTGACTACACGAATCAGCATCATAAGTGTGATTAAGTTTTTAGTTGCATATCTTCGTGAAAATAAAACATATTCTTTTCATTTTTTGTTTTAATATCATTACACAGAAATGTAAATATTTCACCACAATAAGATAATTTTCTCATGGGGGTACCTTGTGTGTAAACTTATGAAATAGCTGCGAGCTCAAAATTATTTTCAAGGAAAAAAGCCAGCTTTTCATTCCATTGAAATGCACGAATTTGAAAGGACAAAACTAAATATATATTATCTATTCATAATTAACAATGTGTTACCAGAAAATAATGAAATACAGAGGGAAGTTAAGCGACTTAACAATTTCTGTGCATGATAAGGAATGTCATTATGACTCGACAGCGGTTTCTCGTCGCATTCCTATTCTTAAACATGGCTTTTTTTTACAGCAAACGACAGCTATTGTCATAATCCGTCATAGTACTTTCGGTAGGCTATGTGTATGTGTAGTTGTAGCTTTTTGCGACCAGACGAACTGTTATTTCGATTACTATGCAAGGCTTTTTTTATCATATATTTGTTAAGCTTGACAAAAGAAATGTTCTTGATGTAGATTATGGTAGTGGATCCGTAATAGTTCCTTAATAGTAACTTTTCAATAGCAATGAACCTTAACATTGTTAATCGAGGTTTCCTAATGATTTTCATTACGAACCCTCGGTCAACATTGTAAAAGATCATGAGTTCTGAAATGTTGCGGAACTATTACGGGTCCACTACCATAAAGCTACATTCATCAAGGCCAAAATCACAAGCCAAGTTTTAAGATTTCCTGTGATTGTTGAAACGAAACTATTTTCCAATTCAAACAATTTACAGATTGCCAGTTACTCGGAAAAATCATATCGCCCAATCAAATTATTGATTTGGGTAGAAAGTTGCAAGATGACACCTTATATTCTCAAAATTCTATGTCAATCACTTTCGTAAATGTGCGAATTTAAGGACCGGTCCCACTGCTGACATAAAACGTATGCTTATCGGACACAACGTAGGAGTGAAATTTCCATCCATTCTCATATGCTTGATGAAAACTGATAATGATGGCCAAAATTTGCTTAAACAGAAAGTAAACATATCGGACTCATTAAGTATGAAGCCGGGATGTTGAGTGGATGACCATTGGAAGCCTCGCGGATAAGAGCGAATGACAGCTCAGAAGGGGTTATCGTGATGTATTCGAATAGTGGAAAGAGCGGATGCATAAACCATTGGACCGCTATTTAGTGTTACAGCGTCGGCCTCTTGGCCCAAAGGTCCCGAGTTCGATTCCCGGAAGCGGCTATCGATCTTGGTTCTTTCATTGGCCCACACATTCGGCGCGAGTACTGGTGAAATTTCCAGGAAGCAGACTCGAGAGGGATTAATCTAAGCTGTAAGAACTTGTTTCCCAACCGATGTAAAATAAATAGGTTTAAACCATTGGACGTATACATCACATGTCCTTCAGAAGGAACAATAATGGTTACAACGCGGATTTTTAAATTGTACGAAATGCATATGCTTACATACTTAACTATCTACGAGGCTTTACTTTTTCATCCATTGCGGATACGAGTTCAAAGAATGTCCAACCGTGGCAACGCATGTATTGTAGACACAGCGTATGTATAACGGATGGTATCGGATACGTAGCGTCTGTTCCTCGTAATATTTCCCACTTACGTTGTACCTAGCGGAAAATTTACCCGCTTTACAAGTTTTGTGCAGCTCAAAACTTTCTGTGCGGATGAAATCCCTATGGACGGACGCTCGACAGACAAGAGTATACGAAGTGTATGTACAGGGTACATAACAGATGTAAAGCGTCTTTTCAGCGGATATTAGGATTCTCATATGTTATACATCGTCAATCCACCCATTAACGTAGTGAGGCAGTGCCTTTAATGTAGTTAGCACCATCGTGTACCTGACAAGTCAAATTATTTTGGAACGATTTTGGAATGAAATTGGATGAATGGTATAAGCGAATTTTAAATGAAATCAAAGGAGGTAATATAACATCGCTAATTTCGTCTAAATTCGACGAAAATAACGATAATATTAAGATGATCTACGTCGCGGGAGTGAAATTACCCGGTCGATTATTTTTGATATTACACGGGTGTTATTACAATAGTGGAATAACCATGCAAATAAACTAAGATTGGACGTTGTGAAAATGACGTCATAATGGCTTTGCTGACGTCATTTCGCAAACGGCGTTGTACGAGGGTGAATAAAAAATTACGTAGACTTACGCAACAGAAATTTTTATTATAGTGATTTTGAAAAGAAAACTACACTGTCATCAAAATGCGGCATTTTTCTGTTTATATAGTAAATTTGGATGCAATCCAACTAGTTGATCATCTTAAGAAACCATTCTAATAAATATGTAGTTATTTGGTCCCGAAGCACGGATACTACCTCAATATGACACTATGTAATTGGCGATTTCCTTTGAAAGTCAGCACTTTTCAAAATACTCAAAGGAGCTTTCAACACAATTTCTGTATCCCTTCATCCATTGAACAAGTACTGTGTTCATATCATGAGTGTTTAATATACTGCACTGGCCATATTGCTAAACCGAGTCTTCATGACCCCTCATACATCATGTGAATACGAAAGGCGAATACCGACTTGGAGATTAGTTGTACTTAAGCCTGTTTTCAATGATTTTTATTGAAAGATTCCTCGTTTCTTAGTAAAACAAGAGGACCATGATGGTCCTAGATCGCTCACCTGAGTCTCTTTGACCCCTGGGACATCACATCAATTAGATGTCAACATGGAGAAAATTTCTACATAAGATCAAAACAATGGAATAATTTCAACAAATACAAAAAGGATATGCCTGTGCAGAGCCCTTATATGAACATGGGGGCATGAAACTTGATGCAATTCAATTTAGCAAACTCCCTGCCTTACAGTTTCAGAGAACAAGTTTGTAAGATTTCCTCCTTGTTGGATATGTAAAATAGGGGTTGGGGGCATTCAAATATGAACATAGGGGAATGATATGATTGATTGATTGATTGAATGGGGTTTTACGCCGCTTTCAACATTATTTCAGTTATATCGTGGCGGCCAGAGCACCTAACAATGGATTCCTGGTATTTCTCACGCCAGTACTACCATTACATCCTTTCCTAGCCTCCGACTGCTATTTCACATAGGTTTACGATTATCTACCCATTGGTGAAAGACAAACGTCGGAAAGGATATTTGCCGCCACCGGGGATCGAACCCACGACTTCCAGATTGGAAGTCTTATGCCTAACCAACTGCGCTATGGTGGCGGCTGGGAATGATATGAACAAATTGGTAAAGGTCCACTAGGTTATGCTATATGCAGGTGTTGCGAGCCAGTTACATCCCAATAAATAGCCAGGACTCTCACTAGTATCTGATTTAAATCCGTAGGTCCTTCTGGAAAACAATTCCATAAAAGAATTGAAGATTGTTTTGAACAGCTTTCATTTCTTTTCTGAAGCTGACCCCCAAGATACAAAATGCTTATACAATAGTCCGGTGGTGGGTTACTGATTATTCATGACCCAGGTAGAAACATTCTCAACTGGATACCCGGGTACTTGAGTACTCATCTAAGCTCAAACTGTGATTGTGAACAGACATTGGTTGTTTGGCTATCAATCCACTGTGTACTGAAGACTCTGATCAGACTGTGCGACTCCACTGGCTGATCAGAGTCTTCATTTTGTGCACATCGCTACACATGTGAAATTATTTGAAATGTCACACACAGACTCATAACATTAAGATATGATGCAGTAACCAATAGAAGTGGGCCCTTATAATAACTGTAGATGGGTATCAGTAGGCGTTGAAAATTACAGTAAGGAAGTAACTTGGAAGTTCAAGGACACAGTCAAGGAAAAACTAAAGAGCCCAATTTAAAGAACTAATTAAAACATTAAAACAACCCATCAATATTTTTACAAATGTAAACAAATCATAGTTATATTCGGGTGACTAGTGTACCTACCCATTGTTTATTACAAGATTTCACACCAGTACAACCACATATCATCACATACCACCAGCTGCTAATCAGCTTACTACTTTTCACATGTTTTATCAGTGGGAGATAAATTAGCCATGTGACAAAGACTTTTGTCAAAGATCAAATCGTCGACATGATTATAAAACCTCGTAACTGCAGCTTTATTAAAGCTGTAGTTACGAGGTTTTCGAATAAAATCAATGATATGAAAGTTGTCCAAGCAAAGGGTCAATCTTGGAAATCCATTATTGAAAGCCAAACTCATTGATTGAGCTAATCAGGCTTGGCTCTAAGAATTAAAGTCAATGAGAACTTTTAACTAGAATATTTTCACCTTTATTTCTATAGATTGCAGAATTTGAGAGATAAGTGTATAACTATTGTAAATCTCCATAATCATACATGTATTCAAAGAAACTTTACAATTCTGCATTACACCCTTAAGCTTTTTAAAATAAATTTGTTATGATCTTAATGATAAACTAGAGTCATGATCAATATGTTAATCTCAGTTTCAAAGAATTTTTACAATCTTGATTTCAAGTGCTCGATGTCAACAGTATTTCAGTTATACCATAGTTATCGATGCACACATTTCATATTTCTCTCGCATATATAACCTCAATAAACTAGATAACAATAAGATACTAATCACACTTGAGATCAGTTTATATTGTTCATCCAATTGTAACAAGACAACTTGCATGTGTTGCAATTACTTTTGTCAAAGACCTGTACCGCTGTTTTCGGAGCCGTTTTTCTGAGTGCACAACAAGATGCTGACAAGTCAGTGTAGATTTTTTTTTCAATTCCATACCACATCTTCATGGAAGAGCACTTTAATCAAGTGATCCGCCACAATTTGAGAGAATTATCTATCTGTTCGGACTCATCTTCTGCATCTGTATTTTCATCGCTACTGTCATTAAAGCTTGGGTAATGTCTCTGGCCTGATGATGTTGCTACTACTGGTAAGTATGGGTGCAAGCTGAAATAGATAATTAAAGACAAGTTCAATTTTCATAGCTTGTGATCCTTAAACAACTTAAAAGATAAAGAGCCATTTTAATTGTTTTATAATATCTTACTGAATCTTAATTTACTGAGCATAATTTGCATACAAGAGGGCCATAGTGGCCCTAAATCGCTCACATGAGTGAACTGTCAAAAATCTGTTTAAAGTAGACTTAGAAAGGATGAGGAATTCTGACAAAATTTCAGGTTGATTGGGCAAAAAATGATGCCTCTACACCGCTTACAAGGTTTTTCTAAGATTTGATCCCATGACCTAGTTTTTGACCCCACTTGACCCAATTTTAAACTTGACCTAGATTTCATCAAGATTATCATTCTGACCAATTTCCAGATTAATTGAGCTAACAATTTGGCTTAGAGAGTGTCTACAAGGTTTTTCTATGATTTGACCTAGTGACCTTGTTTTTGACCCCACTGGACCCAATTTCAAACTTGACCTAGATTTCATTAAGAATATCATTCTGACCAGTTTTCAGGTTGATTGAGCAAAAAATACGGGTTTGAGAGTGTCTACAAGGTTTTTCAAAGATTTGACGCTGTGACCTCATTTTTGACCCCACT
Source organism: Fragum whitleyi (assembly GCA_948146395.1). Taxonomy (NCBI): domain Eukaryota; kingdom Metazoa; phylum Mollusca; class Bivalvia; order Cardiida; family Cardiidae; genus Fragum; species Fragum whitleyi. The sequence continues at coordinate 30,660,977 of OX411557.1, read as the reverse complement.
TGACCCAATTTTGAACTTGTCCGAGACAAGACAATCATTCTGACAAAATTTCAGGTTGATCCGGTAAAAAATATGGCTTCTAGCCTGTCTACAAGGTTTTTCTAAGATTTTACCCCGTGACCTTAGTTTTGACCCTACTTGACCCAATTTCGAACTTGTTTGGGATTTCATCAAGACAATCATACTGACCAAATTTCAGGTTGATCGACAAAAAATATGGCTTCTAGAGAGTCTACAAGGTTTTTCAAGATTTGACCCTGTGACCTAATTTTTGACCCTACTTGGCCCAATTTTAAACTTATTCTGGATTTTATAGGCGATAATTCTGACAAAATTTCAGGTTGATTGAGCAAAAAATGTGGCCTCTAGAGTGTCTACAAGGTTTTTCTAAGATTTGATCCTGTGAAATTATTTTTGACCCTACTTGACCCAATTTTTGAACTTGTTCGAATTTTTTATCAAGACAATCACTCTGACCAAATTTCAGGTTGATCGGACGAAAAATATGGCTTCTAGAGTGTCTACAAGGTTTTTTTAAGATTTGACCCCGTGACCTTAGTTTTGACCCTACTTGACCCAATTTCGAACTTGTGCGAGATTTTATCAAGACAATCATTCTGACAAAATTTCAGGTTGATTTAGCAAACAAGAGGGCCAAAGTGGCCCTTAACCGCTCACCTGAATGAACTGTCTAAAATTTTCAAAGAAGTATGAGAAATAAAATGATGAATAACTGAGCTTAACAAGGCTGTTGCTTCTATACAACTTGAGAATCCTTTTTTTACAATTTTAAGGTTGACTAAAAAGGATTTTTATAATTGATTTCAGGACCTAGTTTTTGACCCCAGATGACCCAATTTCGATCTAATCCGAAATTTCATCTAGACAAACATTCTAACCAAATTTCAGGTTGATTGGCCAAAAAATGTGGCCTCTAGAGTGCAAACAAGGTTTTTATTAGTTTTGACCCGTGACCTAGTTTTTGACCCCCAGATGACCCAATTTGAACTTGTCCGAGATTTCATCAAGACAATCATTCTGACCAAATTTCAGGTTGATTGGCTAAAAAATGTGGCCTCTAGAGTGCAAACAAGGTTTTTCTTAGATTTGTCCCTGTGACCTAGTTTTTGACCCCAGTTGACCCAATTTTGAACGCGTACGAGATTTCATCAAGACAATCATTCTGACCAAAATTCAGGTTGATCAGGCAAAAAATGTGGCCTCTAGAGTGCAAACAAGGTTTTTCTTAGATTTGACCCTGTGACCTAGTTTTTGACCCCAGTTGCCCAATTTTGAACTCATCCGAGATTTCATCAAGACAATCATTCTGACCAAAATTCAGGTTTAACGGGAAAAAAATGTGGCCTCTAGAGTGCATACAAGGTAAATATTGAGGACACATGACGGACAACACACGACGTACGACAGACATCCACCTAACCACAAAAGCTCACCTTGAGCACTTCGTGCTCAGGTGAGCTAAAAATTAGGCCTCTAGTGTGTCTACAAGGTTTTTCTAAGATTTGACCCCGTGACCTTATTTTTGACCCTACTTGACCCAATTTTGAACTTGTCCGAGATTTTATCAAGACAATCATTCTGACCAAATTTCCAAACTTGTTCGGGATTTCATCAAGACAATCATTCTGACCAAATTTCAGGTTGATCGGACAAAAATTATGGCTTCTAGAGTGTCTACTAGGTTTTTCTAAGATTTGACCCCGTGACCTTAGTTTTGACCCTACTTGACCCAAATTCGAACTTGTCCGAGATTTTACCAAGACAATAATTCTGAAAAAATTTCAGGATGGTTGAGCAAAAAAAGTGGCCTCTAGAGAGTCTACAAGGTTTTTCTAAGATTTTACCCCGTGACCTTATTGTTGACCCTACTTGACCCAATTTTTGAACTTGTCCAAGATTTTATCAAGAAAATCATTCTGATCAAATTTCAGGTTGATCGGACAAAAATTATGGCCTCTAGAGTGTCTACAAGGTTTTTCTAAGATTTGACCCTGTGACCTCATTTTTGACCCCACTTGACCCAATTTCAGGTGAGCTAAAAATGCATCTAGAGTTACCCCCTTGAAAGTATAGGTTGCTCTTCTGATGGTGAACATGTGTGCCAAGTTTCAAGTGAATGCCTTTAGTAGAACCAGAGATGTAACAAAATGTCAAAGTTTTTGCACAACGACGACAACAACGACGACGACACGGAGGCTATAGCAATACCTCGGGTTTTCTCCGAAAACAGCCGTGCTAATAATCCTTAATTTCACTGATTTAGCATTTTTTTTACTGAAGATCATTATATTAATATCAAGAAATGCCAAGAAATTTGTATGCAAATTACCTGTATTTAGCGAAACAAGTTTCGGTCCAGTGTGTGTCCAAAAACCTTTAAGAAACCAATATTAAATGAAACATGAAACATCTTACCTTACACCATTAACTGTGTCACAATGGGCTTTATATGACATTATAGCTGGTAGTATGGGCTCCTGAATGCCCTCATATTGTACAGGGGACTGAAGTGTGTCCCATACCCTCACAAACCCATCATGGCAACCAGATATAACAAACCGACCATCTCTTAAAAATAAAAGAAATACAGGATATTGAATGAGTGGTCATGGAATACTGAAATAATTAAACAAGTCATCTATAAACAGATGAAAACTAGGCTGATGACGAGTTTAATAAATTCGGTATTTTATGAGCACAAATTTTATATTTTATTTATAATATGACCCGATTTTTTGTGAAAATCAGTCAAAATTCTTGAAATTAGACATTCCAATTTTCCGCGAAACTAATAACCCCGTTTAAAACTAATGGCACTATATACACATAACATAATTTTCACAATTACAAAATATCGTTGCTATTCCCTCTTAGCTCATTCGCATAGTTATTCAACTAGTATAATAACACCCATGTAATATCAAAAATATTCAACAAAGTTTTACACTCCTGCAACATGGGTCATAATATAAACCCAATTGTAATATGCATTTCTTTTCTCATGAGTTAATTCTCAAAGTTAACAAGATTTGTTTGTGAAACACATGCCCAATAACAGCATTTTTTCAAAATGTTGACTTAGACAGATGACCTTGACCTTGTAACATGACCTTGATACTAATGGTTGCATATCACTAAAATCTTTCACATTCAATTTATGAGAAAGCTATCTAAAATAGGCTTGAATGAACTGAACATGTCAAGTTTAAACATAAAGATTAACATGATAGATGACCTTGACCATGTCACATGACCATGATCTTGGTATCAGTGTGAGGAAAATTTTTGAGATCTATAATCTTGCCAAATATAAGGTTTGTACCTTCAATAGGCTTGAAGATATTGGTAATGTTAAAAGTTTTGGTTATGTTTTTGAGTTATTTGACCTCGACAGATGGCCTTGATCACAATCTATCATCATGCCAAATATGAGGCTTGTATCTTGAAAATATTGGCAAATGGTAAGTTTTGACTTATTTGACCTTGACAGATGACCTTGACCTTGTCACATGACCTTGACTTTGGTTTCAGCAGATGCACATTATTGAGATCTATCATCATGCCAAATATGAGACTTGTATCTTGAATTGGCTTGAAAATATAGGCAACATTTAGTTTTTTGTTAAGTTTTGTAGACAGACCAACAGCCTGATGGACAAACAAATAGATGGACAATGGTAAAACAATATGCCCCCAATCTTTTGATGAGACAACATTTAAATGTCTTGATATACTTTTGATATTGCATGAGTGATTTGCACAAATGAGATAACGATCAAAATTTTTTCAAAATCCTTCGGTGACATCTTTTTATAGTCATGAAAATGCCGACATATCATTACGTTAATTCAGAAACAATTTTCATATATTGTGAAGATTTTCATTGATTCATTGCAAAAAAATAGGTTCACATTATTAACAGAAATATCAATTTGGTTATCACAAGTCATTCAATAAATAAACAAGATGTGAAACACGAATGCCCCTGTAACAGCGATCTCTTGATAAGGCTAAGGTTTAGTTAGGTTAAGTTTTCGGACAGAAAGACGGACAGATGGTTTGACGGACAGACAGAGTGACAGACAGACAGACGGACGGACAGACAGACATGAGTAAAACAATTTGCCCCCGATCTCTCTACACGGGGGCATAAAAATTGTTGAATCATGAAAATAATTTGGATTTTCACAAAAGATAATTCGAATACTTTTTACAGATAGTCTAAATCGCTGGTTTAATTCTAAAATTTTGAGACTACAGCTTAAACAAAGCTGTAGTTACAATGTTTCAGAATTAAAACGATGAAATGGTCATGTTTCAGTCAAGTGTTGTATATGTATACCTACTGTGTAATATCAAAATATATACGTTGATTTGTGTTGACCTTCCTCTCCATGGTGTATAAAATCTGGCCTGGATTCCGTAAATCCCAGCATAATATTTCATTGTCCTGGAAAAAAAAATAATAAGAGTTTTCCATGTTGCATGTTATTCTCAATATGACTGTTGTAGTGAAAGATCAGTACTTGTAATGAACTTGTACAGTAGTTTCATATTCATTACAACATCTACTTGTTTACACTTTTTGTTGTTATTCATTATAGAAAGAAGATATTTTTTCTTTTAATCTATTGTATGAGCAAATAGTCGGGTACTTTTTAGAAGTCAGATGCTCTTATTTGGATTATCCATTAAAAAAAATTCAACTTAACAAACTTTTATGATCCTACATCAATTTGCTTTCAAGTTGAAATACATAATGAATATTCATTCCATAAATAATTGAAACATATTGATGATGCATTCTTTTCTAAATATTTCTTACTGCATGTTTTATTTTATGGAAAAAAAGCTAAATTATACCTTTCTTCCACCACTGTATAATTTAGTGCCATCTGGAGAAAACATGATATGAGTTACTCCCCCTTGTTGACCTTCAAACATACAGATCATTTCTCCCTTAGTCTCTTTATAAAGGGCAACTGAAAAGAGAACAAATCAATACCTTTACTAAGTGGAGATCTGCCATGCATTCAGGATAGCAAAATAGTGCAAACTATTTGCCAATTTTACCCCACTTTGCATGTGCAGCAGCACTTACACGCAAAGCAGGTAACGAGAGGCCCAAGAGAGCCTGTATTGCTCCACTGGCTTTAACATCTTAAGACTTTCATTAAATAAAGCTTACTTTAAATGAATACATTAACACTCCAAAATCTTTTTTATAATGATTAACTGGTTCTAGTCCACATTGCACCAAATACTAAATCACAAAAAACCTGCATCCCTTTACCCTTCTTATTAAAACAGAAGAAAATGTTGTTCAAAGATTTCAGGCTCAAAATAGGCCCCACCCTGTCACGCCCATACTTACGAGCCAATCAATTTACGAGCCAATCAAAATTTCTTGAACAATTTAAGTAAAGGGTCACCAAAGGAACATCCATACCAAGTATTATTGAAATTGGCCTAATGGTTCAGGAGGGGGTGTCGTTCAAAGATTTCAGGCTCAAAATAAGCCCTGCCCTGCCACACCCATATTTAAGGGCCAATCAAAATTTTTTGAACAATTTAAGTAAAGGGTCACCAAAGGAACATTCTGTTAAAGTTTCATTGAAATCAGCCCAGTGGTTCAGGAGATGTTGTTCAAAGATTTCAGGCTCAAAATAAGCTACACTCTGCCTCGCCCATTTTTATGGGCTAATCAAATTTTTTAAACAATTTAAGTAAAGGGTCACCAAAGGAACATCCATGCCAAGCTTCATGGAAATTGGCCCAATAGTTCAGGAGGTGTTGTCGTTCGGGCTCAAAAGAAGCCCTGCCCTGCCACACCCATACTTATGGGCCAATCAAAAATTCTTGAACAATTTAAGTAAAGGGTCACCAAAGGAACATCAATGCTAAGTTTCATTGAAATCGGCCCAGTGGTTCAGGAGAAGATGTTGTTAAAAGATTTCGACTGAAAATATCCTCCGCTCTGCCACACCCATATTTAAGGGTCAATCAAAATTTCTTCAACAATTTTAGAAGAAAATTGTCAAACAGTTTGCACTGTTTTGTCATCCTAAATGCAGGCCTATTGTCTAACCCTCACTTGTTGAAATGTAGTTTTTACCACCAATTGTTTTTATATTTTTTTTTCTTTTTTTGACTATGAAACGTTTTTCTGACCATTGCTTCAATTATATTGAAAATCTTAATTTATCTAATTACAAGACTTAATTTATTGGCTGTCAAACAATGACCAAAACAATTAAAAAGACAGTTGGTAAATGCTGATCAACAATTATCTGTTTCTTTTGTTGAATAGGTCTAAATGCAAAACCTCGATACAATGGCCATACAATCTTATGGGGTACTGCACTTTCACATTTTTTTCAAAGCTAAACATGGTATTGTGAAGTGTCCACAATTTTCAAAATTCCATGACTTGTGTTGTGATTATCTATAAATAGCCTCAAATTGGAGACTGGATTCATTCACCATCCCTGAAGCGCTTTCATTCAATATACACATGATAGTCAGCAGCAGAAATATAACCTCCGACAACGTTCTGTCACAATGAATGGTGATGGTAAGTCATCGGCGCATGAGGTCATTAAACATTTTTGATGCTCAACTGAGAATTTTCTCAAATTGGAATTCAATGAATTCATATCAAGTTATTAATATCATCTTTAATGTTCATAAATTTATATGAGAATTACAACAAAATTATGACTATAACCTCTAGTTGAAACTTGAGAAAAATATTAGTTGAGTAAAAGTTTTATAACCTTGGGCCAAGGCCTAACATATAAACTACATGTACTTACTACTCCTAGCATAAGATCCAGCAGCATAGAGACCTGTCTCAGTCGGACTGTGTGCTATACAGGATATAAAACCACTCTGACCTTCTTTAGCTGTAAATATACATATAGGATATTGGATGAGTCATCATTGTATACCGAATTTATAAAACGAGTCTTTTATTAACAGACAAAAACGAGGCTGTGCCGAGTTTTTGTCCGTTTATAGATGATGAGTTAAATTAATTCGGTATTTGATGAGCACAAATTTGATATTCTATTTATAATATGACCCAAATTTTGATGATAAAACAAGAAAATTACGATATTTATCGATTTGTGTTATTCCGCAAAATATATAACGCCGTTTACGAAAAGCGTCAGCGGATCCATTATGACGTCATTTTCCTTACAAAAATACAACATTATTCTTTGTTCTCGGCCCATTTGCATGTTACACAAGTGCAATACCACCTGACTAATATCAAAACATTCACTCTGGCGATGTAGGTCATATTATAAATAATATTTTTGGTGGGCAACCAAAACCACATAACTACAGCTTTTTCAAGCTGCTGTTACATTGTTTTGGTGCGCCATTGGTGATTTGTTTTAGAATTTTAGCTATTTCCTGTAAGATATATTGGTAATAACAAAGTAAATTAAATGATCTCGAGGATCTTTTTAAGAACAATATTCATTGGTTTTAATGATATGAGCCTGTTTGTGACATTTCCATTAATTTCATGTGTGCCTGATGGTAAGACTTAGAGAAGCCTGGACAATCACATAGTGCATTAGAATTAATTTTGGGTTGAGAATAGCAATTTTAGGTAAGAAGTCATCTATTGAGTTCATAGTTCAGACTCCGTTCAGACTGTGCAGCTGCACAGCCTGATCTGAGTCTCAAATTTGCACAAATGTGAAATTGTTGGAAATTTCATGCACAGGTTTATATTTAAGTTATAACAATGATTTCATTGATAATGAGATTAGTGTTATATCTGGAATTTATGGTTCTTTTACAAGATCCATACGAACAGGAACATATTTCCGGGTACAATTCAATGTTTAATAAATTGATTGCCACAAACATTCTTATTTGTATCTTATTTGTAGCAAACAGAGGAATTGGAATCAAGTTTTGGGAAGAATCATTTATGAAAATATCCACTTATACCAAGAGATGAGACTTGACAAAAAGTTTTTTACTTGTTCAAATTACGGAGATTACAGAAAATCATAATAATGGGCAAATTTTTCTTAAATTGTTAAATCACAATAAACCCCTATGTTGTTGGTACTCATGTTTACATACCATATGTGGGTCTGTTGACACACTCCCTGCCTGGTCTGTTGACATCAAATACTCGGATCATCTTGTTGAAACCACAGTATAACTTGCTGCCAGTCAAATCAAATGAGAGACTGTATGCTGCAACTAATTCATCCTGCCAAATACATCAACCGATGATGAAAAAATCCAGATCTATATATCCTAAATTATATCATTCAATATTTCAGATTAGGGTTAGACACATACTTCTTTTAAAGAATAGCCTGAAGGACCTATAAGCCTTAAATATTACAGGTCTTACCTGATATAACAGGTCCACCATGAAAACTATGTTTAATTTTTAGAAATCTATAGAGTGTTTTGAGGAAAACAGTTTGGGAAGAGAAGAAATTGCTTGTGACAAGCAATTTCTTCTTTTTCCACAATGTTTTCCATAAAGTTATAAAAATAAATTGAAAAGACAACTAGTTTTCAAAACTTGGCTGTTAGACCTGTAGCATGGCATATTCCCCCAGTCCTCCCTGAAATCCACACATCTCTTGTATTAGTCTCGATCCCTCCAGATTCAAATTTCAAAGCAGTGGCTCTGGTTGGCTGACATATGTGCCAATCAAATCAGACGCCTTATTGTGCAATTTCATTTGATCTTCAGAACCAGACAAATATTTTCCAAATTGGCTTAATGTTAGGTTAACAGACATAACTTTGGTTTTGATACTACCACATTTCATTAATTTGACAAAAGTTGCCAATACACAAATGATTAAATAATATTAATACCAGCAGTGAAGGAGTGGCCATCTTTACATTCAGAAAAGAATTCCTGTGTGAAGTTTTAAACTTTATCTCTAAAACTCTATGTTGTGAATATTAAACAATTATTTGCACCATTTCATTTTCTTTTTAATCATTTATTTTTTTACGTTTGTTTTTTAAAAAATGATATTCCAAAGTTTGTTTTTGAAGTTATTGTATCATATGATATAAAACACATTGAGCTATCATTGAAAAACTATAGCAATTATCCATTTTAACAATGACACTTACCAAAGGTTTGTTCTGAGCTGTCTGTATGAATCATTAAACAGAGGTTAATGCTAAAATATATATATATATATATATTTATATATTATATTCATTCTCCAGGAAAACCTGCCTTAAAGACAATGACGCAAAATTTATTATTCATTAATAGGCTTTTAGTTTAGTGTTAACCCTTTTTTCATAGTACCTACCACTTGACTATAGGCTCTATAACTACACTTGAGATCTCCTGTAAAGGCATCAAATAGATGAATAGGTGTACTTCTACTTGTAACTGCCAGACTGAAAACAAGATAGGTTTGTGAAATACTACTTTGTAAAGAGCAAATTTTCTGAGAAGTTTAACCATGATAGTCTGATGACCTTGACATTGATGGAAAATCCTGACCTAGAAATGAGCCAAAGCCCTTTGATAAGATGGACCTCCATGAAAAACATTAACAGAGTAACTATTTTACTTATCGAAATAATCATATGATCAAATGCCAAGGTACCAGGTAAAGTAATCAACAAACATACAGATAGACACTCACATGGAAATCAATATGCCCTTGCTTGATGCTAGGGCATAATAAATATAGAACAAAAGAATGTAGCAGAAATTAAAAACTGGGCCCAAGGTTATAAACCTTTTCTCAGGCTCAGGCTCAATTTTCTCAAATTTCAATTTGAGATTAAAGCCATATTTCTGTTTTATTACTCATTTGAATATATTGACATAAAAGATGATATTAATAAGTTGTTAAAAATAACAACTTATTGATATTATCTTTTATTTTCAACATTTACTTAAAAGTTGAGAAAATTGAGCCCGAGCCTGAGAAAAGTTTTATAACCTTGGGCCCTGAGGTTTCATGCCTTGAAGGCAAATTTTGATATGCCAAGTCTGGCTAGCTCAGCAGTAAATACAATGGGCTATCATTTCTTGGGTTATAATTTTAAACTTGTCTAGGCAAACTTTTATCTAACATATGACAAGAGTCATTTTCTCCCAACAACAGATGCTAAGTAGGCCTAGGTAGGATGAGCAGCTGGTAGCTGGGATGAAATATTGAGGTTGTACTGGTGTGAGAAATGACAGGAAACCATGGATTAGTGCACTAGCAGGCACTGCAATTATGTTGAAAGTGGCGTCAAACAAACAAAAACTTTGTATGCTGTGGAATTGAATGTCACATGAAAGGCTTTTCATCACAATTGCACCTATATTTGATATGCATATATGTAATATATGTATATTATATGATTATGATATTAATACACATTTTCAGATTTTGAAATTATATAATTCAGTTAAAGATGCTGTCAGGAATCAAAATTTCCAAAGATATTGCAGAAAGGAACTGGTACAAAAATATGAGTTTTGCTTTTGAACTTAATGTATTGAGAATTGTAATCTGCCTTTTTCAAGGGGGGGGGGGGGGTTCAACAAGCTATTTTTTTTTGTTCTCTGGCCAAGGGTTAACCTTTACCATGCTGTATAGGATATATCACTGATGTACACTAAGTTTTGAAAGACAGTATAGCCAAAGATAAGCCTGCACTGACTTGCACTCTGATCTAAGTCCACACATTCTACTTTTTACTCAACTATTGAACAGGATTAAGGGTTTCAAAGATCTCACCAAGCTTTGTCAGGGTCATTTGAGGACATCTTGCTATACCAACAGTAATCATAGATTGTGTCCGCCTCTTTCATTTTTAGAACTGGAACCTGAAATACAGTAAAACTTGTGTTAAGCAACCTCTTAGAGGATCACCAAAAAGCAGTCACTTAAGGGAACGGTCGCTTATGGGAATGGTCGCTTAATATAATTTTTCATAATAGATAAGAAAGGTGTTTGTGATATCATATATCATTTATCCCCTAAGTCTTACTGTATTCTATGATGTTTGAACCCATCAGAATCGTCTTATTGAGACGATTCTAATGGGTTCTAACAACATAGGATTCAATGATAGAACAATTTTTCGAACAATAAATCTCTTTTTCAGAGATTTGGTAAAGGGACTTTTATGATGGTAGTTTAATACAATTTGTCGCTTCATAGATGTGGTCGTCCAAGCAATATTGACTGTATGTGGGAAAAAATTTCATACCTATTTTTAATTAATGGAAAACTTCAATAGAATTTAATTGTAGAGTACATTTTTGATATCTTATAAGATCAAACATCAAAAGCATTTTTTTAAATTTTCTGTTCAACAAACATCAGCGCTTAACTTATTTTTGTGGCTGAATTTCAAGCTTATAAGTTCTGGGCGTAAAAACAAAGACTTGGAAAATACAATACTTTAAAATTCAATCATTTATGGACTTATGCTAATAGAATTTGATCATTAAGACTAGAGCTACTTGAGAAGCTGATTTGCTCCATAAGCCTGAATCTACTGATATGATTAGATGAGAATTTAAGTTTATAAATGAATGGATGTTTATTTCAAGTAAATAAGTGTGTAAAAGTGTCACATGCTGAAATATTCCTACAAAGAAAAAAACAAGATCTATGAATAACATATAAAAAATTGACCATCATCTGTTAAATACATGTATTTCATCAAATGTGGAATCTGAAAGCAGGCCGCCAAAGTAATATTCCATTGAAACTTGGTTGAGATCCATCATTTAGGTGCTGAGAAAATGATTTTCAAAGTTTCTGCTATATAACATATAGAACTAGAAAGCCATGAATGGCTTGTGTCGCTCCACAGGCTTGAATTTCTTGTAATAGCAAATCTAAGTTTTGACTATATCTTTAGATATTTTGTGGTCTTCTGATGTTAAACGATTTTCAAAGTTTCCACTATTATAACATATAGAGAAATGACCTCTGCCCACAAAAGACATATTTTTCATCCAATGACAATAATTTTTGGCTGCATGATAATGGATCACCCAATGATCATACTAATGAAGTTTGATTGATATCCATCATTTATATTCTGAGAAAATGATTTTCAAAGTTTCCACTATATAACATATAGAGAAATGACCTCCGCCCATAAAATACTTATTTTTCATCCGATCACAATAATATTTGGCAAACTGATAAAGAATCACTCAAGGATCATTCCTGTGAAATTTGGTTGATATCTATCAGTTAGATTCTGAGAAAATGATTTTCAAAGTTTCCACTATATAACATATAGAGAAATGACCTCCGCCCATAAAATACATATTTTTTATCTGATCACAATAATTTTTGGTAGACTGATAAAGGATCACCCAAGGATCATTCATGTAAAATTTGCTTGATATCTATCAGTTAGATTCTGAGAAAATGATTTTCAAAGTTTCCACTATATAACATATAGAGAAATGACCTCCGCCCATAAAATACATATTTTTCATCTGATCACAATAATTTTTTGTAGACTGATAAAGGGTCACCCAAGGATAATTCATGTAAAATTTAATTGGTATCCATCAATTAGAACCTGAGAAAAGTTGCTTTTTACCATATTTGGAAATTAGCCACGCCCATTAAATCCATGTTTTTCATTGGATCAAAATTTCTTGAACAACTTTGAAAGAGGGTCACCCAAGGATCATTCCTGTGAAGTTTGGTTGAAATCCATCCAGTAGTTTCTGAGGAGAAGATTTTTAAGGAAAAAGTTTACGACCTGACGCACGGACGCACGGACGGACGGACGCACGACGGACACAACGCCATGACAATAGCCCCAGTGGCTTTCAGCCAGTGGAGCTAAAAATGAACTCTGTCCATAAAAACAATTTTAATCTGATCACAATATTTTTTTTGTTGACTAATAAAGGGTTACTAAACGATAAATCCAGTGAAGTTTGGTTGATCATTCCTGTGAAGTTTGATTAAAATTCATCCAGTAGTTTCTGAAATAATTTTCAAAGAAAAACTTATTGACCAGACGCACAAATGCAAGGACCGATGCATGACAGACAAAGTTAAAAAATTAACTGCTGTAAATAAGTATCTTACATATTATTGTATTTCTTCCTTTAGTATTGATTGTCAGGGTTAAATAATCTCTAACATGATGTGCTTATCAAGACTAATGCCCCTTACAAACAAGGTATTACCTGAATAAATGAACTTCATCTTGCCCAATGACCTTGACATATCATATGTTTGCTTCTCTTATTCATGCAAGAGCAGCAAACTGCCTTATATGGTACTACAGACTTAAGTCCATTAATCAAGTTAAAGTCTGGGATGGGTATTTACCATTTCCTCAATCCCTGTACATTCCCTCCCAAGATCATACAGTTGTTCTGGGGTATTAAACACCCGTACACAATTATCATTGGTAGCTGTCAGCAAACATGTTCCATCTGGGGCCCTGAAAGGGGATATCAATGGATCATAATATTTTCACATATATGCCAGCTCAGTATGTACTACTAGAAAGTAAGGAAATCAATGTTGTCCTTAAACAAACCTACAATCAAAGTCTATCTGATTTTACATGATTCTTATAAAACTAGTATTCTAACAAAGCTTTCCAAGGGTAAAAGCTCTTATGAAGCTTTGAAGCTATTAAAATATTAATAAAATGTTGTCAAACTTCTTTCACAGTATAACATAACATCAGAAAAATCTCAATTATTGCATCATTGTTTACTCTTAAGGGCAATGTGCAGCGTATTCATGGATATAATATTTCATGTTGGACAAACTGTGTACAGATATTTTGCACCTGTGCCTAAAACTATCATTCAAAAATTAAAACAGTTTCATGTGAGTAAGTAGATCCTTTCATTGTTTATGAGGCATCACTAGCCTTTTCAAAAAATATGTAACATATATATTTTGACACTTCATACTATTGTGTGTTTTTCAATGGATTCTTAACGTGTCCCTCAATCGATATCATTGACAATAATGTTGACTCCATCCTCAATATTGATCATGTGTGATAAAAATCTTGTAGATCGACAATATCATTCATTTGGTATGGGCAATATTGAAGATTGATAAAAAGATTGAATCGATATTATTGTCCACTGGACTGTCTTAAAGCGGACTAATACCCCCTTCAAGTGCTTGTCAGTTATCCATAAGCCATTTTTCATCACTGTGCCATAACTCTGTGAAAAGTCAATTGATCATAACCAAATTTCACATGCACATCTCTGCTAGATACTGATTATATCTGTGAGGTTTCAATGAAACCAGCCCATTAGCTATAGATGATGGGAAATTGAGTGGTCAAAAAATAGCTACAGACAGACAGACCAACCAACAAGCTGGCTCCTGTATACCTCTGAAACATTGTTTTGGGGAAATAATAATATTGAGAGTGTATGCGACACTTAAAAGTTGTAAAAAAAGTGTTAAGTTGTTATCTTGTCAACAAAAATGATTGAATGGATTGAATGGAGTTTAACACCGCCTTCAACATTTTTTCAGTTATATCGCAGAGGTTGGAGTACGTAAAAAAGGATTCCTGGTATTTCCTTCACCAGTACAACCATCACATCCATTCCTAGCCTCCAGCTGCTATCTCACATAGGTCTACGATTATAAACCCATTGGTGAGAAAGAAAACAAAAAGAAGCATTTACCATTTACATCCCCTAAGATAGTTGTTACAGCTGTCCGACATAAAACATCCCCAAGCTCCAGTCAACTGGTATGGTGGTCCTTCAAACTTGTAAATACTGCCTTTACATGAACTGAAAAGGGAGATAAATAAAATGTTATTTACCATTTAACAGTTACATCCCCTAAGATAGTTCTTACAGCCGTCCGACATAAAACACCCTGAAGCTCAACTGGTATGGTGGTCCTACAAACTTGTTTTTCCTGGTCAACTGGTCTAGTTCAAGCTTTCCCTACACTTACTGAGTAGAAAGCAAGCAGGGTAGGCTAGGATAAGACTGCAGATCTATGCAGGATGATCTTAATCTATACTGTTTGACAAAACTTTGTTATATCTCATTCCTTCTTTGTTCAATATGACAATATCCAGTTCGAAAAATGTCATTCCACCCCAAGTTACTTCATTTCTCTCTTTCTGACGTCATCTAAGCAGAGCCCAAACAGTCACATTTAACAGATTTTTAGACTTAATCTGGTGGCTGAAGCACCTATCCAAGTATTCCTGCAACCACTTGGGTGACCACCAAAAAGTTGTTGCTTTTGGATATAGTTGCTTCATAAAATATTTCATAAATAATAAGACATGCCAGTTTGATAGCATACATGAAAAGTCTTATCAAATCTTATGATGTTCGAACCCATTAGAATTGTCTCATGAAGACAATTCTAATGTGTTCTAACAACATAAGATTTAATAATAAACATTTTTTTGTTTAAGAATGTCCGAGTTTTCAGAGATTTTGCTAACAAAAAGGGACTTTTCATGATGGTCCATTAGACAATTAGATCACTTAATAGAAGTAATTACCCTAGCAATATTGACTGTATCATTTTACCTGTTAGCATCTGGATCTTCAATAACACTCCTTGTGAGGTCAGGTTTGACATGTGTTAAAGTAACCTTTTCAGCAGTATACAAATCGTCAATTGGATCTGTTCTTACATCTTCCGTCAAGTCAACTACTTCATTACTTGTGGTACTATGAAAAATTATTCTAACAATATTATCTAAATGTAAAATGAAAATCTCTTTTTCAGAATTCAACCAAACGGCTGAAGGCTTTAGATGAGCTTTTTTTTTTAATTCTCCCTGCATGTAACAAGCAATTTCTTCTTTTCCAAAATTTATTTATATACCAGTCCGGTAAATCTAGAAATATTTGTGTCAGTCTATTTTCACGTCAGGACTGACAGAGGTTTTAGCAATATCATATTTTAGAAAGAGAGAATTTTTTGGTACTCATGTCTATAATAAACCAAGATTTAGTGATATTATCAAATTTGTATGTTCAGGTTTGTGGAAATACACATTTTCTCTACTTGTCCCTGGACAAGTAAAAGATGATTTTTCTTTAATGCTTTTTGTTAGATTATCACTTGATAATCTCAGCGCAAAAGCAGTGAAATTATCAAAAACTTATACCCTGCTTTTGTGCATTTCATCCTATTTGACGTCACATATGCGGGGCGAAATAAGTGACGTCACAATGAACGTTGCATAGCAATCACACACAAAATGACTCGCTTTAAAAAAATATGTCCTAGAACTTTCATATTTTGTTTCATTTTGCCATAAAGAAATAGATTAATCGTTTGTTTTTCGAGTAAGAATGATTAATATCTCACTTCGTGAATAAAAAAAGCTATATTTTCATTCGTGGCTTTGCCACTTGTGAAAATATAGCTTTTGTTGTTAACTTACATATTAATCAATCTTACACTGAAACAAATGATTATCCCCTATCTATTTGTCCAGAATCAAAGCAAACTGGTCCGCAAAAGGAGAGAATAACTAAGTGTTAGCAAACATTGATTTTAAAGAAGAAAATGCTGAAATCCAGCATTTTCTTCATTAAAAACAATATTTCCTACCCTTTGATATAAAGATGAGGGTTATTAATCTCTAAGAACTATCTATGGCTATTCCATTTTGCCCTGGTAATTACTTGTCCTCAGACAAGTAGCCATGAATTTCACATGTTGAAAACCCAAGTCCGACATTTTTAGTTGGGCAAGGGAAATCACTAAAATTCACATTAACACTGGCAATTCAAACCTGATTAATTGTATTAAATCATGTGTAAATAAATCAAAGGACAATGAACAACAGACTTCACGAAATACCGCCGGTCCCACTGACATGTCTGGTAAAAATCATGCCGGTCCGGTAAGTTTCACATGAATACAGGACCTACTGACTGGTAAAATCTAGCTACATACCCCATGTGTCCCATCATTATGTCAGAAGGAATTTAGTTGGGTCTGGTAAAAATATAAAGTTTACCAGACCCACTGTCTGGTAAAAGATGTGGTTATTTCGTGAAGTCTGTGAACAATGGCGCAACTAGGATTTTAAATCCATATCCACAAAATTGGCAACTGCTCGAAAATAAATTGGTGTTAAACTGTTTTACACTTAATCAAACTGACGTCTGTCCGCTCCTTTTGGCGAGAAATGGAGGACACAGCAAGGGGTCCAAAGGGATAATTCTCATGATTTCAACATTGATGAATGGTCATTGATACATCCTAACTTCTGCTTTAAAAAGCATAACAATTTTCGACAGAGGATTATTTGCATTACTCATTTGCATAATCTGCATAATGGTTGTTATGCCCTTGCTGAATTAAAGGTTGGAAAAAATTGATTGAGGGTACAGAACTGAGATTGATTAGAAAATAACCCTTGTCATGCTGATTCCGGAATATTCCTGCTTTTGCAGGAGACATAGCCAAAGATCAGCCTGCTCACATGTGCAGTCTGATCTTTGTCAATACCACCTGATTTTCCTTTATAAATTAGATAAGTTTGAAAAATTTCATTTTCACAATAAAAACTGACTAACAATCAGGGAAACCAGTAATTTCAGCGCTTTGATTTTGATGTACTTTTGCCAAGGATTTTTATTCAGCATGACAAGGGTTAATACATACTTTTCTGTAATATCAGTATGGAATGTTTTCAGTCTTTTTGTGGGCAGCTTTTTGTGTTCTTCAATATCAAGTACAATTGGACTAACTTCTGTACCTTGTATGGCTTTTGTTTCTTTTTCAATTTTCATATGAGAAGCTGCTGAATCTTCTTTATAAATGTTCTGATTTTGTAATGTGGTTGAATGTTCTGTGTTGTCTAAACATGATGAATTTAAAGACTCCCTAGTAATGTCCTCAGATTTTCTCTTCAATGAAGTCAAACTTTGTTCACACGTCTGGGGTAAATTAACACAAGTTTCCTCACTTTGACTGACTGCTAATTCCAAAGAATTCCGTTCAACAGAAGAATTAACTATGTTATTATTTGTTTTTGTCTCATAAGTATTACATTGGTTTGTACTCTCATCAGATTGATCTTTGTTATCTTCAACTGTAAGTCCTCCCTGACCACTATCATCAAAATGTTTTTCTCCACTGATTGATTGTAGAGAATCGATGCCTTCTTGTGATTTACCTCCTGTTTCTTCCCCAATAACTTGTATTATCTTCTGTGTGTTTGTAATGTTAAGTACATCAGGATCAGATGATCCAGAACTTGATCCAACAGCTTCATCAATGTCTCTCAGGATCTCAATAGTGGTGTCCATCCTAGGAAAATTGGTCTAAACTAAATGTCTTTTCCTGTTGAAATATAGAAAACCATTATTTTATCTAAATGCAAAGTAAATCACTCACATAGGCTATAACCAACATCAACAAGGTACATTTATTTTTTATCCATTTTCTGGAGCAAAATATCTATCAAACTGAATATCAACCCCCCCCCCCCCTTCCTCTAATTTGAGTTGAATTATTCAAGTTAGAGAAATATTGTCTAAATTCTTAAAATTTAGGTAAAGTTCAATCAACTTGAAGGGCTTTCTTAGTACATAGTAAATAGTGTGTAGGGAAAGCTAAAATTATGGAAGAAGCTCTTATAAGAGGAAATACCTAAAGTTGAAGAAAGATTGTCTAAATTTTTTAAAAGGTCAAAGGTTTCAAAGTTGCTATAATCATCCTAGATCTCATAAAGTAAGTGTTTCCAACAAAGAGAGGATTCCTGAGATGAGTTCAAAATGATTTCAATGTTGCTAGGATTAACCTGGCTCCCGTATAGTAAGTATTTCCAACACAAAGAAGTTTCCAAATTTAAGTTCAAAAGGATTTAAATGTTGCTAGAATCATCCTGGATCTCATAAAATAAGTGTTTCCAACATAGAGAGGATTCGCAGGGTAAGCTCAAAATGATTTCATGGTTTCCCTGGGTATACAAATACTCCTAGATTTGTGCACCTTAATAATAACACCCGTTGGTACATTTATAAAAAGAAAACATGAAAATATTTACTTGATTTTCTATTGCAGAGTTAAGTATAAGATACTATGTAAAATAAACACAAGATAATTATAGTCAACAAATTTATTTCAAAATTTTACTCTAAAGTGCAATAGGGTGGCCAGTCTAATTCCAACTAGAGTTTCTCATTGGATTCTTGCATCTGATTGAGGGAGCTTATTTGGGGTTATTACAATGAATTTGTCCCATTCATTTTTCTCTCTACTATCTTTAACATGGTGTTAGTCCACTTGATAATTTTCAATGCTAAGATTTGAACAAGTTACAGACACAGACATTATTTTTGAAGATGGTATGATGAAGTTAGTTGGCCATTTGAAGAGTCAGTAATTTCTTTAAATTCATTATACTGGAAAAGAAAACATTATTCTAAGTATTTTCTTAGTTTTTCACACAAAGTAAAACTTTACATGGTTAGGTTTTACTAAAATCCTCATTATTTCAGAGATTTTACATGCACAAATCCAATAAGAAGGCACGAATTGATGAGAAACAGGGATACAGGCTACATCCATTACCAGACAAGAAAACTACAGACTGAGTCAAAAAATTATTTTCCAAATTATTAAACATTTCATACCATAAGTAAATCAGTTGTTTGGGATTTAAATGCCTAGCATTAGCAAATTCAATTGAAAACTTGTAGATAGAGAAAATGTTCTTGAAGTAGATCTAGTAGATAAACTTGACAAACTAGAAAGCCATGAATGGCTTGGGTCGCTCCACAGGCTTGAAATTCTTGTAAAGCAATAAAAGTTTTGACTAGATTTTTAGATATTTTGGATTCTATTGAAGTTGAAAATGATTTTCAAAGTTTCAACTTAATAACATGTTGAGAAATGACCTTCGCCCATAAGAGACATATTTTTCATCCAATCACAATAATGTTTGGCTGCATGATAATGGGTGACCCAAAGATCAAACAAATAAAGTTTGATTGATATCCATCCGTTACATTCTGAGAAAATGATTTTCAAAGTTTCCACTATATAACGTATTGAGAAATGACCTCCGCCCATAAAATGCATATTTTCATCCGATCACAATAGTTTTTGGTAGACTGATAAAGGGTCACTCAAGGATTATTCCAGTGAAATTTGGTTGATATCCATCGGTCACATTCTGAGAAAATGATTTCAAAGTTTCCACTATATAACACATAGAGAAATGACCTCCGCCCATAAACAGCATGCCCACTCACTCTTCTAAAGTAGGTACATGTACCCCATGGGTTCAAATATTTGGAGTACATCAGAAATTTTAGGGGTACAAAAATTAACAATCACAAAATAGGAAAATCATGGGTTGTTCTATTTAACTGATTATTTTGTCTTATATTATTTCATCAAGTGGATCAAACAATCAAAAAAGAAAACATTTAATTGACAATGATTCATATTATAAGTTTGAGAAAAGTCTACATCAAATAAAGTTGTTGGTTTTTTTTTATTATTTTTTAAATGAGATTAATTTCTACCTTTTCTAATATGGACATAATTGAGTAATCATGTATGGTGTAGAGTTAAATGGAAAACAAAAATAGTCTGAAGATTATTTGTTTGGATGGATGTTGTTTTGACAAAAAAATATCCAAAATTTAATGATAATGATAATGTACAATCACAGATTTGAATATTTATTGTTGTTTCAATATCATCAAAATTCAGCAATTCAAATGTGCAACAATAATCGCTGGTAAATATCAGACCTAGAATCATGTGAATTAATAATACTAATAAAACTTTTGAAATGATTCCTACTTCACTACTTTCTATAATCGAACAACATAGGTAAAGGATCTTAAATCAATGAAGTCTTAAGATCTGATGATGCAAAATATCCATGTCAGTGTTTGTAACTTTGGGTGGTTTGTATTCATGTTTGTTTTCATATTAAGTTTGATATTTTTTCATAACAGATTTGTCCTTGCAATTTGTATCTAAGATAAGATCATAAAAAATTAGCAGTTGGTCATGTAGAAATTCTAAGAAATTAAAAAAAAATATCTACCATTGAATTAACACCAGGTAATGATTATCTACAAATTGGCCCTAAATCCCAAACTGTCAACGTTTTTGAGCATGTTCTGTTCTGTATAATTCTATCGCGATGCCCGGGCAATGATGCTGACAACAGCAAATAATCTTACTTATTTATCAAAAACAAATTCAATTGACATGAACATTGTCAAAGGTGACTATTCTTAGTGATAAAAATTGTGTTTTTGACGAAAACGGGTTCTAAAATCACATGTTCTAACAATGAAATTGTATCCGAATTACTAGTAACTGTCCAGGTGTTAACTACTGCATCTTTGTTCTGATTATCATTGTATGTAAATGCTAATACAAACAGGATAAACTCGATTAATCTGGGTTTTCCTTCCTCCTTTTCATTCTTTTTTCTCTTACGAAAAAAATCAGTTCCTACAGCTGTTATGTGCTTGAAGACGACGGAGTTCAATAAGGAACAGCAACTACTGCAAAACGAAATTCCCTCCAGGCCGCGACTAATTAATAACATGAAGTAAATCTTTGAGATGATAACTGATATTTTAGTGTTTTGATAACAAAGATTTCAATTTCTTGATACTCAGTACCGATTTTTTCAGGCATTTTTTATTGCGTGCATGTACCCGACCATTTTATTTTATTTGTGTGCACGGACATTATTTTACGTGATTCACGCAAAATATTGCGTGAATGGGCATGCTGATAAAAGACATATTTTTCATCCGATCACAATAATTTTTGGTACAATGCT
The DNA here is from genome assembly GCA_948146395.1 of Fragum whitleyi. Classification (NCBI taxonomy): domain Eukaryota; kingdom Metazoa; phylum Mollusca; class Bivalvia; order Cardiida; family Cardiidae; genus Fragum; species Fragum whitleyi. The sequence goes on along the minus strand of OX411557.1, from coordinate 30,639,149 downwards.
AAATGGTCACTCAAGGGTCCTTCCAGTGAAATTTGGTTGATATCCATCCTTTAGATTCTGAGAAAATGATTTTCAAAGTTTCCACTATATAGCATATAGAGAAATGACCTTCGCCCATAAAATGCATATTTTTCATCATTTTTCTTGAACAACTTTGAAAGAGGTTCACCCAAGAATCCTTCCTGTGAAGTTTGGTTGAAATTCATCCAGTAGTTTCTGAGAAGATTTTTGAAAGAAAAAGTTTACGACCGGAAGCACGGACGCACGACGGACACAACGCCATGACAATAGCCCCAGTGGCTTTCAGCCAAGGGAGCTAAAAATCATTGTTTGTGAAAGGTACGACTTTATTGAGGGACGAAGTGACTTCAAGAGCTTACAATTCATTTTTCTCATCAAATACTAGACGCACGCCTTGCATGTTAAATTGGAACTTTAAATTAATTGAGAGAGTGCAGTGCAAAAATTGGCTCCGCAAAAATTAGACTGGAAAACCTGCCCCATCCATCCATCCATCCATTCACCCATCCATCCAATCATCCATCCATCTCATACATACAGTTCAACTCCAGTCTCTCGAACAGGGGTACCGTCACGAACACTAGAAAAAATCGAACAAGAATCTTAGTCCCCGCAGATTTTGCTCATATATGCATAGTGTTCGAACTCGAAAAACTCGTACAACAGAACGGTCGAACCCTCGAACACATTCTTCAGTCCGGAACTTAAACTTTGAATGCGATATATTTTACCCGGAAAATCGAACAAAGGGTCTATCCCTCTTTTATAAGATGTCATATTTAGATGATTTTCAAAATTTTCAACTCGTTATCCCGGCTTTTTTGAAACTTATTGTCAATTACGCACAGTGCGTCGTAATAACCCATTCCGTGAAAAATACGCTGTTCGATTTAATCGGAGACATTGTTGTGTTATCTCCCTTGTTTGCTCAGTGGATTAAATCAGAGGTGTTCAAAAATTGTTAGCGGTCCTTTTAAGAATATTCCTTGGATTTTATCCATAGTTTCTTTGGAGATGTTGCGAATTTTATTTTTGTAAATACAAAATACTTATTCATGCAATTCCTATTTATGATAAAGATTTCAATAGCAAAGAGAAAATAAATATTTATTTTACGTCAAATGAATCTCTTTAATTGCGCAATATTTGTTTTAGAGCTTATTCTTAAATCTTACGGTGCAAAGAAAAAGAGGATAAAACCCAAGATAACCACCGATTTGGACCCTTCCTCCTTTGGGAGTATTTCAAGGGAGATAACCCACCGATATCCCTCATTGATTTTTAGCTCCACTGGCTGAAAGCCACTGGGGCTATTGTCATGGCGTTGTGTCCGTCGTGCGTCCGTCTGTCCGTCCGAGCGTGCGTCCGGTCGTAAACTTTTTCTTTAAAAATCTTCTCCTCAGAAACTACTGGATGGATTTCAACCAAACTTCACAGGAATGATCCATTGGTGACCCTCTTTCAAAGTTGTTCAAGAAATTTTGATCCAATGAAAAACATGGATTTAATGGGCGTGGCTAATTTCCAAATATGGTAAAAAGTGAGTTTTCTCAGATTCTAATCAATGGATACCCATTAAATTTTACATGCATGATCCTTGGATGACCCTTTATCAGTCTACCAAAAATTATTGTGATCAGATGAAAAATATGTATTTTATGGGCGGAGGTCATTTCTCCATATGTTATATAGTGGAAACTTTAAAAATCATTTTCTCAGAATCCAACAGATAGATATCAACCAAATTTTACATGAATGATCCTTGTGTGACCCTTTATCAGTCTACCAAAAATTATTGTGATCGGATGAAAAATATGTATTTTATGGGCGGAGGTCATTTCTCTATATGTTATATAGTGGAAGCTTTGAAACTCATTTTCTCAGATTGTATTTGATGGATATTAATCAAATTGCACTGGAATGGTCCTTGAGTGGCCCTTTATCAGTCCACCAAAAATTTTTATGATTGGATGAAAAATATGGATTTTATGGGCGGTGGTCAGTTCTCTTTATGTTATATAGTGTAAACTTTGAAAATCATTTTCTCAGAATGTAAATGATGGATATCAACCAAATTTCACTGGAATGGTCCTCGAGTGACCCTTTATCAGTGTACCAAAAAAATTTGAAATGAATGAAAAATCTAAATTTTATGGGCAGAGGTCATTTCTCTATATGTTATATATACAATTTTAACATCAGTAGAAACCAGAATATCTAAAAATCTAGTCAATTCTTTTATTTTCTATATCAAGAATTTCAAGCCTGTGGAGCGACTCAAGCCATTCATGGCTTTCTAGTTATTATTGTTTGGCGATTGTTTTCACTTGCAATTAAGGTCGCGTAAGTAAAAGGAATCATAAAACGATCTGGCTTTTTCGAAACAAAGGGAATGCAACAATAAGACTCTTTAGTCGAAAATTATTTCATCATCTTATTATCATTTTATATTCATTATTTTATTCATTTACAAACACAAAGTCCGTTGATCAATCGTTAGAAACCTAAAACAAGTGAGTTAAACGGCAAAATTGAAGAACCAAATTGGTTATACGTATTTTCGGTTACGATGTATTACCGATGTATTACGTTTACCGGGTGTGTCGCATTCACATCTTCTAGTACCCTTAGATTTTTTTTGGAGCGGTCGAACTCCTGATCTATGGAACAAATTATAAAGTCCCCAAGGTGTTCGAGCCACTGAAGTTTAATTGTACATACATATGTAACCCGGTGAAACTTATGAGAAGATTTAGATCAGGGCACGATTTAATGTTTAATCTGCGCTATGTACAAATTAGCCAGAATACGATGTAAGTGCAGCTATATGAACATTATAACGGGTAAAATTAAGAACCCAAAATATAGTTTACTATCTATGGTCTGTCCTTTTGGAAGGTTTAAACGCTGCACAGATGAAAAAACTGATACGCATGTAGGGGCGGAGCCATTGTAAACATGTCTAAGACTCATGACTTTCTCAATCCTGTCACTCTCACTCACACAGTGAAAACAATGAATGAGTTAGACTGAGTATCAAAAAGGACTCAAAATGATCTTTGGGTTGCTCAAAAGGAATATGTGAAGATGACATCAATTGTTTTCATTGAGGTATAAAAGTAAAAGTCTGATAATACTTTTTGTTTGAATCTACTCTCCGTATTCTTTAGAGGTTCTCTTGAAAGAAGTTATTTTTGTTTAGATATTTATATAATCAATTGTATTTAGGGTGGACGTTTACGTTCACGAATGTTACTGCATAAGAACTGTCCAGTAAGATGTAAATATCTTTTCAAAAAAGAAGTGCTCACTAAGATTCAATTTTCAATCTTCTCTTTTTCAAGAATTGTATCCGTCTGATAACTGTGCAATTTCACAATGGCGTGATACAAGGATTCTATATAAGTCGTCGGTGGCGGAAATACATCTTTTATAAACCAGAACATCTATATTTTTGAGATAGGTTGTACGTTTTCCTCGCGTAGGTATATATCAGACCGAGTGAGTAATTTGTTGTTTGTTTCCCTATGGTATACGGGAGGTCACTCATGAAAACTCATGAATGGAAATATTAGAGTGGTTACATCCCCTCATACTACTACAGGTATACGGTATATACAACGATGACCAGTTTATGGAAAATCCGGAATACACATGATCACTGAAACAACGCGTGTAGGTAATGCGTAACAACTATTATTTGTACTTTTGTACATGTGTTGTTTATTAACACTTGCCCTTTCGTTTACGTTTGAAAATGATTTTATACACAATGTAATAAGACCACACTCGGCATAATGTCGAAAATAATCATAGCCTTGTAATTACAGGGTTTGTGTTGGCGACGGACGATTGAATATGGTGAGAAATGTATATGTCAAGATCGAAGACTATTTTTAATTTGTATCAAACCGATGTGCACCATAAGTCAAAGAAACAGCGGTCTTTCAACACGGGTGGAGATGGGCCCCTATTAGATAGTAAAATTTCCGAAGCCCTCAATTTATTACGATCTGATTATTCTAAAAGTCTAGTTGAGTGGCGAGTCATTCAGGATTTCTTCTCTCTCTCTTTGTCTCTCTCTTTGTCTCTCTCTTTGTCTCTCTCTCTTTGTCTCTCTCTCTTTGTCTCTCTCTTTGTCTCTCTCTCTCTCTCTCTCTCTCTCTCTCTCCCTCTCTTTATCCCTCTCTCTATCCCTCTCTCTCTCCCTCTCTCTCCCTCCCTCTCCCTCTCTCTTTCTCTCTCTCTCCCTCTCTCTCTCTCTCTCTCTCTCTCTCTCTCTCTCTCTCTCTCTCTCTCTCTCTCTCTCGCCGCCTCTCTCCCTCTCTTTCTCACTCTCACTGTTTCTTTCTTTCTCTCTTCCATTCACCCACTCTCTCCCCTCTCCGGCAAAAATAAGAGTAATAAGTGTTCACGGGAAAATGTTTGAGGAATGCAAACAAGCAAACTAGTGTCTCGCAATTCAAATCAATACATTAATGAAAATGAATATCACTATTACAATCGTAACCCCTAAAAAAGTTTTGAATACACGCTGAAATTGTAATATATTAGTACAAATATAATGTATCTTTTTACGCAACGAATGGATTTATCACTCTGGTATACCAACAGGACGCCTACCACCAGTACTTTCAGTGCTTTGATTTCTTATACTTTTCAGTTTCAGGGCGGAAAGGCCCTTCAATGTAATAGATTTACTTAACCAATCTTAGTGTAAGAATAGAAATAATACTCTAAGAAGATTATTTTGCCAAAAGATGAGCCAGAGGTATGAAATTACGGATTTTCTTTACTTGTCCCTGGACAAGTAAAATATGATTTGATAATTGTCCAGGACCAAAAGGAAGTTGTCCACTAAAATAAGAATAGATTAATTTTGATAAGACGTTGTTTTTTTAAGAAGAAAATGTTTCTTCATTACAAACAAAGTTTTCTACACTTTGATATGAACATAATACGCATTTTGTACCATTCCAAAATATATCCTACAATTTAGTCGTCCATGGACAAGTTGTCCAGAAAAATGTACTTGTCCGCAGGCACAAAGGTCCGTGTCGAAAAAGTCTGGCATGTGAATCACACACCCTTGGAAAAGCGAACCCATCTTTAACTGACACAGTGATATTTTAGACAAAGTTCTCATACAGTATTGGTCTTTCATATGCAAGAGTTTCTTAAAGATCAATTTGTTAATTAACTTTATCAATAATTCAAAAAGTTCGTTAGAGTTTTCAAATAGGCTAATTTAAATGCAAATGAAAGTATATTGTTACTTTATCGTAAACACATTGAGTAATATGCTTCTTTAACCCCATTTTCTCAGAAAGCTGAAAATTTGAATGTACAGTGTATGGTGCTACATTTCTACCACTAGATACAGATAAGATAAGATAAGATAATTATTTATTGGCACTATTATACCCAATATTAGGGTTAAAGGCAATTCCAAACATTTCAACAAACCAAAACATAACATATTTACGAAAGAAAAAAAATACCTGACTATTTTCTTGTTTGTGGACTAGATACCAGTATCTAGTAGACAGTATCTACAGACATCAAGATAAAATTGTGTATCCAGAGGTTTTCATCTTAGTATTATTTGGCTAATTTCGCCTGAGACTCAGTGCATATTCCGTACATCTTCGGAAGATCTCCGAGTTCTAATCACACAAACCGTTAGAAACATATTTATTAAAACCCAGTTTAAACAGTGAGTGAGAGCAAGAAAAAATAGCTCAGTCGGATAAGGTGTATCGCTTCCAATTTCACACCTGTGAGTTCAAGTCTCCGAGGCGCTTTATATAGTTTTATTTTATTTTTTATTTTTTCTCATACATTGTTCTTTTCTTCGTCCCTATTACAAGTTAGCATTAACAATGTTGATTTATTAAACGATCACTTTCTGCTGATTCATATCGCGATGTCTAAGATGCAAAGGATCTTTTATTGTTGTATCTAAGTGAAATATACACTTTTATCTTAAACCACGCGGAAAAGATGTTTCCTTATTTTCAGAAAACAGCAAAATTTCCCCATTAAGCCTAGTTTCGAACCTGTTCCATAAAGGAAACAAACCGTTGCCAAAGTTACGACAAATGCACCTTGCATCAGCAGAGCCAATCCTGCTGTTGTTATTTTATATATCAAAAGTAAACTCAATATATGAAAAAATATGTTTTCAAAATTAAAAGAAAGTGGATAAACCCCAATAGAAACTCTTTCTAAAAAGAACATATGTGAATGTAGAACAGAAAAAAAGAAAAACTCAGAAGCAGAAAATTATACTGTCTCTTACTCGGTTTGAACTTGGGTTCTCTTGTAACAGAGGCGGACGACTTAACCTCTACACAACAGGTCTGGGTACAAGCAATGTCCCAGTAAGCGATTAAATCTTAATGCAAATTGGCGGAATTCGTCGATATTCGATGTTTTTCCGGTTTCACTCACGGAAAATAGACAGAGTCTCAGGCGAAATTAGCCAAGGAATAATCAAAAATAGTCTTGTTAAAATGATTACATTACATTTATCTGTGTATCTGTAATCACACTTTGATACGTTAAGTGCCAACCTCTGCTACATATATTAATGGTATTAATGGTATATATGTTCTGATAATCGTACATGGTTGAACTCGCCCCTAGTTCTCGTCAAAGCTCACCAGAAAAATATTTTTTCTATTTAAAGATATCATGAATATAGTCCTTAGTTGGAAACCAAAACGGCCAAACCACAGCTTATTCAAGCATAAGTTACACCGTTCTGCCGTTGCCCAGATCATTCTATCTCGTCAGCTTTTTCTCGATGACGATTGTCGGTATGACAGTACACATAAATCGAGATACCAGTTAAAATAATATGTACTTATATATTTTCACCAAGAAAACTTTCTTCTTCGTAGATAAAAATTCCTCTGAAAAAATTGTTTCATGTTAGTTTTTAAGTCAATACGTTACCGTTATCTCGCTTCGGATCTCATGGCAGAAACGTTCCACTATACTGTAGAGCGCGCATTACTTGCAACCCAAGATATAATTTGTTTAGTTTATAGTAAGAACTTACCATCGTAGAGTTTGACTTTACGATGTGAAAATATTTCATGGAGAACTCGTTTACAAATTGACCACCTATTTATACTTAATTTAGCTGTTATTGATAAATGTCTTACCGGAAATTGTGTCCACGGACGAAACTAACTACGTGTTGAGCCGTTACAAGACGACTAAATCTTAGACGGGTCTGCTTTCAAAGAAGTTGCAGACGATCTTAAGTTGTAGATTTTTTTTAGGAAAACAATTTTTTTACAATGGAGAAGAAAGCATAGAAGGGAAAGAAAAAAATATCAAGCTGCAAACATTCTTTTTTTTTAATTAATACAAAACTTTCCGAAGTTTTTACTGGAATCTTAAATGAATTTGGGTGGAAACGGGTTGTTTAACATATGGTTGGCATCAAACTTTGTCAGCGGTGATTGTTCTTGATAAATAGGAAAATATAAATTAATTGGAGGAAACTATTTATATCAAATTAGAGGAATGAAATCATGGACTCTGCCAAAAGTCTCCGTGCCTTGATAATACTGTGTATCATTGGAGACGGATCGACAGGTATGCAATTAAGCACATCGTGAAATCGACAAGTGAATGATACTAGTAATTGTAATGATTCGGAGTGAAATTGAATGGAGGTGATACAAACAGTTTGTTTATCATCTTGAAAGCGAAATGAACTGGACAATTCAAATATGTCCTGGCGAAAATATAATACAATGTAAATTATTTTATTCTTTGGTTTCAAAAATTAAAAAAAATATAGCGATATTTATTACTTTCTAAAATATAAAATATCAATGAAAATTGTATAAATAACTTTCTATATCTTCGTGAACCAATCAAACGCTTACATATTCAAGAAAATCAGTGAAATAGTGTATTTTTTTGTGCAGCAAATGTTACATGCAAATGAAACAAGAATAAAGAAGCCAGCAACAAACTTTACAATTAACAATATTTATTGACAATAATACCAGAATTATTGGCAATATGAAATTATTACAAAAACAAATTACAATACCTTGAATGGTTAATCCTAAAGTTTTTAATTTTAGATCCTATTGAATTAAGTTCCTGGTCCACAACTAATAAGTCCAATAATATCCGATTTTAAAACTAACCACACTTTTAATCAAACTTTTAAGATAACGAGAAATCCCCTTTTAGTTTAACACAGTACTACTAAATGAAACCAATGGGCTTAACCAAGTGGACCAAGAATGCTGTAGGAATCTCTTTATATAATACCATAGAACAATCTAGAATAGCATAGAACATTTGAAGATTCTAGAGCTTGAATTACTTTCCAAAAATCCTTCCTAGAAAGATCTAAAATATTCTACCTTCATTTACCTATTAGTCAAGGTATTGGAAAAATCCCAGACTAATTCTAAAATTTCAGCTTGTTTCAGTGATTTTTTTTTGTATTTTTAATGGTTTGGGTAAGTGTTTAAAAATGAGTAATTAAGTAAGACAAGAAAAAAAAGTTTATCTGTTTTATATTTGTGATTACTTGTGTTTTCTTTATTATATTGAATAATAATAATAATTTTAATATAATAATGCTAATAATAATACAATAATTATGACGAAAATAATAATAATGATACTCATTGCTTTTATAATAATAATAATGATGATGATGATGATGATGATAATAATAATAATAATAATATTCAAGATATACATGTACGCATTTATTTTCGCAATGACACATGGTTTTGTTTTTTTGTTTGTTTTGTTCTTTTGTTAGTTTGTTTTTTAGCGGCGCTCATAAACTTTTGTATGTATGTAGTTAACAACATCGTGGAATTGACAAAGTGAATGATTTTGGAATCATTTAGGAATGAAATTGAATGAATGTGTAGAGCGAGTTTTGATTGAATTTCATGGGAGGTAATCATATATCGCAAATTTTGTTCAGGATGAACAAAATTAGCGATATTGAATACCTCCCTTTAATGAAATATGCAAACAAGTTCTATAGATAGCTTCATATTTCTTTAAGAACCTATGAGACGCTAACAATGTGAATTATGTGATCGAAATCGCAATTTTTCTCTATAAAAAATATTTTTAATGGCGTTGTTGATTCCATATTTCTCAATCGGTCTGGAGCGTTTTTGAATAGTTTGAGTGAGCGTTTGGAATGAATGAATGGAGCACTGAATGAGCGATTTAGAATGGTTCAGATTGAGACGAATGTTAGTTTCACGATGTAACTATTTCAGTTGGTACCGGAGGAATGTGTTCGATATCGGAGGACTGTACAGAAACTAACGTCCATTCTCATTGTTATCATTGGATTACAGAAAACTCGTGCCCACAGGGTACATGTCGATGTGATCCGGGCTATGGTGGAATTATATGTAGTAAGATCACAGAACCAATCTTTAATCTTCTTTAAGGTAGTAAAACCGTAAAGGTTTTGCAACATCTCAGAGTTAATGAACGTTAACGGTGTTAACCGAGGTTTCCTAATGATTCTCATTAGGAAACTTCGATTAATATTGCGAAACAATTTGTGGTCCGAAACGCTACGGAACTATTACGGGTCTACTACCTTAATGCCTACGGGTAGATTATCGTGAAACAACGGTAGATAAGACATATCATTTGACAAACTCACCACCAAACCAGTGAACCCCCCCCCCCAAAAAAAAAAATGTAACCCCTTTAGTTGTTGTCAACGCGGAGCCAAATGAACGAATGATGTTGCATAGTTATCACACGCCAAATGACGCGGTTTAAGAAAAATTGTCTAAAGAGCTTCACATTTTGTCCAATTTCTGCAATTGGTTAATCGTTTGTGAACAACAAAAGCTATATTTTCACCCTTGATTCTCCTCCTCGTCAAAATATATCCTTTGTTGTTCATGTTGTTTACCCAATGTAATATAAAATATAGTGTTTTAACGGATTAATGATTTATCCCCGCTTTCGTTCAGTAAACATAATCAAAGTATACCCAGATTAGTGATGATATCATCATGCTGCCGTGTAATTCACGTGCGAAATGACGTGGCTCACGACGTTTGTCAGTCAATTTTCATATTTTGTCCCATTTTCGTGTAAGAAGGTATTAACTGTTCCAAATTTGGATTTTCTGCACCCGGCACAAAAGCTCCAACCCCGGAATTTCTGCGTGGATGTGAATCCTTTAAGTGTATAAGCAAAAACACATGATACGACCTGAATTTTGGCAGTAAATCGAGAAAATTCCTGAAATTTAAGTTATTCTGTGAAGCGTATAACTCCGTTTGCGAAATGACGTCAAGAACTGCATTATGACGTCATTTTCACAACGTTTTTAGCTTATTTGCATATTCATTCCACTAGTGTAATAACAATCGAGTAATATCAAAAATATTCAACGGGGTTATTCCACTTCTGCAACGTAGGCTTTATTATAATTCATATTTGCACTCAGAACATATTTTAGTGTACTAAGTGGCTGAAGGAGGCTGAAATCTCTTTCAATGTATACTCGTGAACTTATTGGAAATATCAGGCACATACTCGAATATAATGTTTGTTCTTTTTTCGTTTTAAACGACGAACAAAACTTTCAAGCTGAACAGTAACTCATTGTAATGTTTTCTTTTGGTCACCGAACACATGTATAATCATATGTATTGAAAAGGCAAAGGTATAAAGATGGTAAAGTACGCAGCTTTCGCAACATCCTCTCACCATTTCAATTTTTTAGCGCCATTGCTACAGATTCAGACGATTGACGAGCAATGTAACAGTACATTTGTATGTAACAAGGAGCTACATTGTGACTTTAGTACTAGACGATGTGTCTGCGCCACCAGTACGTTCGAGTTTAAACCCGCACTCAACACGTGCCTGGCGTATAAGTCACGGGTCATACACGAGACCTGTACCTCGTCAGATGAATGTTATAACAGACTTGGGGGTATTGATTATTTTCTAGTGAATGACCATTTTAAGGATACGTTAAGCTCACCTGAGCACAATGTGCTCAAGGTGAGCTTTTAGGTTCATTGAATGTGCTTTGTTCGTTTTACTCGTACGTCGAGTACTCCATGGGCCCGTTTAGGTTCATTGAATGTGCTCCGTTCGTCATACGTCGAATACGTCATGGGCCCTTTTAATACAGGGACTATTTATAAGACTATCATAAAACTACAATAGTGACTTTGCTGAAAAAAAAACAAAGTGGCCTGTGATAGTCATTAAAGGAGTCAAAGAGACGATGTAGGCGATAAAGGACGATCATCGTCCCCTTGTTCTATATTTGTATAGATAAAAGGCATTAATTTCTACAGAATAAATCAACTATAAAAAAAACTTGAACATCAAAATTTTCCATGTTGTGTAGATTTTAGAATCTGGCAAAATATAAAGGACTAAACAACCAAGATATAGCTTATTGAATAATGGCGCCTCAGCTAAGAAAAGCTGTTAAGCATTTAGGAGTACATGTGTTTAACTGTTTTTTTTAATAATCGTTAAAAACTCTATGAACTTACTTCAAACATTTTCTTTGCGCACCATCCCATAAGAAATTCAGTAAAAAAAGATCGGGAAATTGACAAATTGAATGATTTTGGAATGAAAGTGGAATGATATTGAATGAGGATGTGGGGCGAGTTTTTAATGAAATTTAAGGGAGGTAATCATACATCGTTAATTTCGTCCATATTGGACGAAATTAACGATATTAATTACCCCCCTTTAAAAAATCTACAAAATTTCCAATTTGTGTGTCTTCACGAACCAAGCAGACGCTTTAAAATCAACACCAGCCCCCCCCCCCCCCCCCCCCCCCCAAAAAAAAAAAAAAAAAAAAAAAAAAAAAAAAAAAAAAAAACACACCACGGAATAATTTAATCAACTTCAACGATTTTTTGACTGTTTTGAACGATTCAGAATGGTTTTGATCGAGGTGAACGTCAATTTCACGATGTTACTAACTGTACTACCAGAATTCTAGAAAAACGGACAATATCTAATATCTAAAACTGTCAATATTTTTAAACAAAATTTTGCTAAGCAATATTGCATGTTACTGTTCATAATTATTTTTGATGATTCAAAATCATAATTATTAATTTTGAAGAATCCAATTTAAATTATCTTTCATCCTTTTTGATTTTATAAAGCTGGTGATGGGATGGAATGTAGAGGGACTGATGTGAAAACATGTCAATGTAAACAGGGGTATATAGAGATTGACGGGCTTTGTCAACAACGTAAGTAGACCTCGAATATTTGATTTTTTCGACTCAGAACACGTTGAATGAAATCACATAGTTGTTTGAAAGTCTTATTTTAGTAATTTCTATAAAAAGTGAAGTCTATCAACATATGACACCAGGCTCGCAAAATTCTTAATTCTAGTACACGTTATTTCTATCAAAAGTGACGTCTATCAACATATGATACCAGGCTTGCAAATTTCTTATTATTAGTAATTTCTTATAAAAGTTTAGCCCAGCAAACTATGATACCAGGCTGGAAAAATTCAGTAATTTCAGTAATTACTATGTAAAGTGAAGTCTAGCAAAATATGACATCGGATTGGAAAAATTAAGTAATTACAGTAATGACTATCTAAAGTGAAGTCTAGCAAAATATGACACCAGACTTGCGTTTCGGATAACAAAATGGACTCTTAAAATAGAATTTGTTACGATACCTCGCTTCCTTAGATGCATGGCTTCAGAAAGGTTAAAATACAATGCCTCACACCTTCGCAAGGGACGATCTTTTTTGTTTCAATGATTAGCGATGTTACTACATGTTACTTTTTCGACCCAGGGCCGCGTCGGTTTATGTTCAACTATATTCAGTTGCGGGATAATTGTTGTTCGTAAGACCAATTTGTTCGTATTTTGAAAATAAACATCTAGTAATGTATAATCATCTTAATTAGTAATAGAATCAGCAACTCCTGAAATATCGCAATTGTTCGGCCATTATCATTTTGACCATAGTTGATTCTTTCGTAATCTTCTCATGAACCTTTTTTCGCTTGACGTCTCACACATTTTAGCCCATTACGGTCACCCTTGCCATGACGATGTTGGATGCACCACGATGACACACCCAGAGATTCACATTGACGATCCATCACGTGTCACCGAGCAGTGTATAGCTGGTGTGTGCGAATGTCCGCCGGATTCGGACCACCTGGTTGCTGTGGCGTTTGGAGCAGTCCTGGACTATTGCTTAAGTGAGTACCCAAAGAATTTGCCGAGTGACAATCGATTGGCCAATCAGGTCGTTCGCATGCACAGGATGTACTATAAATGTAAGCCTCCAATATTTCTGTGTCGAATGTGTTTCTAGGTAAATGGATTACTACGAAAACGAAAACTCGAGGGTTAAGAAAGTATCTCGGACCCCCCCCCCCCCTCCCCCGTAGGAATCTGCCTAATGAAAAGGACCCGAATAACCCAGAGGGAAAGCGGGTCATGTAAGGGAGGTCGAGGAATATACGGGCAGTCAAATGATTTCATAAGGTGTCTTCAGTACATTGTAATTGTTTCGGAGCCAACACATTGCGAATCATGCCCAGCTTTGCATGTCCACAAGTTTTCACCGTTTGTTTTCTTCCTGAACGCAATGCAGTTTACGTTCGCCAAGTTTTACACTTATTTGAACCTTTTTTTATTCGCGTTACATTCGTCAGGTTTTACACTTATTTGAACCGTTTTTGTCGCGTTACATTCGCGTTACACTATTTAAGTTTTACACTTATTTGAACCGTTTTTTTTCGCGTTACATTCGTCAAGTTTTACACTTATTTGATCTGTTTTTGTCGCGTTACATTCGTTAAGTTTTACAATTATTTGAACCGTTTTTGTCGTATTTCACTCTAAAGTTTTACGCTTACTTGAACCGTTTTTGTCGCGTTACATTTGTTAAGTTTTATACGTATTGGAACCGTTTTTGTCGCGTTAATGTCTTCATTGAACGATATTAATTTTCTTTCCTTCTTTCTTTTCAATGATTTTATGCTTTACTTGGAAATAGAGCAGGGACGAGTAGAATATTTGCATCCGTGTACTCGAGATCTCGTTACCCGCGGGTACTCGAGTACCCGAAGATTTCTTTCCATATTTTTTATTCAATCAACTACTGAGATACAAAAGTGGGTCCAGATTTTCTGTAAAAGGTGTTCGAATATACAAATTTTGACACCGTTTTAAGGTACGAAGGTGTTGCGAGTTTGTGATTAAGTAGCCAGAACTCTCACAACTATCTGGAGTAAGTCCGTAGGACCATCTGGAAACCAACTTCATAAAGGCATTGAAGACTGTTTTAAACAGTCTTCAATGCTTTTATGCATTCAATCCACAAAGTAACACAGTGCTTGTACAAAAGTCGGATAACGAGTAATGATTTTGGACCCGGGTACACGGATACTCGCGTTTCTGACACAGTCTACGTTCCTAAAGGCCCTGGAAAAATTGATTGATGCAGCGAACCTTAAAATGGTCATGATTATCAATTTATTGGTAAATACATGAACATAAGCAAATCAACGTGTTAAGACATCAATATTGTGGTTGCTACTAATATAATACAATTTTTAATGTGAACACCTTATTCCGTTTTCATCGTAAGAATTTTCTCTATGAAACTTTTCGAATTGAGTATAACACTGATTTAAGAAAGCTATTCAATTTGCCTCGCTTTTTATTTGTACATGTAAGGCTTCACCCGCGCTTTTATGTCTCCCCCAGCCATGGATTGATTGATTGATTGAATGTAGTTTTACGCCACTTTCAACATTTTTCAGTTATATCGCGGTGGCTGGAGCACCTAACAATGGTTAAACAATACATCTGCACAGTCTTGCCAAGGTCTTCACTCTTACGCTTTGTAGAAAGAAGGGATCCAAAAGTGTCCTTATAAAGTCAGGCAAACTTCTAATTAAACTGCGAACAGTCAAGGTTGGTTAATGTTGGCCCTTCACGCCCATGTCAAATTGTTGGAAATGTCATGCACTGGCTCATTTTTCCCGTGACACAATTTTAGTTTATATGTATATTATGTACTAACTAGATAGGAAACTGCATCAATAGCGAAGTTCATTATTGGCAAGTTCAAGATATTTTACGAGTCGCCGCCATAGCGCAGTGGGTAGCGCTTCGGACTGTCAATCTAGAAGTCCCAGATTCCATGTCTCTCGACAATGAGTCGATAATAGTACACCTATGTGAGATAGCAGCTGGAGGCTAGGAAAGGATGTTATGGTAGTGTGAGAAATAGCAGGAATCCATTGTTAGGTTCTCAAGCCGCCGCGATATAACTAAAAAATTGTTGAAAGCGGCGTAAACTTAATTCAAACAAACAAACAAACATCCAAACAAACAAACAAACAAACAAACAAACAAACAAACAAACAAACAAACAAACAAACAAACAAACAAACAAACAAACAAACAAACAAACAAACAAACTAACAAACTAACCAATCAAATTATTTTATTCAACGATTTTTTCTATGCCAGGCTACCCAGACGTGCCTCTTAAGATGGCCGGAGAGACATGCACTAGAAGCTCTGAGTGTATAACGAAAGTGTGCATCTCCTGCCCAGGGTCTAACAAACCTGCAAGGACTTGTGCTCACATAAGTAGGTATTTTACAAGTAGCCATCCCTGCGTTCAGAATCACAAAACGGTGCGAACTGTTTGCCAATTTTACCCCGCTTTGCACGTTTACTAGCGTGCAAAGCGGGGTATATTTGGTAAACTGTTTGCACCGCTTTGTCATCCTGAACGCACGGCAAATGACATCATTTTAGATTGATCGATTATTTAAAAATAAATTTAGGACATTCATCTAAAATCGAGAAGTCGGTACAAAACAATACATATATAGGCACTTTTAAAAGCCCGGCCTGTTTGACGTTTATATATTTTAATCAAATCCGACTTAAATAAACATGTATTTCGACATGTCTGCGTACTTGAAACCATAATTTTGATTTAATGCAATAAAACTGTATCCGCGAATTTTGAACGCTTTTCTAGCAATACGATATTTTCATAGATATAAATTTTCACTTATTTAACTATACATGTATGATTCATCGATACAACTGTAAGAGTATCTCTAAAATGGCACTCATGTGTAACCCGTTAAGCGAAAAGGGGCCATCTGGGAAGTGCGTAAAGTGTCGACCCTTGTTAGACTGCGCGGATTGCGAAGACTGACAAGGAATAAAACCTTTCGCACTTGACTAATTTTTTGAATCTAGAATGACAAATCCACGTTCCTGTGAAAGAATTTTTAAGATTCGACCTCTGGTAGGCCTGCTCTAGAACCAATCTCTTTTTCAAACATTTATTTTATTTTTCGCGTGACGAGGTTCCCAGATGTCCCTTTTCGCGTGTCGGGTCACTAATGTTAACTTTACTTGATTTACCACAGAGTCGTCCGAGGCAGACAAACTTACGAAGACGAGTGGCTTGTTGCAGTATGTATCGATCTTATTCGGGATGTGGATTTTAATGTGAATACCCGCATATTCGTTTCCCCATATGGATCCGATTATTCACTTTCATAGTTATAAAAAGCAACAACTTGGTTGAAATGTTAAGATGTGTTTTGAATGAATGCTGAACGCTAAGTTAGGAATATAAGTTTTACGGATCTCACATATAATTTCTGTTTGAACGACGGGTCAAATCTATATTAAAGGAGATCTGCGGAGCCGTGATTCGACGAAACCGAAATACAATATACAACATTTTATCTATAGTCTGTTTAGTGACAGCATATTATCATTGGGGACGATTTTTCGCTATTTTCCAACATCAGCGATTTTTTTTAGAAAAAAATATCATTAATAGTGTAATACCCTAAAAACTCTGCACCTTAAATCTGTTCAGTCAAGCGAGAAAGAACCATTTAAGCTACAGTATGGACTCTGGCCGACTTTTGCATAATGTTTTTGAGATGAAGAATGAAGAATGATCGCAAAGTCAGACTGCGTACTCCTTTCAATATCCTCAGTGTTTTGTTGTCGAAAGTTTTCGATTGTCTTAATTGTCTTGATAGGTAACAAATTGTTGGAATTTATTATTGCCGAAAGTTCTAACACACTATAAATATATTAACGACATTTTAGCACTAAATCTGGACATAATAAATACATGGCTGTATCAATTTATAGAACAACATCTTTAACTTGTCAATTTGGATATTTTCAGTTCACAGACAAGAGATAACTTGTATTTATAAGGAATAAATTGATCAGAACGGTCATTCAAATTTCAATGATTTTAATGTAAGAATGATTAAACTTCTATGAAATGTGTGAAGGCATGAAAGAATTTTTTTGTAATTGTAATCATAAACTCCTTATACATTACTTCCAACAGTTACTATTTCATTTTGTATAGGTATATGTGTATTTGAAATGGCAAAATACGTACAGTTAAGTGCATTGTGTAATTGACAAAATGATTGATTATGCAATGATTTTGGAATGAAATTGAATGAGTGTGTGGAGCGACTTTGATTGAAATTAAAGGGAGGTAATCTAATATCGCTAATTTTGTTCAAGATGGACAAAACTAGAGACATGTATTACCTCCCTTTAATAAAATATGCAGTAGCTTTTATATCTTCACGAATGCGTGATTCGCCTTCAAAATTCATTTATATCGGTAATATCTTTCTGTACCGATTTTTATTTTGAATGTGGTTGCTCATCTTATCATTTTAAGTGATTTTGGAGCGTTTTTGAATGAATTGATTGGAATGAATGAATGTAGCGTTGATTTAGCTATTTAGAATGGTTTTGATCAGAATGACAGTCAATTTCACGATATTCTTAACTGTAAATGTTATTTGGTCTGTTGACGATAATCAATTCCCATTTTGTGAATTTGATCTGTAAAAATGTTCTCATTGTGCAAGGGCGAGCTCTATAATGAACCCTGCAAGGACCAACAATAACAAGAGTAGACGTGGGTACCTGACGCCCAGCCTTCTTATGTTGGTTGTTGAATCTATTAGTGCGTATATTGATCCAGTAAGTTTACCTCTACTTAAATAAAAACCCATATTAGTCTGTACATATAGAGCCTCCACTACCCGCTTTATTGATATTCTTTCGATCAAAAGTTCTATATTATGATTAGCGAATATGGGTAATTGCACAATGTGGCATCATTCCTTTAAAAAACTCATTCGTATTTTGGGATGATAACGGATAGTCCCAAACACACTATTGCATAGTACGATGTGCTGCAATTTTATAAGTAAATATTTACACTATGTATGCTCTATATAATCCTATCATACCTTCGCTGAAACAGGTCTTTAGCATGTTGATAAAGTATTATGTCGAGTTCAATATATTTAAACATTCGAATGAATTCATCTTCGGCAATGGGCTCATCTTCCAAGTCCGTCAAACGTTCAAAGTTTCTCTTAAACTGGACACCAAATGTCCGTTCAAACAACTTTTGTGTTTCTTTTTGAAACTCAGTAATACCGAAGAAAGATATATGTTTGATATTTTCCAAGGCACTGTCTAGTTGCAGCCGACCTCTAGGCGGATATTTCAGTTCATTTCTATGGTAACAATGACTTTTCGTCAAATCAGCCAACATGCGTGTTTGTCTGTTCGTCGCTAAATTATCCTGGCAGTCCATAAATTCGTCGAGTGATACACCTTCCCATGTCCGCGTACGGAAACACGGACGGACATCAAACATGGTCACTGGTTGATGGTTACACCGTAGTTTAGCGTCCTGCCAATGTTGTCCAGATCGCTGATGCTGCCATTCACTGAGGTACCGGGTTATTGGATCTCGGAGTAACGTTATGTAGAAATATCTGAATAAAAAATCAATGTAAGAAATAATAAAACCAATTCTTTAATGCTTTTTGATGGTTTATCGAGAAATAACGGTAGATTATCACTTGATAATCTCACCGCAAAAGCAGTGAAATTATCAAAATTTTATACCCTGCTTTTGTGCATTTCTCCCTATCAGACGTCATCTATGCGGGGCGAAATAAGTGACGTCACAATGAACGTAGCAAGGCAATCACATGCAAAATGACGCGCTTTACGAAAATATGTCCTAGAAATTTCACATTTTGTCTCATTTTTGCATTAAAGAAATAGAATAATCGTTTGTTTTCGAGTAAGATCAATTGATATTTCATTTCGTGAATAACAAAAGCTATGTTTTCACTCGTAGCTCTGCCACTCGTGAAAAAATAGCTTTTGTTGTTCACTCAATGAAATATAAATCGATCTTAGACTGAAACAAACGATTATCCTCCATTTAAATCACTCATTTAGGGCGAACATGCAGTGGTTAAACGCAGTCATATCCATCTTAAAATTGGCTAATGCATGAACCTCTTAAACAATTATTAATCAATCAAGGATTACGAGCGATACTTAAACCCTTCAACTTACCAAATTATTTTCTTTTTTCCAAGCCCTTAACCTTTTCCTACATGTAAACAGCCTAGCGAGTTTACGACCCTTTATTTAAATACTTACTAAAAATGTGGAAAAGAGAAAATTGCTGCTTGTTGCGCTTACAATTGATATCCCCTGTTACACAAAATTTTACGTTTTGAAATGTTCCCACTTTTCATTCTCGTCTGCAACCCCTATTTACTTAGACCAGTCTATTTTTTTTTTAAAAAAAATAGACTAATGGGAAATAATGTTACTAAAGTATTGCGTCTTACCGTCTTGGTCTGTTAAATCCCTCGATAGTATTCATGACGTCATCTACACATTCATGTAACATTGTCCAATCAGCATGCAGTCCACACGGCCAGCCGACCGAGAACCAGCTGAACAGCCAAATATGGCCGCGGTTGGTCTTACAATAACAAGGGTTGGTTACCATGTCCTTCTCACATACACATGGTTTCGGAATATCGAGATCCTTCATTAGATGATGGTTAAATGTGGTCCCACCCACTTTTTGAATGTGCAAATAGACTAGGACATCTTTTTCAATGTTGAAATTTGAGCTTACGTTCAGCTCTTTTGGTACAAATTTCGCAGAGAATGCATTTGGTAGTAAATATGTTGACAAAATATTGACAGTTTCTTTGTGTATGAAGTTTTGTCTCGTTATGGCATTGAAAAGAGCCTCGTTTCGTTTCACTTCCCGCAAGAAATGTGAGACCGGATGTCGGATCTTCCCATCATCCACTTGTACCATCCGGTTATTTGGTTCCCCTGGTCTGAAGAGAAAATAAATCACTATGGCACCAATAACAAGGCCAATGAATAACCGCTGGTTTCGTCTCATTTTGCGGGTCAACGTCATCTCGTCCATTCAGGCAAAAATATTGATAGTTCCTACATACCGTTCCTAAAGTCCATATCTATTCACTCTGAAATAATAATATGATCTAGTTTAAGCAAACATATGCATTTACTTGTCGTTTTTTCACATTAACATATTATTAATGCAACATAAATAAGCATAAAAATAAGCAAATGGGTTTGGCAATGAGATCACAAACAGCTAAGTAGTTTCCCATTCCGAGACAATTTGACTTTGATACATGCAGTAAAGACCCAAAGATAACAAGAGTTGTGGGGGGGACACCAAAAGTCGACTATTCCTAGTGATGGATAGTGAAATAAGTAAATGTCGGCATTGGAAAATTCCAAATATTCAATATCAGAGTAATTTACCTTTGTCTAGCGACTGATATGATGAGCACAATAGCATGTGCAAAGTTTCAAAACAATAGTTTAAGTAGAAACAGAGATATTAAAGGTAAACGTAAAAACCAAACCAAGATTTCGATGTCGAAAAATTGTTAAAATTTACCCATATTCATTGTAAGAGTAATAAATCATTGTCTAAAGGATGATATGATGGTCACAGAAGCACGTATAAAGTTTCCAAACAATAGCTTTAGTAGAAACAGGGATATTAAAGATATACATCAGTTGTACGTGAAAACTTAACCAAACTAAGCCCGAAAGATGTTAAAGTCACATAAATTCAATATCAGAGTAATTAATCTTTGTCTAGAGGCTGATTTGATGGTCACAAAAGCATGTGAAAAGTTTCCAAGCAACAGCTGAACTAGAAACAGAGATATTACAAATATATATCAAATGCACGTGAATACTTATCTAGATTTCTAAGTCCAAAAGGGGGTAAAATTCAACATTAGAGTAATGAATCTTTGTCTAGAGGCTAAATTATTGTCACAAAAGCAGGCACAAAATTCCCAAACACTATTTTTACCAGAAACAGAACCGTAAATTGTAAATCAGAAAAGAATTAGAATTCCAATAAATTCAATATCAGAGTAAAAAATAAAATCTTTGTCTAGAAGCTGAAATTATGACGGTCAAAGAAGCATGTGCAAAGTTGCAAAGCAATAGCTTTAGTTGAAACAGAGATTAGATCAAATATATATATATCAGTTACACGTAAAAAACTTAACCAAGATTTTTAAGGCCGGAAAATGTTAAACTCCACTAATTTCAATATCAGCCATAACTTTAGAAAAAAAACAGAGATTTAACACAATTGCGCGTAAAACCTTAGCCAAAGCATTATGCCGACGGCCCGTCGACCGATATACCCCCTCCCCCTCAAATTCTACGAATAGTCGAGCTAAGAATGGTAGCTTTGAAGCACAGTTGAGATTGTATTGGAGTATTTTACCTTACTACGTGTACATCAATGTGCTTAGGTCGGATACCATATCTTAAATGAAAAGCACGATTCCTAATTATTAAGGTTTTGGACCCGTGATAGTTCTCCAGCATTTCGGGACTCGTGATCTTTTTCAATGTAAACCGAGGTTTCCTAATGAAAGCGTTAGGAAACATCGGTTAACACTGTTGAAGCTCTTGACTTCCGAAATTGATAGAAAATGGGTTCCATCAAATCAAAATTACAGAAAATTAACCAGTCTTGATCAGTTAACGGAACAAGATGAGGGCTGTCCACGAACAGTAAATTTTGGAAAAGTTTAACCTTTATAGACGACCTTGACCTTTAAGTATTACTTGTACATTAACCTTGGTAACTGCAGACTTATATCGATGAGATTCGCTATTATGTAAAATACAAACTTGTAAAATGTACTCAGAACAAGAAGTTAAGCGCCACCAGTTTTTAGACAGAAGATTTTTAAAGACAGGGAGCCTGCATTAATTCAAAATAACAGAGATGTAAATATTGAGTCCCAGTGTAAAAAATGGTATGTTGACTTAAAAATTTCACAACAATGCATGGGTGGTGATAAATTTTATTGTCTTTGTACCTTGAAATGTAAATGACGTATTTTCACCTTTTTTTTAAAACATGAAAAACTATTGTCAAAGACGACTTACGGTGTTGTCTATGACACGAAACATGGTTTTAGAAGTCAGATAACACAAATGCGATTAATTCCATTCACATCTTAGTCAGTAGCGTGTGTAAGATTCGTGAGCATTGATCACTGCGCGCACCCTCCTCGGCATGCCACGAATCAGCCTCTGGATGATGTGTTGAGGGATTTGCTGCCACTCCTGGTGCAGTGCTGCTTCTAACTCAACCACATTTTGTACAGGAGGCTCCCTCCGACGTATACGGCGGTCAAAATGTCCAACAGGGACATCTTAACGATGGGGTTAAGATCGGGACTACAAACCGGCCATGGAATGGTGGTGATGGCTTCACGTTGCATAACGTCCGCCACGCCTCTTGCTCATGTACACTGGTCTTGTTCGAAGAGGGTGATTGTCAAAATGTGGAATTACCACAGGAAAAAGGATGTTATCGCGATATTTATCGCCAGTCAATGTTCCTGGAACTGTCACTAGGTCCAGTTTACAGCCGTAGGAGACACAACCCCATATCAAAACGGAGCCACCGCCACCCTGATAGATTGGTTGGACGTACTTTGGTGCAAATCGGGTGTTAGGTTGTCTCCAAACACGAATTTTGCCATCGGTGACATGCGACAACATCCTGCACTCATCTGACCAATGGATCCGACGCCATGATGCCAAGTTCCAACGTGCCCTCGCTCTACACCATATTAGACGTTCATTGATGTGTCTCTGTTGTAACTTTGGACGTTTCAGGGGTCTTCGTACCTTATACCCAGCCATCCGAAGTCGATTTCGCACTGTTGAAATAGAGATCCGTCTGTGTGTATTCCAGTTGTCCCTTAGTACAGGCGCACTGCTGAAGGACAGACGTCTGACGTGACGCAAAATTGCTCTATCCTCTCGAATAGACGTTACTCTAGGGCGTCCAGATCTGACACGGTCCTTAACGTCGTTTATCTGTGCGTGTTTTTGTACCAAACGTGTTATGATACTGTGGTGATACCCCAGCTGTCTGGCAATGGCTCTACAAGACATTCCAGAATTTCGCATTCCAATTATTCGCCATCTTTCATTTGTAGACAATCTACGCATTGCCATGACTGAGTTTCAAATCGAAATGTAAACAATTACGCGCGCTACACGACGTAAGTATCTCTGATAGAAAAGCTGATTTTCTACTTTCCACGAGCCCTGGCTTTACAGTCATTGCACGAGACTTGCTGCACATGCACGTGCATCCGAAACGTTTTTAATCAATAGCTACAAGGCTGTTCTACCCGTTTGACAACATAGATACGTCATTAAAGTTTTCGATAGAAATTTTATTAACTTAAAATTAAGTGGCGCTTAACTTTATGTTCTGAGTATATTATTAAATAACTACTATCGAAAAGTCAAAATTTTAAGATTTCAAATTAGATTTAACAGAAGTTTGATGTTGATATATGACCTTACCCCTTTGACGCGAACCTTAATTTTGGTACGTGTACACTTAAGGAAACTTTTCGATGATAAAAATATGCATCTGGGACCTGTTTTACTAAACATCGTACATGTTCGATCTTTTTTTACGTAAGTCAAAAATTAAAGCTGCTTCTACATATGTAACTAAAATGGAATTCTGCCATGTATCATCTAATTAGAATCGTCTTCTAAAGACGATTCCAATGAGATATTGCGAGGCAGAATCTAACAATGAATGAAAACAACAGGTACGATTTGTGATTTTGATTTCCGATTAATTCTTTTCGTAACAAGTTTAATAAAACGGGCACCTGATCTTTCGATAAAAGGGATAGAAATCGTTTTGTGCCAGAATATCTTATGTAAATGTACGTAATATTCACATATTTTTTTAAAAAAAATCACTAAGATATAAACCTTAAGTTACTTCGATAGGCTCTCATACAATACAAAGCAAGAGAGAAAAAAAAAGACTATTCGAAAGTTGAGGTAACTAGAACTGTCGCAGAGAGGACTGATACCCACCCACGAGCGCTTTGTCAGAATGTAAGTGCTATTAGTGCAGGATGTGTTTGTAACTCAAATTGAGGTCATATGTAGCATTTGCATTAAGTTTCATGATTCTAGGTCGCTTGGTTTATGAGTTAAGAGTCCAGAAATGAAAATAGAACAAAAATTGACTGTGACCTTGACCTTTGACCTATATGACCCAAAAACAATAGGGCACTTCCTTGGATCATAAGCAACATTTGCATAAAGTTTCATGCATGTAGGTCACTTGGTTCTCGAGTTAGAGTCCGGAAACGAAAATTGAACAAAGGCTAACTGTGACCTTGCCCTTTGACCTATATGACCCAAAAACAATAGGGCACTTCCTTGGGTCGCAAGGAACATTTGTATAAAGTTTCATGATTGCAGGTCATTTGGTTCTTAAGTTAGAGTCCGGAAACGAAAAGGTCTACGGGCGGACGGACGGACGGGTGGACAGACAGACAGACATGGTGAAACCAATATACCCCCCTCTACTTCGTATAATAATTGGGGATGTAATAAGCAGCCATTCAAGCGACATATAATTACTCTTGAAATAGTTACCATTTAGACAAGAAAATTAGATCGAAAATAGGAAAATGCGTGTACAATAAATTTCTAATTTTCTACTACACAAACATCTTTTTTCGATTGCTTCTTGGCGATTCGGGATCACCGAATCTTATCTTTAAAAGGTACCGATATGACTTTTTCTTTAATGCTTTTCGGTGGATTATCGAGGAAAACAGGTAGATCATCATTTTAAGAACTCACCGCTCACAAGTGAATTAATCAAATAACGAATACCCCGCTTTCGTTCATTTCACCCTCTCTGACGTCATCTAAGCGGAGACCAAATAGCAACGTAACCATGAACGTTTCATAGCAATTACGTGCAAAATTACATGCTATAAGAAATTTTGGCCTAAAAATTTCACACTTTGTCTCATTTATGCATTACAGAAATAGAATAATCGTTTGTTTTCTCGAGTAAGAACGATTGATATTTCATTTCGTGAACAACAAAAGGTATATTTTCACGAGTGGAGGAGCCACGAGTGAAAATATAGTTTTTGTTGTTCAGCCAAGTGAAATATAAATCGATCTTACACCGAAATAAACGATTACCTGATTCCTGTTAATATGGAAGGTTACCCGAATAATTCCTATGTCAGGGCGATTTCAAAAAAGTTGCGTTACACTGCCACTACCTTAAATAAATATATATATAATACGTACCTAATGTTTTGTATGAAATAAAATATCTAACGAGGTTGGGAGAATTGAAAATTGTCGAGGCTGTGCCGAGACAATTATCAATTCCCACAACCGAGTTAGATATTTTTTTCATACAATACACTAACTATGTATTATATTTATCTTATAACCTATATTTGTCTTGTTTTTGTCAGTGTTTCTAACTGAAATGCAAGTTTCTTAAAATAACCGCATTATATCATTGTTCTGAAAAATAACTATGTGATATCATTAAAAATATCATACAGGATGTTATCACACGGATATTTGTATAGTTATAAGATAAACTTTTATATCGATATCCAAATTATAAGACAAATACTTTATAGCTGGCTGTAAATGTCATGTCAGCTGTTTATAAATTGACAACTCGTTTATTATAAAGCTACCGTAACGGTATGTTGTCGCATTGAAACAGAAACCCGCTTCAGGGCCTTAAAGCGGTGAACAGGTGAATATTCACCCTGCTTAATGATCCACTGTAAATAAATATATTTGAATTCATTTAAACTAATCATAACTGAAATTGTAAAGCAATTCCGAAATGGATGAATTCAATGGGGACTTTTGACGACCGAGAAAGATGTCATCGAAAGTCTGTGTAGGAAGAACCTATTTCCGGATTGAGCAGACGACATTTTCACCTTGACTAATATAAGTCCACTTGATGTGCATTGTTTGAACTACCACATTATACGTAATTACACGTTGTAATGGACATAAATAAGTTCATTTCTGATTGGATTAAATCAAAAGCAATCCTAAGAAACTGTTCTTCAATCGAGACTTCACCTATGAATGCATCTTCCTACTGTTGAAGAGAGCGGATCTTTCAGTTCCATGTACATTTTAAAATGCTCTCTTGTATCGATATACCTGTACAACCAAAATTTCCCTTAGGTCCTCTGACACTTGAGAAAATACATCGAATTTTATAAATAAAGAGACAGTCCATCGAATGTGTACTCACCTGTGATTTACCTGTAAAAATGCTGTAAACGGTTATACCGGTGTGTTGACATTGTTTACCTGTACACCGTTTTAGGAGGCCCGTATGGGGATTTAAGTAGAATTCGTTATTTTGACTAGACGAATGTATACAAATGTACTATTATCACAAGTCATAATACCGTATTGGCGTTATACTTTATGTGTATAGATGTACAAGTTTAAGTGAGTGATCAAAGGTCAATTTCTTCTATACAGGTATAGAGAAAATTGACCTTTGACTACTCACTTAAACATGTACATCTATAACAACTCGTTATGTAGCCATTCGTCAAGACTGACAGAACGGTTCAAACTGTTTGTAAATAACATCCCGCTTTTCACATGAACTTGCATGCAAATCGGGGTATAATTCGCAAACAGTATGCACCATTTAGTCCTTCTGAACGCTGGGTATGTTTAAACATTATTTTGGCAAGACCCTCGCCTTTAACTGCTTTACTTGAAGAAGCTTCAGGTCCCGCCTTCTGAATCTGAAAAGGTCATTTAACATTCGTCAGCGTTTGTTTTTACATGTAGTTGCTACATGTACGTATGATTTACATCTGCTGCCTCGGTAAAATCTTCAAATGATCATATCAGTGGATTCATTTGCGGATCCAGTGGGAGTTCGGGGGTTCACACGAACCTCCTCAGTATCCAGCTTACTGCATTGTAGTGAACAAATTTAATCAAATACTGTACCAAAACGAAAACTATCCCCTTTTTATAGTGTTTCGAACCAAGTGAACTAGTTAAATACTACATACCATAACGAATACTACCCCCTTTTTATAGTGTTTCGAACCACAGCAACTAGGAATTCTACAAATGAAAGATATCTGGGCCCTCGGTAAAAACAAACATTTCTCATGCTCAACTGAATAACTGTATGAGCATAAAAGATAATATTTATAAGTTGTTATAAATAACATCTTATAAGTATTATCTTCAGTGTTCATATAGTTGTACACGTAGAAAAGACAAAATCACGCGTCTTTAATCTCAAGTTGAAATTTGAGATATTTTTGAGTTGAGAATGAGTTCTTTAACGTGATATGAGTGATCAGAAAGGCAATTCCTCTGACAACTTTCATAACATATCGAAGGGAGGGAGATATGCAAAAAGCAAACGTTGAAAGATAGCACAGTTATCTTTCCTTCCATGGCAACATCATTATCTGCCCTTTGAATGCTTTAATATACTCTATTAAAACCTTATATTTTAAGAAATATTTGTCAAAATTTCTGTTCTCAATTAAGATAGGAAGAGAGTATGTGTTTCTTTCATTAAGGTATGAAAAGAAAAAAAAATTGAAAAAAAAAAAAAAAAAAAAACTAATTGTATGGATACACGAATCGGATTTATACATAATTGTGATAAGGTTTTTAGTGTCGTACCTCAATTAAACCAGCAACCTCTCTCTTCATATCTTATAATTCAATTAAGGAGGTAGAAGCGTTTGCATGAAATTTTCAAAAGCTACTAAGGAGTTAACTTTTAGTGTTTCCTGTTAGATATCTCTATAATACTTCATAAAATATGAAGAAACCTTGGGGTCACCGTGGATTATTTTTAGATAATCTGTCATAAAGTAACCCATGTATGTAACATAACAAAATTGGTCTCTGATGGCGAAATTAAAGAGGAGGGGTTCTAAAAGAAGGTAAAATACTTGGAAAATATCAAGTTTGATCAATGAAATTAATGAATTTACTTATAAGGGTAGTCTACTTATGATATTTCACAATTTTGTGTTGGAGCTGTCAGAAAATAATGAAAATATGACACATTTCTTAGGTAACCAAATTCTAAAACTCCAGAGAAAGTATCAAAATTTAAGAAATGGAACTAAGTTCACTAAAATGAATTTTGTGTCCTTCATTTGAAAGGTTTCCATACAATATTTTTCCATAGGTAAGAAAATGGAGTAGGCAAACTTTTGATGAAAAGAAATTGAAAGGTCACCGTGGATTATTTTTTGCTACAGGCATTTAAAATGTAGTGATTTTGTAGAAAAAACCAAATCATAGCAATTTTCTTATTATGATTGAATTCATAGAGTATTCAAGTTTCTAAATTACTTTGAAAATATAAACGAGAAGATAAGTACCAAATCTTTTACCAGTTACAAATGACCAACTTCTACATTATTTTTCACTTTCTAATTTGTGATTAATTCATCTTACCCCACCCACTTTAATCGCATTACAAGAAAATGTCGAAAAAAATCTTTTCAATGCATTCACAGATCAATTCAAATTGAATATACCAACATAAAATCATTACTTGAAAGCAGTTTTGTTGCTTTATTAGTAGCCAACTTATGCTTGTAGGGGCATAGTTATACTTATCACAAGTCAATATAAGGTCACAGATGAGTTGGTTTCTCTAGCTAGATTTGTCCAGGCTCTAACTCCTACATTTATGACAGGATTTCCAAATACCGAGTAATTGCTCCCAATATTGTGAGGCTTTTTAAATTGCTAGAAATTTCTAGATAGCTGCAAGGTCAATGTCACAGCTCAAGGTCAAACATTAAAATTGAGCTTGCCTAGGGCAGACCTCTTATATTCATATTAGAATTCAAGATACCTTGGCAAAATTTTTCTCTACCTTGAGAAGATGTGCAATTTTCTAGATAGCTCCCAGGTAAATGTCACATTTCTTTGTCAAATATTAAAAAAAAGCTTGCATAGCTCATATTTCCAATTGTTATCAACAGATTCCAATTCAAATTTAGGCAAATATTCTCAATCATTTGTAGGGCATTTTTAGATTTATAATAATTCAATTTTAAATCTTTGGATAAAGGGTCTTGAGACAACATGTCATGCCAAGTTTTAAGCCTAATAAATCAAGAGAAAAAGAATTTCAAATATTTTTGCATCATTTCTTTGTAAAATCTGGGACCCTACAACACAGGGCTTGGTTTCTGATCTTAGTCTACTCTACTTGATTTTCCTTCTAGAAACAGATTTTTTTTATTTTCCGACTTCAATATTTATATTGACTCACATATTGTGCATTCAGTGCTTTCAGCACGTGGACTTTTATACAAGTTTGCAATGATTTTTATTCTGCATTATAAGGGTTGATTTCAATTTTCATGTTGACATGCAGCGTGCCTTGTCTTGGGTGACCACAAAAAAAGTGGTTGCATATGGACATAGTTGTTCGATACAACATGATAGAAGAAGCAGATTATTTTGATAAAATGTAAAAATTGTCATCACATAAGTCTAACTGAATTTAATGATGTTTGAAGCCATTGAATCCATATGTGTTCAAGCAACATCAGATTCAATAATAAACAATTTTATGTTTAAGAATGTCAACTTTTCATGGATTTTTGCTTCGGGTGAATAATTTTTTTGATGGTAACTTAATAAAGTTGGACACTTGACAAATATTGAAAGTACATTTTTTGTGCTAAGATTACACCCCCTGCATAATTCTATCTACTGTCACAATATTGGGATGTGAGGAAGAAAATCTGAAATTACTCATTATTGCATTATCTCCCTTTAAATGTGACTCAAATCTCAGGGAAAGCGCTCATTACCACAATATGACAGAATAACTTAAAATCCAGAATTTGGACAAAATGGGGCTTATTTCCATCCTCAAGTTATAACCTTGAGTATTTTGTCAGACAAGCATTGCCAAGTGACAAATATAAAAGCTCTAGGACTTATGTTTTTTCAAAAAAATATATAAGAAACCACTCTGTAGCCATGGCAATCTAAGTTCTGCATGGATTCCTATTCTGGGAAGTGTTTAGAATAAAATTGCTTGACCCAACAATCATTTCAGTGAAGATTTTTTGAAATCTAATGGAGATTTTTAAAAATTGTGGATGGACTGACAGACAGACAATGACTAATCACAATATTTTGAAAGCGCTTAACCTTACGATAATTTCTGTGAAGTTTGGTTGAGACTGGTGGAAAGTTTATGAGGAGAAGATTTTTTAAAATTGTGGATGGTTGTGCAGACAGTTGGATTGACAGATAGACGGACAATGACAGACCGATTCATATGAAATAGTATGAATAATGATCTTCCTTGATAGTATGTATTGCTTTTGTAATGGTAAATTCACATGCTAAGATAAATTTGAATATCTTTAAACATATTTTTTGAGATATTGTACAGTTAACAACATTATGAAATTGACAATGTGAATGATTTCGGAATGAATTTGGAATGAAATTGAATGAGTGTGTGGAGCGAGTTTTGAGTGAATTTAATGGGAGGTAATCCATTATTGAAAATTTTGTTCATGATGAACAAAATTTGCGATATGTATTACCTCCCTTTAATAAAAATATGCATAGAAGATCTTTAAATAGCTTCCCTTTTCTTCAAGAACCAATCAGAGGTTTTAAATTTCTATTATATCAGTAAAATCGCGATTTTGTTCTTGTTTTATTAATTTTGAAGGTAGTTGTATATCTTATATTTTTTAGTCATTTTGAGCGTTTTTGAATGATTTGAGTGAGTGTTTGGAATGAGTGAATGGAGCGCTGAGTGAGCGATTCAGAATGATTTTGATCGAGATGAATGTCAATTTTACGATGTAACTAACTGTAGCCAATGTTAAAGTTTGTAACACCCCAAACGCCTTTGCTACATCTACACTGACAAGGACAGGGTGATGACAATTTCTTTATTTCATATTTTTGTTAAAAACTGCCAAGCTAAATAGGACAACAAATCTGAAATTTTCCTTTTAGTACAAATGTATTTTGAATAATGTGATAAGAACTGCTTCTCTAACACAGGCAATAACTGGAGAAGTTTCTACTAGTCATAAATGAAGAGTTTTGAAGGTCACTTAATTACGGTAGGTCTATTTGTTCAGCGACACAACAATATGTTCAGTATAGGCATGTTTCTCATAATTTCGCAACCATTTCATTTACTTTTTAAAGTATTATGACCCCATGATGTCATGTGTGCTACAAGCTGTATTCAATAGGATTTCTGTCATTTTGGTAGGAATTCTTCTGCAATAAATCTTCTGGGAAGCATGGCTGCCTTTACTGATATCTTCTTTAATGGAACACCATACTTAGATGTCAGAGTTCTGTACTTCTGCTGATTTATATTTGTTGTTTCTGTCTGAAAAATAAAATCTTCTGAATAACAATTTTGCACAAACTAAAGAATCATTACCACAGTAAGTGTATACAATAACCTGATCTAAACCTAATCCTGCCGACTTTGATTTTCAAACAAAGGGCAAATTTACAAAACATAGGGTTTCTAATAGTTAGACAGGAGAGAGTAGATTGAGAAGGCTTTGATCAGACTGCACATCTGTGAAGACTGACCTTAGTCTATGCAGTCTGTCAAAGCTTACTGTACAATAGGACACTGTCATGAACAGCATTGGAAGGATTCAGTTATAAACAAACTTCATAGATGTACACTAAAAAAGAGAAAATGTTCATTAATTTGCTTGGTAGCTATCTAGCATTTGAAACATCAATGACTAAGACAAAGCAATTTAAGAAATGTGCAAGTAGTTCACCCCCTAAAGAAAAAGATCAATGTGTGAAAATTTGACCAATTTTTCTGGTTTATTTTAACAGATACCCCACTTTTGATAAAAAATGAAATCAAAATGCCAGATTTAAAAATCTAATATAAGGGACAACTTTATTGAACTGGCAAACATTTTACCTTGACATAGTGCTTTATTTTTCATAAATCATATTTTAACATTTGATAATGGTAACCCATTCCCACTCAACAAGTATCAAACTCATCCTAAAATTAGCTCTATTACTGTAGGGAGGTAGAATACCTCGTACAGAGTAGAGAACTTTCTTAATATGAGCAATTCTTGTATTTCCATGATTTCTAATACTAAACATCCATTGTATTCCATGGTTTCAGAGGTAGAGCTTCAGCTTCTTGACCAAGACTCCCTAGTTCAATACCCAAAAGAGGATATTGTTCTTGGTTCTTTCATTTGCCCACATATTTGGTGCAAGAACTGGTTAATTTTCCAGGAAGCAGAAACGAGAGGGACTAATTCAAGTTGTTACCACTTTTTTCTCAATCAATGTGAAGTGAATGGATTTAAACTAAACATCAACACAGTACTCAAAATTACAACAGAATTGCAACGGGTTTTTAAACTTGGCATGTCACAGTCAAATTACTAACATACAAATGTATCAAATATCTTCCCTTTTTGTCAGTAGACAAATTGATGACAAGGCAAATCTTGGAATAGTAAAAAAAAAATCTTGAGTAATCAAAATATCCTAATGTTTACCTCAAAGGCCAGAAAAGAAATGTTTTATTTAAAAAAAAAAGAAAACGCTTAGTTCCAGCATTTTCTTTATTAAAATAATCATTTCTCAAAATTTATTTTTTCTTTTGTCTACAAGTTCCTTTTGATCCTATTCTAACAAACAACTCCTTTTGATCCTGAAAAAACTTCTAGCAGAAAATCTTTTCTTACTTGTCCAGGAACAAGTGGAGAAAATTAGTATTTCCTAACCCCTGTATATTCTAAAAAAAACATTACATGAGTCAAACTGTAAAAATGATCTATATATAAAATGAAGACTTACCACACATAGGGGTTAGAGTTGACAATATATATTCTCTCATGCTTATCACCAGTGACAAATAAATTGACTGCTTCACAAATGCATCAAAACAGACCGAAGGACATAGCTAGTCTATAGGTTCATCTCTTTATGGACTTCTTAACCTATAATTAGAACAAAAAATACAATACCATATTTCCTCTCATAATAGTGCCCTCCGTAATAGTAGCACCCCTACATTTTTACTAAGAAAACCCACTTCAAATGCCTAAATTTTAGGAATCTTTTTGAGACTTCTTCTCTAATTTGAGATGAATTTCTTCTAAAAAATCATAGAGGAAATTCACCTAAATTTAAAGGGAAAAGGGCCTAAAAGACATCAAATTTAATGATTTTATAAAACAAAATGCATACTAAATATAAGCTCCCTGACCATGTTATGAATAGCTCCAGGAAACGTTTATTAGGAGAAATATGTTAGCTCATTCATAATTTTATCTTAAATTGAATAGCGGAGCTCTTTAAAAAACAATGATAGCTGTGGCGGATCCAGGATTTCTGTACAGGGGGTCAACAGGTAGTCATCCTCTTGAGGATGAATATGAAAATTGTTTAAACAAATTGTCTTTTTTTTTTGACACATCAAAATTTTTACCTCAAGGTTTTTTTTCCACAAATATCAAGCAGAAGGTAGGCAGTATATGCAAAGATCAGACTGCACAACCATGTAGGCTGATCTTAGTCTATAGGCCAACTGTTAGAAAAAGCCTTATTATTTTCTTTTATTCATTATGCAGATCAGGGACCCTCAGTTTCCACAGGCAGATTTATTATTTCACGCATAAATTTATTAATATTTGCTTCTGATCTGGATATGCATTTAATCACAACTCATTTATGCTTAAATAAGACAACTTTTTTCCTGACCTATAGTCAGCTAAAGAAAAGTGGATTTATGTCTGTCCCTGTTATAATGAGACCTGGTTATAACGAGATACTATGCCAAGTCCCTATGATCTCATTATGAGCCAAGTGCCCAGTAAAAGCATTGTAACTTTGGGCCAACTTATTTTTGGTCTGAACAGGTCGGGTATTTGTTTTTTTTTTCAGTCGGGGCACAATTAGAAACCAATCCTCTCGGACTGACCAGATGTTGCAAATGTTTTTCAGATTATACACGCATTATACACACACCTGCACATGCAAAGCTGGGCATGTAAATTTGAAAACGGTTTTCAACATCTTGTCAGCGGAAACACAGAGCTGGTTTCTAAAAGAGGCTCAGCTGAAAAACAACAAAATTGGGACCGGTAAGGGCCAGAAATAAGTTGGCCCTTGATTAGTGTTCAAGTTAAAAGAAACTTTCAACATACTGCCACGACAGACAGTCTATTTTTGGCTACAGACCAACCAATGAAAATGCATGCCCATGATCTTATTGATGCAGGGCATGAAATCATTTTGCAAGAAAAAATTGCTGCTGACAGATACACAATTTATCCCCCCCCCCCCCAAAAAAAAAATATGATCACAAAATTAATGTTGAAATCAAAAAGAAAATTTGCAAACTGCACGAGATGTTTATGGTACAGAGGTGAAAGTCATTAAATCAATTACAAAAGAATACCTGTTAAGACAATAAGCTGATGATAAAATTCGACACTTGGTTCAATCAGGCTCGACGACCCTCCTTACACCGTGTACCCCGTGCTTGGTGTGACATTTCATCGCTGACAAGAAAGTCAAACTGCAACCGAGGTCAATGAGTCCGTTGTTAAATTTAGCGTTTCAGGCATTTTACAAACGAGAGCTTACACCAAGAACATTGCTTTAGTTCACTTGAATTTCGTCGGAACATGTCTAGAGTCTATCATTTTGTACTTCGGTTGTTTTCAATGGAAACTCGTGTTTTATCCGTGTTTGGCAGAAAAATGTTTTGATCGATTACATTCAATGGACGCTTTCTTTATTTCTTTAAAAATCATGAGTTCAAAATCCAAACGCTTTAGTGATGCGGACTACATTTATATCATAAACCGGGTTTGGTACGTCGTAAACGATCATCTGTTAAAAAAGCTATGAAATAGAACAAAAATATAAAGATTGAACTCCAAATCAAAATAAAAATATATTTTAATTATTTGATTCAAAATTTAGAGTAAAAAAACGATCCAATTAAATTTACGACAACTCATCGGCACTGCCAACCGTCGGTTCCGCTTCTACCTCCTTAAATAAAGCAAAAATGCAAAGATTTTTTTTTTATTAAGAAAAAAATTCTAATGGGAGTTCTTTGTTCGGGAGTTTGTGAAAAAGCCTTCTTACTGAAACTAATTTTCATTGTGGAATAATTTTTAGCTCCACTGGCTGAAAGCCACTGGGGCTATTGTCATGGCGTTGTGTCCGTCGTGCGTCCGTCCGTCCGTCCGTGCGTGCGTCCGGTCGTAAACTTTTCTTTAAAAATCTTCTCCTCAGAAACTACAGGATGGATTTCAACCAAACTTCACAGGAATGATCCTTGGGTGACCCTCTTTCAAAGTTGTTCAAGAAATTTTGATCCAATGAAAAACATGGATTTAATGGGCGTGGCTTATTTCCAAATATGGTAAAAAGTGAGTTTTCTCAGATTCTAATCAATGGATACCAATTAAATTTTACATGAATAACCCTTGGGTGACCCTTTATCAGTCTACAAAAAATCATTGTGATCGGATGGAAAATATGCATTTTATGGGCGGAGGTCATTTCTCTAAATGTTATATAGTGGAAACTTTGAAAATCATTTTCTCTTAATCTAACTGATGGATATCAACCAAATTTCACTGGAATGATCCTTGGGTGACCCTTTATCAGTCTACAAAAAATCATTGTGATTGGATGAAAAATATGTATTTTATGGGCGGAGGTCATTTCTCTATATTTTATATAGTGGAAACTTTGAAAATCATTTTCTCAGGATGTAACTGATGGATATCAACCAAATTTCACTGGAATGATCCTTGAGTGACCCTTTATGAGTTTACAAAAAATCATTGTGATTGGATGAAAAATATGTATTTTATGGGCAGAGGTCATTTCTCAAAAAGTTATATAGTGGAAACTTTGAAAATCATTTTCTCAGAATGTAACTGATGGATATCAACCTAATTTCACTGGAATGATCCTTGAGTAACACTTTATCTATTTACCAAAAATTATTTTGATTGGATGAAAAATATGCATTTTATGGGCAGAGGTCATTTCTCTATATGTTATATAGTGGAAACTTTGAAAATCATTTTCTCAGAATTTGATTTTTGGATATCAATTAAATTTCACTGGAATGATACTTGAGTGACCCTTTATCAGTGTATCAAAAATTATTTTGATTGCATGAAAAATATACATTTTATGGGTGGAGGTCAATTCTCAATATGTTGAAAATCATTTTCAACATCAGTAGAACCCCAAATATCTAAAAATCTAGTCAAAACATTTATTTGCTTTTACAAGAATTTCAAGCCTGTGGAGCGACTCAAGCCATTCATGGCTTTCTAGTTTTTTCACCCAATCAGACTTTATGAATCGCGATGGACACACAAACAAGGAATAAATGCAAAAATACATTGACAGTGAATGATATTAGATCATTAATCTGATCATCAAGTTCAGTCAAATTCACCAAACCTCGTGCGGGTTGACAATACTTTTACCTGTTTATAGGTGGTGTTGAATATCTAATCAATATAAATGTCAATTTTATTGTAAATAATCTTACTCTAGTAGATCTTTGTGTCGCTTGAAATATCCATACAAGATCAAACTTTTTGACAATAATATCGAATAAATATCCACCAAAACGTGATAGAGAATACTATTGGTTTTTTAAGTCTATAGTCAAAATAATTTCATTTATATTGCGAATTAGCATAATAAGTAATTTTATAATGTCCTAGTCGCGAGAATGAAATAACCCCGTTGAATATTTTTGATATTACAGGGGTGAAATTACACTTTTGCAAATGAGCTAAGAATGTATAGGTATACTCATTATATTTTCGTCGTGAAAATGATGTCATAATGCATTTGATGACCTTACTTCTTAAACAGTGGTTTAAGGTTCGCGGAATAACTTGCATTCATAAATTTCCTCGATTCATCACAACATTCAGGTTTTATCATAAATAGAATATCACATCTGTGCACATATAATACCGAATTTATTAAATCACCATCAAAAACAGATAAAAACTCGGCGTAACCTCGTTTTTATCTGTTTATAGATGACAAGTTTTAAATAATTTCGGTATTTAATGACCATTCGTTTAATATCCTCTAAATATGGATGATGTATAGGTCGCTTTAGAATATCAATCTCTCTTCTTCTGTTTTCTAGATTGATCGCTTGACCCCCGACATGGCAAGCGTATATATGTAATTGTGACCCATCACACGAAAATGGCCCATTTGGGTATTGCGTAAAGTGTCAGACAGCGCGGACTGTGTGGTCTGACTAGGTTCACAAATTTCCACAATTTACTTATTTTCTGAATCTAGAATGATTAATCTGTCTTCACTTAAAAGAATTTTTGAAATACGCATTCTAGTTGATTTTCCGCTGGAACCCATCTCTTTCAAATATTTATTTTACGGAGTTTCCAGCTGGTCCCTTTTTGCTCGACGGGTCACATATATATCACAACAGCATTGGTCTAAATATGACATTTGTTTTCGAACATGAAATAAATCCAAATCGATAGTGGACGACATCATAAATACTAAAATTAAAGCTGCAATACGTTGCAAGTCATAAACGGAAATGTTTGAAACAAAATTTTCGGAAAATACCAGAGGTCAACACCCATCTCATGTGTTGATAAGTGTTTTGATTGGTCAATCCACGTTTTGATGGATAGTAGTAGTCCGGTTAACCCTTTGCTGGTAAATCCCTGCTTTTTACGTGCTTGTGATTTTATGATTGAGAAAACATTGTGAAAAAAGAAGAAATTGCTTCTGACAAGCAATTTCTTCTTTTTCCACATTATTTTCTACCCTACTGAATAGTTATTTTTCAAATTAAATCCACTTTAAATTTTCGTCTGCAAAACCTTTGAATTTGAACAGGTCCAAAATTTTGTAAAACAGGAAAGGGTTAAATTGGCCAAATAGCTGTTTTAGCTACTCGTTCTGTATGTCATTAAAATGTGTCTGGACTGAAAAAATAGGGTAGTTAAAGTAATTTCCCTTTGAAAGATAAATATTTGATCAAGATAAATCCTTATCATGCGACCTTTTCTGAAAACCGCCTTGTTGAATTGATTTTGACATTTTAATAGACGATGAAAAATATGTAGTAGATTGGACTAAATTGAGATAATACAGACGTTTTGCAAAAAAAGAGTGTAAAAACAAACACACACACACACACACAAAAGAAAAAAAAACAAACAAAAAACAAAAAATCAAAACAAAAACAAACTAACAAACAAAAAAAAACAAACAAACAAAAAAAAAAAAAAAAAAAAAAAAAAAAAAAACACACACACACACACATACACAAAAAAATCTTAAAACTACCATAACAACGAATTGTTGTTTGAAAAAAGACAACCCACTTTTTAAAATGGCTAATTTGTCTTCAAAGGTATTTAATATTATCATTTTTATTATCAATAGTCGGAGGCGTTACATTAAAACATTACATTAAAACAACTTCCAACTAATATTTGCACAAAATCAGTCTTTTTTACAGTGCTGCCCCCCCCCATCGTATGGCCTGCTGTTGTTTTTGTTGTTACTGCTGTTGTTGTCATTAATATGTCTCTTTTTCTTCTTGAAGCTCTTTGGGTATCTGTTCTTTGGAAGTTTGTAAATTTCTTTCCATTAACGAAAGATGTGTTTATAAATAAAACTATTTTTAAGTCTGATCGAACTAGGTATGTGATAAATGAATAATAAATGAGTCGACGGGAGACTACCTGTCGGAAAATAGAGAGAGCGCTCCCCGGAAATAAACCTTGATAACCATTTTGGTGAACTTAACCCTGTAGTTTCGATATTTTGAACACCCAAGACAACGAGTCCTGTTATTCCTCCAATAAACTCTTATACTCTCATATTACGCACATGCGTAATAGAGAGGAGGTACGCCCAATGAGAAAAATAAAAGAATGAGTAAACAAATACAATGTACATCGGTTAGGTAGCCTATCCATACAATGACGGTGACCTTTTTTCTTTGTAAAATGTTCACCGATAACAACTTTCAATACACAAATGTGGACGTATTATATGCTGCAACGGATTTGTTTAAAGATAATCCATAAAAATAGAGTGAATTTTTAGTTATTTATTGTTTGTTGAATTGTTCTTGGGTCAACTTTAATATGGAATATGATTGATTTTCATTCTGAGGTATGTGCTATTTGTATTTTAATAAAATATCATCACTAATGCTTGTAAATTGTCCACGATTTTCTTAACCTACACTGTATGACCACCTACACAATACTCGGGTCATGGTGGATTATTAACGGGTCAATTGATATTAATTCTTATTGTATTATTATGCCGTTCGATCAGACGTCCTGTAAGACCGACAGTTCCATTGCCCACCTCAGATCGTGCTACTTCGACTTTCCTAGATAGTTTCTTTTAGCATGATGGTTCTACATTACGCTTGAATGAAAAGCCTATCAAGTAAATTCTCTTTTTAGCTCGCCCGAGCACAACGTGCCCTAGGAGAGCTTTTGTCATCATCCTGTGTTCGTCGTCTGCTGTCAACAATCTTAAAACTTCTTCTCATTAACTTGCGCATATTTCAATGAAACTTTGTCAGAAGATCCTTGGGTTGGCATCTTAAAAAATGTTCGCGAAATTCTGATTGGACCTTACATATCGTCGGTGGGTGATCAAAACCTCGTAACTCCAGCTTATTCAAGCTGCAGTTACGCGGTTTTGACTCCCCAAGAACGATGTGGGCATGGCATTTTTGCATTTTTTAACGAAATCTCCTTCACCGGGTCGATTTCAATGCAACTTTGCCAGACGATGTTTTTTGTGGCTCATAAATATGGGCCTTGCAGGACGGGAGATTTTTTTTCACATTGAATTCTTTGAATGACATCTCCTCTTTATACATAAGGCCAATTTCAACGAAAATTTGTCAAAAAGTTCCTTAGATGACCCTTTCCTAGAACCTCTTTGAAATAATTAATACCCTGCAAATAATGACTGATAGGTCAGGCATTTTTCACCTTTCAGGTATTTGAAATACATCTCCTCATAAAGTATTAAGCCTTTTTTTTGAAACTTTACGATAATTTTCCTTGGCTGACCACATGTGCCATTGAAATTCAGGTGAGTGGTTCAGGGCCATTTCCACCCTCTTGTTTTGTAGTGAGATTGCACTTAACTCTTTTGAAATGGGGTTTGCAAGAGGGCTACCAAACCTTTTCAAACGGCTCTTATCTTTCATGGATTCATTAAAGTGTTGAATCGAATAATAAATACATAACCCTACTACTATACTTTACACAAGCGGTCTCACCAGTGTCTAATGTACCTTACCCTAAATTGTATTGTTGTTTACTCACCCGTATGAAGGGGGCATCATATTTGGACTAATAATAAATAAATAAGAGAATAAAATTGACACATTTCCTACTCATTCAAAAATTCTAAGTTTGTGAACCGTTTCACGAAGGAGGACCACTCGGAAAGTCCAAACAATATGTGCGAATCATAGGCGTAACTAGGATTTTGAAATATATACGCGCTCAGAAGGCGACAACTATAGAATATATGTATAAGATAGAGGCGATATGTAGACTGCGACAAAAGATAAAAGCCATCAACCCACATCCATTTTGTAGGATTTGAGCGTAGGTGAATGATCAAAACATCCTTACTACAGCTTATTTATTTCTAATACGCACTTGCGTGATTTGCGTAATTTTAGTTACGCATTTGCGAATTACGCAGTCGGAGTAGTGTAAAGCTTTAACCTATTTCACTGATTTTTTATCTAGAATTATCTATTCTTTACCTAATTTTCTGAATCCTGAATAATCAATTCACCTTCATGAAAAAAAAAAAAAAAAAAAAAAAAAAATTGAAATGCGACCTCTGCTTAGCCTGTGCTAGAACCAATCTCTTTTACATATATTTATTTTACGAAATTCCCAGATGATCCCTTTTCGCGTGATGGGTCACATTTACTATAATGTTGCACTGAGCCCCCGATATAGTTTTCTTTTTTTTTTAGATTTTAATAGACTAGTAAACGTGGGTTAAAGATGGGAGACGACCAGTGGATTTATATACAAGAGAAGACATTTAGAAACTGGTGTAATGAACAGTTAAAGGTCAGTGGCCGATCCGTGTCTAACCTACTGACTGATCTCTGTGATGGTGTGTGTTTAGTGGCGCTTGTTGAAGCCCTTCAGGTAAAATCCTAAAATTCTTACTTGCATTCTCTAGCAAAACCTTTAAGGTCGATAGACAGTTTGACAGATGGAGAATTATTTTTGGATTCACAGAGATTCTTCATTCGGAACATCACTCGGCCATTTCCGTAAACTACAACATACCTCGGGTGTATGTAAGGCGGATGGGTATGTAACGAAATCGTGCATTTTGTTAGCCGGAAACAGTGTAAGAAAACTAGCACTGTAGTTTATAACTTTTACAGTAAATAACGGCTGAAAAATCTTAATTTTTGAGAATGACGAATCATTCTCAAAAAATAAGATTTTTCAGCCGTTATTTAAGAATCTAAAGATATTTATATTAGGATTCGATGGTTTCACGTCAGTGACTTCAAACGAGTAGTGTTGGCGACGTCGAACGTTTTCACTCAAAGTTTCGACGGCT
The DNA here is from genome assembly GCA_948146395.1 of Fragum whitleyi. NCBI lineage: Eukaryota > Metazoa > Mollusca > Bivalvia > Cardiida > Cardiidae > Fragum > Fragum whitleyi. The sequence goes on along the minus strand of OX411557.1, from coordinate 30,597,081 downwards.
AACGCCATTTTAAGTGACGTCATCGAGTTTTTCCAAGGTTTTCCCGTAATTTTTGAAAATAGTCCGTCTATGTACATCCGAGGTTGATCGTGAGATTGGCCGAGTGGTGTTCCGATTGAGAGATTCTTAATCACAAAGTTAGAGCCCACGGTTAGGATTCGGAAATGAATGTGATTAGGTGCTTATTTCCATAAACTTGAATTCTAAGAAAATCTCTTAATTACCTAAAATCTTATTTTGTCGAGCTGAAAAGAAAAGATTTTATCATAATGATACCTATTTCATTTTGTGTGTAGGTTTACAATATAGCTGTGTTCTTTTTTAGTTCGACTATCCGACGAATATGGGGGCTATTCCGTTCATCCGGGCGTCGACATCGGCGTTGGCGACGGCGTCGGCGTAATGCTTTGGTTATTTTTTTTCGTGCAATTGTTTTTAAATATCTGTCTCCACTAAAGCAATTGCTTTGAAACTTTGCAAATACTTCTGTGACTATAATATCAGCCTCTAGACAAAGATCTATTACTTTGATATTGAATTTAGTGGAATTTTAACCCTTTTCGGACATAGAAATCCTGGTCAATTTTGTACGTACAACTGATTTATATCTGTAATATTTCTGTTTCTACTAAAGCTGTTGCTTGGAAACTTTGCACATGCTTCTTCGACTATAATATCAGCATCTAAATAAAGATTCTTTACGCTGATATTGGACTTTGAAAACTTTGCACATGTTTTTGTGACCAAAATATCAGCCTCTAGATAAAGATTTCCCTCAAATTTCATTGATTGGAATTTCCCAATGTCCATATTAATTTGCTGTTATTATCTAGCACTAGAAATAGTCGAGCTTCGCTGTCCTCAGACAGCTCTTGTTTATAGATGAAATAATTCATCCCCCAATCAATGCTCTTTTTGAAAGAAGAATCGAAAAAGAAAATATACATATAATGTACCTTCGAATCTCGAATTATAGATCTTCTACAATATGTTACTTTATCATGCAATGGAGCCTGTATTTATCTGATATCACCTGTCTGATAGCATAGCATATCAGGCAGTCTATTTTAAGAAACAATTTCAAAACACGTTAAACTGATTTTTTTTATTTTCAAGGTTATATTAAGATAAAACGCTGAAAGATGATTGCATGTTAACTCGACAAAGACTCGTCATGATATATTCTCCCAACCTCGACTAGATAACATGGATATTTTAAGACACGAACATGTTATTCTCTATTTATTTATTTTCTAGTTCCGTAAGGCAGGAAGAGTTTTTACAAAACCTACCAACAGAATCCAACAGTTACAAAATGTGTCCCTTGCCTTGACTGCAATTACTAACGATAATGTAAAGCTAGTCAACGTCGGTAAGTCACGCTTTCGTATCATGAATACATGCACAGAAGGCGACATAATTATATTTGTCTCAAAACTGTTGATCTTAGCAATAAACTGGTAAGTCGTCCGATATAATCTATATTTGCATTGAAATGCAAAGCTCGTTTATAAAGATGATGTCTAGTATATATTATATTATATTAATTATTTTACAAAATGGCTGTAAATCATTTACCCGCAAGTATCTGTTGGTAAAGTATAAAACTGGTGAACTAAAGGAGATTTTAATTCTTTTAATTAATATAAATATAATAATACCTTAATGGTCCAGAAGAAAAGAACGTTTTAAAGCAGCAAGAGTTTTTGGGTTGCGTCTAACTTTTTTTCATAATAAAGAATTCACTACGGAGAAATTAAATTACTTTCTATGTTATCCAATACATGCAAAATTGCATCGATCCATTTCAATTTGATTTTTCAGGAAGTGATGACATCGTAAATGGAAACAAAAAGATAATTCTTGGACTGGTTTGGACTCTAGTACAGCGGTACCAAATATCTGGCAAGACTAAACTGCCACCGAAAAAACTCATGACGATGTGGTTCCGAAATGTACTGCCTGATTTAGACATTACCAATTTCACGTCCGACTGGAATGACGGCGTGGCATTACAGTAAGTCTACTTCTCATTGGAAGAACGTCTTGGACGGGCAATTTGTACACTTACTGTTATGACTATTGATAACGGGATTGTTTTTGTTATGATTTCGGGGTGAAATTGAATATGTTAGATAGCCAGAATTTTACTGAAAGCTAATGGAGGTTTATGAATATTGCTCGTTTTGTGTAAAACGAGATACATTTATCTTATTATCTTCATTGGAAAACTATATGTTATGTTCTATATAATGATCGGCGTACTCAGGGAACAATCTGACACTTCCCATTTTACGCCAGCCAATCAAATCTGATAAGATTTCGGGTGATTGATCGATTTCTTCTTCTTTTTTTTTTCATTTTGATTATTTTCATATTTTTTTCACAAGGAACCAGTATTCGATCGCATGTTACTGAATAATATTTTTAGCCCTTTCCTAAAAAGTCCTCGAACGTCGTTCCAAATATTTTATTCCTATGAAAATATCGTGTAAAAAGGAGGACATCGCTTGTGACAAATTTTCAATTTTACAACACAATATCAAACTCATTGGCAATGGACGATTCTTTACAAATGATATCTATATCTTAGTACCATCTTCATTCTCTTTCTATTTAGTCATTTAAAACGTTAAAAAATGGGAAAGTTTCAAATGATGAATGTGAAAATGAAGGCTGAATTTATATTTCAGTGCTTTGATTGAACATCTGAAACCAGGGACGTCTCCGAATTGGCGGAGACTGGATAGAAAAGATGGGTAAGATTCACTGGACATTGTTTTATTTATCGAATTTTGTCAGATTTTTTTTTTAAATTTAGATTATAATCTCTAATAAAATAAAATTGGATTGTAAAACTATCGCATGTGGTAAAGATTTTTTATGGTTAATGGCTTTTCAATTCCCTTTGTTTGAAAATAGAAAGTTTTTGACTATATTGAACGTATTTGAAAATTCGCAAAAAATAATACCATGTTACCTGAATAATGATTCATTATGTAGTGAATAAATAGAGGATATTGAATTAGTGGTCATGGAATACAGAATTTATTCAGCAAGTCAATTATAAACAGATAAAAACGAGGCTGCACCGAGTTTTTATCTATAATAGATGACGAGTTAGACAAATTAGATAATTTTATGAGCATAAATTTTATATTCTATTTAAAATATGACCCAATTTTATGCGAACAGTCGTCGAAATTCTTGAAATTTAACATTTCAATTTTCCGCGAAACTTTTAACTGTTTTTAAAACTGACATCACAAAATATACATTATGACGTCATTTTCGCGGTTACAATATACCGTTGCTATTTTCTCTGAGTCCATTTGCAAAGTTCTTCCAGTAGTATTATAACACCCGTGAAATATCATAAAATATTCAACGAGGATATTACACTCTCGCGATCGTAGGTCACATTATAAATGATTACAAAGTGAAAATCTATCTAACCCATGTCGTTATTGTACGACTAAAATCTCGTATAGTCCGTTTGACTTCTATATGGACCAACCTTTTCATCAATTACATAAAATTGCGTTTGAATAAAAGATTTGTATGTAGTAAAATCTTAATTTCAGCTTAATACCATTCCAAAAAATATTTTTTGAAAATAAAATGATTTCAAAATAATGATTTTGTCTATCGAGTTCATGTTGATATTTTCGCATTATCCGTTCTTAAACACGAGGGGTGGTGGAGGCTGTTCAATAGTAAGAAAATGTCAACAAATATAGTAAAAACACGTGGTTTATTCTAAACTTTTGACAGATGAAATGTCCATTATTCCTTATTTGGACATGTTAATTAGCATATCGACGGTCATGTCATCTTAAAACTTAAATAGCACATGATTTTACCGTTAGTACTCGCCTTTTCATCAAGTTTTCCTCGTGAAATTCCCAACTACTTCGTTTGATAATGCTTTTTGATTGGTCTTAACATGTAAATATAGGGTTCATCTCAGAATGAATAGAATCAATAATCATTTATCTGGTCAAACAGTTTCTGAAGAAAGAGAGAATATACACAGATTTGATATCCAACGGTAGCAAAAGTCATAGACAAACTTAATTACATTGAAAAACTCGATTTTATAGTAATACAATTCACTTAAAATCTTACTCTTTTGACTCGGCCCCTATGCAAATCAGTACTATTTTTGGTTATACAATTCGCTGTTCCGTTTAATACAGTAACAAGTAGGTATGAAATGCTGAAAGTTAACATGTAGACGGACGGACAAAATCATTATTTTACATTCAAAAATTCTGAAAAACAAAATTCGTCATGGTATTAGCTCGAAAAAATGATATGACAAGAAAAATATGCGTTTCATTTTTTAATTTCTGAGATTTTCGGCGAAATGTTGGTCCATATAGAAGTCAAACGGACTATACCTCCACTTTGAATAAGCTGGAGGTGCGACCTTAGCAACTTACGTAATAGTAAGTATTGTTGTCATTAAGCTTCAAAGGACCGAAATAAGTTTCGAGAACCGCGAGTATTTGTACAGTTAAAAACACCGTGAAATTGACAAGATAAATGATTTTGGAATGGTTTCGAAATGAAAATGAACCAGTAGGTGGATCGACCTTTGAATGAAATAAATGGAAGGTAAATTACGCTAATTTCGTACTTTCGGAAGAATTTGAGATGGTTTTTTTTTTACCTCCATTAACACGAAATCTACGCACTTTTCTGTTTGTGTGTCTTATCGGACAAATCAGACGTTTCAAGTCCACATCGGCAAATAAAATTGTGGATTGATTTGATCCATTTGAACCCCCCCCCCCCCCCCAAAAAAAAAAAAAAAAAGAAAAAAAAAAAAAAAAAAAAAAAAAAAGAGAAAACCAAAAAAACTGTTAATCGCTTTGAACAAGTTTGACGTGTTTTTGAAAGTTTTCTGAACAATTTTGAGTGGTATGAGTGAGTGTTTGGAATGAATCAATGGAGCATGGAGCGACGAGTGAGTGAATTAGAAATGTTTTGATCGAGATAAATGTCAATTTTATGATGGTACTACATGTAACTGTATGCTGTTTTTCACAATGGACATGATTCTTTTTACCTTTATTTGGTCTTTTTCTAGGGTAGAGAATTGTAGAAAAGCCATGATGCTTGCCAAGGAACATTTGAACATCCCGCGTGTTATTGGTCCAGAGGATTTCGCCAACTCCGCCCTCGATGAGATGTCGAGTATGACGTATTTGTCGTATTTTGTGAAGATGGAATCGCCGGGCTATTATCATATACTGAACTGGGCGTGTAAACAGCTTCGAACAACTAATATAACAAATCTTACCGTATGTATAGTCCGTTTGACTTCTATATGGACCAACCTTTTCATCAAATATATAAAATTGCGTTTGAATAAAGGATTTGTATGTAGTAAAATCTTAATTTCAGCTTAATACCATTCAAAAAAATATTTTTTGAAAATAAAATGATTTCAAAATAATGCTTTTGTCTATCTAGTTAATGTTAATATTTTCGCATTATCCGTTCTTAAACACGAGGGGTGATGGAGGCTGTTCAATAGAAAGAGAATGTCAACATATATAGTAAAAACACGTGCTTTTATACTAAACTTTTGACTGATGAAATGTCCATTATTCCTTATTTGGACATGCTAATTAGCATATCGACGGTCATGTCGTCTTAAACTTAAATAGCGCGTAATTTTTACCGTTAGTACTCGCCTTTTCATCAAGTTTTCCTCGAGAAATTCCCAACTACTTCGTTTAATAATGCTTTTTGATTGGTCTTAACATGTAAATATAGGGTTCATCTCAGAATGAATAAAATCAATAATCAATTATCTGGTCAAACAGTTTCTGAAGAAAGAGAGAATATACACAGATTTGATATCCAACGGTAGCAAAAATCTTAGACAAACTTAATTATATTGAAAAACTCGATTTTATAGTAAAACAATTCACTTAAAATCTTACTCTTTTGACTCGGCCCCTTTGCAAATCAGTACTATTTTTGGATATAAAATTCGCTGTTCCGTTTAATACAGTAACAAGTAGGTATGAAATGCTGAAAGTTAACATGTAGACGGACGGACAAAATCATTATTTTACATTAAAAAATTCTGAAAAACAAAATTCGTCATGGTATTAGCTGGAAAAAATGATATGACAAGAAAAATATGCGTTTCATTAAATTAATTTCTGAGATTTTCGGCGAAATGTTTGTCCATATAGAAGTCAAACGGACTATATTAGAATACTTTATACAATAAGTATGGGGTTTTTTCAGGAATGCAATCGACAACTTATCGACAACTTGAATCAGTAACTTTAAGAATATTAAGAATTTGTGAAAATAATGTTTTCAATTTTTTTATTGATATTACAGTTATTTTTAGAACAATCATTTACTGCCGTTATTTTCAGAAACTTGCATTCAGTTCGACGAAAACAAGACAAATAGAGGTTATGAGATAAATTTACTACATACTACATGTATTGTTTGAAAAAATATCTAACTTGGTTGTGAGAATTGATAATTGTCTCGGTAGAGTCTCGACAATGATCAATTCTCCCATTCTCGTTAGATATTTTTTCTCATACAAAACATTAAGTCTGTGTTATATATATTTACATTGATACTTTGAGTTTTCATTTTGTCTGTGATTGTATCACAAGTATCTAATATAGTGAATTAACCAGAAAACAGAAAATGGTGTTCTAATGCCTGGAAAAACTTCTTTTTTTTATCAATTGCATTTACCGTTTGCTCCATTAAATTTTTGTTTACAGAGTGACTGGAATGATGGTTATTATTTATGTGCAATAGTGGTGTCTTTAGGAGGTACAATTGCCGGATGGCCTAGTCTGGATAGAACCAAACGACTAGAAAACTGCCAAAAAGGTTTGCAATTTTTGAATGCATACCGACCTTTAAAAAACAGAGAGAGTATACATAATAGACCAAAATGGAAATGTTTAAAATGATGATTCAAATTCCCAGTGAAATACGAGTCTATTGGGGGGGGGGGGGGGTGTTAAAGTTCAAAACAACAACACCAAAAAATGATACATTTATAGGTTAAAAGATGATTGTTTTTCTGAAGGTGAAATTAACTTGGGAGCAATTTTTTACTGTACGGCGCATTGAAAATGAATCAGTGCTATATTAGTTTCAGCTAACATCTCGACAATTTTTGCGACTTCAAGATTTTGAAACTTGTTTTGGAGGCTTTTTTTTCTTTTAACAGCCATAGACGGTGCCAAAGATTTGGATATAGAGCCGGTATTGTCAGCCAAGGAAATGTCGGACCCTAACCTTGATCACTTATCCATGATGACTTATCTCACAATGTTTCAAAACATCAAGCCAAAGAAGAGCAAAGCGGAGAAATTACAACTTAGATTTAATTTCGACAATATCACAACTGGATCAATGGTATCTATCTTATTTTTGCAAAGGGCATTATAACTATTGTTTGAATAAGAAACAAGATGTGTTTGTGAAACACAATGCCCCCGTTACAGCATTTTTTTTAAAATGTTGACCTTGACAGATAACCTTGACCTTGTCACATGACCTTGACTTTAGAACCAGCAGATGTGGATGATTGAGATCTATCATCATGCCAAATATGAGTCTTGTATCTTGAATAGGCTTGAAGAAATTGGCAATGTTAAGGTTTTTTTTAGTTATTTGACACAGCAAAATATTAGCCTTGTATCTTGAAAAGGCTTGAAAATATTGGCAATGTTAAGTTTTTTGGTTAACTTTTTGAGTTATTTGACTTTGAGATATGACCTTGACCTTGTCACATGACCTTGACTTTGGTATCAGCAGATGCAGATCATTGGGATCTATCATCATGCCAAGTATGAGCCGTGCATCTTGAATAGGCTTGAAGATATTGGCAATGTTAAGTTTTTCGTTAACGTTTTGAGTTATTTGACCTTGAGAGTAGACCTTGACCTTGTCACATGACCTTGACTTTGGTATCAGCAGATGCGGATCATTGAGATCTATCATAATGCCAAAAATGAGCCTTGTATCTTGAAGAGGCTTGAAGTTATTGGCAATGTTAAGTTTTTCGTTAACTTTTGTAGACAGACAGACAGACAGACGGACAGACGGACAACGGTAAAACAATATGCCCCCGATCTTTCAATACGGGGGCATAAAAAATAATTACTCGATTTTCTTTAATACTGGTCACTCTTGACCTCGTTTGGAATAGAAGTGACAATTACACTCACCAAGATACGCATTTTTTTTTAAGATTAAGGACTTATTAAGAGGAGCTAATTTAAAAGAAAATCTCACCACACACCAAACCCATATACATTGCATTTTCTTGTTTAAGTATTGTTTGTACCACCGAGTTGGAAAGTACAGACCAACTTGATGGAGCTACCAGGTCTATTTAGCGACCTTTTATTTTGAGGTATAGGACTCGTAATAGTTCCGCAGTATTTTGGAACCCCTGATCTTTCACAATATTGACCAAGGTTTCCCAATGAAATCATTAGGAAACCGTGGTAAACACTGTTAAAGTTCAATACCCATGAAACGTTGTTGAACTGGGTCCACTACCTAAGGCGACGTTATGAAAGTCCCCTTCTTTAAATCGAAATATCTTAAAATGTATATGCTATTGCTCTAAAAAGCAAATATGTAAATAAATCCTATATTGTTAAAATGCATTATTAGGTTTTAACAGCACATGATTACTGAGAAATTCACATTGATATTCATATTCAGTCTAAATCATGTTTCTTATTTATAACCAAAATGTGTACTTATAGGTAAATTTTGCGCGGTGAGCCGTGAAATCAACTTCTTACCGTTAGATTGTGATCATTCTCGTGCCATTTGTTCGAAATAGATCAAACAGGTTTTAAGATCGCATTAAGAAAGTTTAAAATTTACCTTTTAAACCAACGCTATCGCTTGTCTTACAATTGAAGGTTCACTAAAACATGAACTTTCATAATTATAGCGAAGGGATCAGGTTCAATTCCTATCATTTGCATTTTAATTATACCCGATTTACCCATGGGAATGGATTTGGCGCCTACGTCAGAGCTCAGTTTTGAAAATACACCTATAGCGACTATTCTCTTTAATGCCCGCTTTTTGTGACCACGTAAATGGCTGCTTAATACACGCTTTACTGTAACTGAGAGTCTTTAATATACAATGTGCTCAATATGTTGTAGTATTACAACAGGACAACATCATCAACATTAAAAAAGAGCATAAAGTTTCAACATTAAAAAAGAGCATATAGTTATGGACATTTGTTCTTTGTCTCTTCTTGCAAACGAAATTCAAACGTTTTTCTTTATTAGGGATTCGTATATCGTCTTTGTTATAACCAGGAATACATAACAAAATTCTCGAAAGTATTTGACAAAATTGTCGTAAGATAGTTTTTTTTTATTTACAGACCGAGTTTCAACTAATAAAGGCGGATACTGATATTCAGACATCCAAGGTTGAGGCTAAAGTTCAAGGTGAAAGTGCCATGGTACCCTGCAACCTAAAGTGGGACAATAAAATTGCCAACTGCTTCTTCACACCTGTCGAAACTGGGAACCATAAGGTGAATACAATAAATATTCCCATATAAGATCTATGTTTGATTGAGATCATGAACAATCGGCTGTCGCAGATTATGGTAGTGGGTCCGTAATAGTTTCGCAACATTTCGGAATTTATGATCTTTCAAAATGAAAACAGAGGTTTCCTTATGAAATCATTCGGAAACCTCGGTTAACATTATTTAAGTTTATAACTTCCAAAATCAATTGGTTCTATTACGGGACCACTAACTGAAAGAAACGGATCCCAATGCTGAAATTCTCCTTCTTTTCTGTTGAGCTAATGAAAGTCTTCTGTTGAAGGTTCAATGATATTGAATCGAATGATAGATAGAATTACTTTCAAACCAGTACTTTTTGGGGGATGTCATATGTGTATATTGAAATATGTATCATTTTTTGGAAAGAAAAGAACCAAATATTGTTTCTCATGAGATGAAACACTTATCTTAAAAAAAGCCCACACACGATCTATACCACTTTCAATAATGTTAACACAGTGGCGGATCCAGGGAGGGGGTTGTTGGGTTTAAACGAACCCTCTCTGGATTCAAATTACTTCATTCTAGTGGAAGAATTCTATCGAAAACTTGGCACAAAAGGAAAACGACCTTTTTTGTAGTGTACGAACCACAAGCACTTGAATCCGCAAGTAAAAGATATCTGATGGACAGAATTTGAGCAATTAGTCCCAAAGTATCCCTATCTCTATAGATAGGGATAATAGTGGACTAATTACTCGAACTTTAGGCCGACATCGAATATCCCATATAGAAACACTGGATCCGCTGCTTTAGCAATAACATTTAATCAATCGTAAATGCTGAAGATTATAGCAATGGTGAATAGTGTAAATATAGGTGATTGAAAACACTATAAGCAGTGATATAATGATACTAAATATCTGCTAATAAATTTATTCCATTAATGTAATAATTCCATTATTTTACCAATAGAGTTGATCGTGTATTAATCCTTTCACTCCTCAACTAGCATTTTTTTGAAAATGACAATTGGTGGTCAGTTATGTCATTTCTTGTAGAATTAAGTGTCCCACTTTCATTCCAGCTATCGGTTACCTACGATGGGGCATTGATAAATGGCTGTCCAGTTGATTTTATCGTTAAAGGTGACCACACCAAAGTTCGTCTCCTGACCAAGCCTATGGATCTTAAGATGGGCCAAATGACAAATATTCAAGTAAGCCTTTAAATTAATGATAACACGTAATAATGTGGCATGACAAAGAACGTGTCATATTTATTCATGAGTTGTTTCAAATACGTGGAATATACCAGGTTGTCTTGAGTTTACTAGACAAAACCTCCGTAATAAATAATCTATTTCTTATTTCTAATTAATCAGTCTGAATGTAAGTGACTTTAAAATATACTCTTGGCATAAAGTTTAGCATGTCGTTTTTAAATTTCCCAAGAAATGTGTGGGAGTACAGAAATGATATCGATTTAATTTGACCAAATTTGAATTGCAATTTATTTCAAGACCAAATGGATGTCCATTTAACGATTAAACTAATTGATGTACTGGTAAACTTGTCCAATCTACGCTACCCTCCGATACTGTATAGATAGATTGTGACAGGCTTGCCAGTCAAACTAATTGACACATTATTTTTATATGCACTGCGTATGCGAGTTCGCAAGACGACCTTTAATTGCGATGTTTGCAGCAAATAATCTTGGTGGCGTAAACGCATCGAAAGGACCGTAACGATATTTGACTGATATCTGGTAATCTTCTTTGTAAGGATTGTTGAAAACGCAACAGAAAAAAAGTTTATTCAATAAGCGTTTTCATAAGATCAATTTCAAGTTAAGCGTCCTTCGAGACCGTCCACCAGACAAGATGTGACGTCACTGTCTGGTTTGTTTTGAAGTCTCCGTCCATTATAACATAAAGTCATGCAGCACACTTATTCGAGCAGATTGTCAGGTTATGCAACATTTTTTTGATTTTCAAATGAAAAAGAGGTCGATCGGTAACAAGTATTAATCGCTCTTGAGATATACCAACTACTTTGATATGAGAACAAGGAGTTATATGCCGGCTTGTTTTAATTTGTAAGGTTGATACATCTGGAAGTGGTCGAGGTGAAGTAATAGTGGAGTCGACGTCACCGACTGGTGATTTACGTTACCTAACCAGCGTTAAACAAGGGGATATTGTGTCAGCTACATTACAACCTAAAGAAGTGGGTACGTATTAAATTGTAATGCATCATATTGAACGACTAAGGTAGACGAGGAAAAGTAAAAATAGATTCAAGGTCTTTGACTGGTGATCTTCGTTACCTGACCGGTTTTAAACAGGGGGATATAGTGTCAGCTACACTACATCATAAAGAAAAGGGAGCGTATACATCCTTATTTTTTTTTATTGAACTTTGAGGTTGATGAGGCGAAGTAAAAATGGATTCAACGGCATTGACTGGTGAGCTACGTCACCTGATCAGTGTTTAACAAGGGGTCAAAGTGTCAGCTACACTACAATTTAAAGAAGTTCGTAGGTATAACATTCTAATATATGATCTTGAAATATCACAATGTTGATATTAATAAGTTGGTAGGTATAACATTCTAATATATCATCAAAGCCTATCGGGGTGTTGATATTATAATGGAATCAGTATCATCGACTGGTGATCTACGTTACCTGACCAGCGTTAAACAAGGGGACATAGTGCTCGCTACAATATAACGTAAAGAAGTGAAGAGGTGATGATTCTTATGTGTCATTTCTAAAAAAATAAGTTAGGATTAGAGTAATAATGGATTCATCGTCATCGACCGGTGATCTGCGTTATCTGACTAGCGTTAAACAAGGGGACAATATGTCCGTAACAGTACTATAAATGGAAGGGGGTAAGTAACATAAATGACATAATTGTATATTTAGCATGTTTTAATTTTTTTTAAAAAAAAAAAACCTTTTTGTCTTGTCACGTTATATCTCTACTCTGCATTTTATACATGTCCAATACGTCATTTCTTTAATATCGTAACGATTGCATGATTTAGGTTAGCCTGTTAACGATAGACTTGTATTTTTGGCATTTGAAATAGATATTTGAAGCATAAGATGCAACAATGATACTTCATTTCTTGTACAGTGTTTGGCGCTACTTCAGATGGGCTCAAGTTGCTTACATGTTACGAGTTCAGGTGCACATAAGGTTCTATTGCTTTGAACACCAAAGTCACAAATTTCAGTCCGATCTTCAAGTTGCTCATCCTATTGTTACGAAAAACAAATCTACCCTACGTGCGTAAATACAAAGCCCTGTGAGCTAACGTGCGCGCCAACATTGCGTTGAAGATGATAAAAAACTATGCAAACTATTTTCCAATCATACCCTGCTTTGCACGCACACTTGCGTGCAAATCAGGCTAAAGACACATAATTTGCACCGTTTTGTCATCCCGAACGCAATGCTGATTCGATGGTTAGCTCCTAGGACTTTTTATCTAATTTCCATTGCACATGGGTTGACCCCGGCTTACAACGGAATATTTTCAGCTTTGCTCTTTTGATGGCATTTTTGTAAGGCTACATATAACAAGGACACAGTCTGGTACCGGGGCTTATATAAATTCGTTATATTTTAAGGCATTTGGGGAATCCATGTTTATTTTGGTGACGTGGAGGTTAAAGGAAGTCCAATACAGATAAAGGTTTATGATCCACAGAAGGCGTGGCTTTCTGGACCGGAGGAGGGGCTTGTGAATGACGTCATTGCATTCAAAGGTAAGTTTGAAACTTCTCCAAGTTGTGTTGGTTACATAGAATATTACATCCATTTACTTACTAATACTATTAACAATTAGTTCACCCGCTAGGGACCCATTTTAACTTATTACGAAAAAAATTGTAAGTCAAAATCACAAATAGTACCTGGTGTTTTTTTTCATTTATTGTTAGATTCTACCTTGCAATATCTCATTGGAATCGTCTTCGTTCTTTTAAGTAATTGATATTCAGTAATTGAAAATAATGAAATATATTGAATACTTGCATTTTATTTTGCTTTTAAAAACTAAAGGGGAGATAACTGAATCTATTCATCATAAAGGTAGGACATTTCACAGCACGCAAATATTTTAATGTTTTTTGTCATAGTGTTGTAGTTTTGTAGAAAATCCATTTTCCCCTGCACCTATAGATACTTTTTGTATGTACATTCATATCTGTTAAACCGAATAAAAAAAGTGTATGTCTATGTTGAAGTACTTGGTCCCCGTCGAAACTATTAAGTTAAAATTTTCTTTATTTTCTTAAACACATTTTTACTTAACATTCAACGTTTTCACTTCAATTATTTTTTAAGATTTGTTTCCAAATATCATTATTTAGTGTGCGCCATATTATAACCACCTTTAGATTTTTTTTCACTACCTTCTCTTCTTTTGTTAACCTAGATAGATAGACACCTTTATTGACTCCATTTCAGGAGAGTTAAAACATTTTTTTTTAAAATACATACAAACATAATGCAAATGCATCATTTGTCCGTCTGAATCATTTGAAATTTCATTATATATCTTCCTTAAGAAATATATAGTATATTTATATGTGTTGTCCCCTATTTAGTCGACTATTACCGCAGTTCAAAAGAAAAATATAGAAAGGGAGGGTTTCAAACGAAACAATAACTGTTTCGTCTTTGAATGTTTATATCGCTGAAAGACCGACTGGTTATGTTTGTTGTGATTGCGACATTCAGTTTGCATTCGTTTAAATAATATTTCTATCAATATTTTAAAAATTAATCGAATGTACGCGTGGTGGTTTCACAACAAAACGACAAGATTATGAACTAAAATATTTAAATTATGTATCTAATGAGCGTAAAAATTTAAGTAATTGTAAATAATTTACGGCTTCATAATATCTTCAAATTGATATATATTTTACTTAAAAGTAGTGGACCGTAAAAGTTACGCATAATTTCGGATCTCCAGATATTTAACAATGCTAACCAAAGTTTCCTAATTAAAATCATTAACGTTGTTACGATATATTTCTTAAACGTTCGTCAACTATTACGGGTCTACTTCTTTAAGAGAGAAAATTTTGGAAAATACTGTTTTAAACTTGTAAGTTTCTCCTATCTACTAACAAACTAATATTTCTAACATTACTAACAGTACACTGTAAGGGAGCAGGTGAGGGCGTGGTTACTGCTCACGTGACTCACAACGGCGTGGCCGTACCCCATGACGTCACTAAGGATCCGGAGGCTGATGGGGGATATCAGATCCTGATATCCCCAGAAACTAAAGGACAATATGACGTCAGAGCTTTGTTTAATGAGCATGAAATCAGAGGTTTGTACATGAATGGCGCTTAAATTGTTAAAATCAGAGACTATAGATACCATTCGGAACACCCCGCTGCTATTCCACCGGAATCTGGTCAGACTATTTTTACAACAACGCAAAGATAGCCTTTGTGTTGATAATCTTCGATGTCACCTCTAACAAGCCTTTCGCTGTCACCATCATCAGTTTTGGCATCTTCAGAAGGATCTTTGTACTTCTAGCGAACAATATTTATGAAATTTGAATGTATTTATTAAACGGCAAAATGACATTCTTAATGTTTTAATATATAAATACTAATGCCAAAAAAGGTATCCCTCGGAATGCTTTCCTGTTTAGATAATTTCGAAATAACAATTGTTTTACAATTTATTAGACAATTTTGAACACGTAGCAAATAGTCAAATTTATAAATCGAGCTTTTTAAGACTAACAAAATAAAGGTAACGATTTGAGGAACCTAAACATTTGAGCAATAGACTTTCCAGAAATTGTTCATGCAGTTGACATTTTTCTGCCTTTTTCTAGTATTGTAGAAATATCTATATTGAATAAATTTTACGTGTTTTGTTTCTTACTAGTGCACAAAATAAAAAAAAACGTATTCTGCCATCAGTATTTATTTTGAAAAGTTTGGCGCTCTACTTCCATACCCTTTTTTATTTTATTTTCCACGTCCATAGGTATGTGAGGGCCGTTGGCATCCCTCAAGTTCCATACCTAATTTCGTTATTCTTTCCAATTTTTTTTAGCAAATTCTGTTATATGAAGTAACCTTTACATTTAGTCCCTATTGTAGTTTAATGGATGCAACCTTTTAAATACCAATTGAAATAAATTGACTATTTTTTTTTCAACAAAAACTAAGAGGTCGTTTAGAATTAAGTTCCAGATTAACAATAAAAAAATAAAATAAAATAGTACCGGTATTTCATATTTCCCAAGTGCGTGACGTTTCCTATGATTTGGCATCTGCGTGGGATGCAAACATTGAGCAGCCTACACAGTTACATAGTGTGATTAGAAGATTGTCTAACTGTCTACAGATACTTTAAGAGCTTATTTATCTACAAATCGCATAGTGAAGACTCTAGTCAGACTGTGCGGACTGGTCAAAGTCTTTGCTTTGCGCACATTTGATATTGTTGGAAATATCACGCAAAGGCTCATATCCTTTCTCTTGATAGCTGTGGACAATTAAGATCCATGTAAATGCATATGAAATATTTGATCCCGTGAGGCGAAAAGGGACCATCCGAAAAGAACGTAAAGTAAGACCCTAGTTAGACTCTGTAGACTCTTTTTTTCTGACAAGGGTCGGAACATTTCACAAATTATTGATTTTCTGAATCTAATTGATCACTCTACCTCCCCGTAAAAGATTTTTTGTTAACTGACCTTCGATAGACCATTACTGGGATCAATCTTTTTTTCAATAATTCATTTCATTCAGTGCATTTTTTTAAAAAAAGTAAGATATACTTTCCTATTCCTATAATGTAATATTCGTTTATTTGCGTTAAAGTTACTTTGTTAATGAAGTTTATAATAATTTATTTATTGATAAGAAAGGATTTGCAGTATGATTTTTCTCTTCTTTTTTATCAAAAAACTATATAATTGATTACATACATTTTAGGTTCTCCCCGCCGAGTCACGATACAGGACCCTAGTCAAATTACAGTGACGGGTGAAGGAATCACACGTGGGGTCAAGGGTGAAGACGCCAAGTTTACCGTGAACGCTAGTGACGTCGGGGGGAATATTACAGTAGAAATTGAAGGTACAAGGAACCAAACTTAAAAGATAACAAATTTATAGCCCTGTAACTTATATAAAGCTTATATAAAGCATTGAACAAACACGAAAAAATATCGCTATCGCAATATCCAATCTTGAAAAGAATTCTACCCTGACATAGTATTACACAGTTTTATTAACCAGGGGCCCGTTTTACTTAGCTTCTTACGAAAAAATAAACCGTCAGTCAAAATCACAAATCGTACCTGGTGTTTTCATTCATTGTTAGTTTCTGCCTTGCGATATCTCATCGGAATCGTCTTAAGAGGACGATTCCGATGAGATAGTGCATGGCAGAATTCTATATTTAGTAACTACTGTAGAAACAGCTTTAATTTTTGACTTACGCGAAAAGATGTTTAGTAAACGGGCCCTAGTTATCTTAAAATTTGTAATTTCTTTTAAATTAAGTTTTACCGACTAGAGTTCGTAACGTTCGAAATCTCGTATCTGCTGCTTTGACATGTTGCAGTGACGTCTTAAAAATCTTCTCGTCAACTGTTGGGTTTTCTTTAAACGAATCTTTTGAAAATTTATGAATGATCGTCATATGACTTATTTCTTATGGTCCTGTCTTTTCAGTAAATGGTAAAATGCTGGACTCTCATTGGACACAAATCAAGCCCGACGTTTACGAGTTCACGTATCGACCAATGGGTGCAGGAGTCTATAATATAACAGTGCTATGGAATGGCCATCCTGTAGAAGGCAAGCAATTACACCCTTTTCCGTTTTTTTCTAAATTCTTCACTGGTCCAAATCGAACGAGTTCATGGCAATGATATTCTGTGCATTTTAAAGCTAAGACGTGGTACTTGTAGTTCTTTTTTAGAATATAGCAAAATACACGTATTATTTTAATCGATAAAACTGCCAGTTTACATTATTTTAATAATTTTAATTTCAATATTTTAGTTTTACTGTATTTTAAAGAAAATATAGGAATTCAGTGGCGAAACCAGAGGGGGCGAGGGGTGGTGGTGGAGGTAATCGAAAGCAACTTTGAGGCATGGAAACTTTTAGATTGTGACATTTCAGCTATTCTCGTGGTTTGTGCAAATAATGAAATATTCTCTGAATTATCCAGCTAGACAATGTATTAGATAGATATGTTTCTTTTGGGATTAACTTCAGAAATAAATTGAAGATTGTTTATAACAGTCTTCAATTCTTTTCAGAAGTTAATTTCCAGAGGGTCCTACAAATTTACATTTAAGTTTTAAAGTCCTGACTATTTATTTTTGGGTTCAGTAAGATTCACAAAATATGCGTCCATTGAAATCCTATCGGATATAGTATTCGTATATTACCGAAATCATGGATCCGCACTTGGAATTACTTTGTTCTTCTCCCTATATATTTTCACCTTTAAGTGGTTTTCGTATTTACTCAAATAGATTAAAGTCACTTATGTACGAATTAAAAACTCTTTATATGGTGATTGTTTACTCTGTCTACATTAAGACAGAAAAATGATTAATAACATTTTTCCTTCCAAATGTTGTGAAAGTTAGATAAATGTAAGAGGATTAATTATATATAGAAGCAGACACATGACCATGTAGACTGTATACTGTAAATGTTATTGCAAATGAAAGCCACACAGGTAGGGATATAATTGCCTTGTGTTTTGGATGCAATTACGTTTGCCAACGTTTGAAAATTGTACCTCACTTTGCACGTTGGTTCACTTGCAAAGCGGGAAAATTTTTCTGAAACGTTTCTGGAACGTTTACATTCTGAATGCTTCTTTTTAATGTGGTTTTTTTCAAACTTAATTAGAATACATCGTTACAGAAATAAGTTAAAAAGTATCATCTACATTCTGCTAAGAGGAAAACTTCACGTCTAAAGAATAATTTTTATTGTCAAAATATTCCTGCAAATCAAACTTGTTTAATCCCCCACCCCTAGTTTTGGTTTGAAATGTTTTTTCAGGGAAATATAAGAAAACATAACCATGATTTCTTTTCCATCAACAGGTAGCCCATTCCATCCAAAAGTTACAGATCGTACAAAGATCGTACTAATGGACGATCTGACAGATATGAAGGACGAAAATGACCATCTAGCTCTTGTCTGTGATAGTGAAACTGTTCTTAATTATAATATTAGTGAAGCGGGACCGGGTATGTAGCAATGACGTAACTACCATTACGCACATTACGCAATTGCTTAATAGAAAACCTCTTTAAAAAAAATCTCGTTGATAGATGATCAGAACATCGAAACTACAGCTTATTACAAGCTGTAGTTCCGATGTTCTGATCATTCACCTACGCTTAAATCATAGAAGAGGGAAGCGTACAGAGAACATTCATCTTTTGTCACAGAAGACATATCGCCTTTATCATATATATTCTATGTTGGTCGCCTTCTGATAGCGTATAATTTTCAAAGTCCTAGTTATTTGTATGAGTTATAACATTCATTCACCTATTTCCAATTTTAGACTGGCTCAATTTCAAAGCGTTTGTAATTGTACCATTTACGGGTAAAACTCCAAAAGAAAATGAGAAATTCCTTGTTTATTAGCAGTTTCTTCTTTCTGCACGATATTTTCTTAGCCATTATATGTGACGTTACAAAGACATAACATCACCACAGAGACGTAACTTTTAGAGACGGTTAAGAAAGGTGTAAAACCCAAATACATTTATGACAAAAAAGCAAAAAAAAATAGTGGAAAGGGCTTCAAAGTACATGTGCACGCTTTTTAAATTCGCAGTAGCTTATTATGATATTTATCTTCTCATTACTTTGTTTTATCAAACCTTTTGATGTATTTTGTACGTCATAACTCAATGCGAGTAATTCTTGCAAAAGAACTATTTCGCTTGCACACTTAGTAGTTCTAAATTGAAAACAAGGTTTACAACTTTGACGATTCCGCTTTGTGAATTCAAAGAGTTTGATTACGATTTTCGTTATCGTTTCGTACCTCCATTTATTCATGTACTATTCTCTTTATTTCTCAATTATTGTCGAATTTTATCTACCTTCATCAGTTTAAGCATAAAGTACAGCCCTCGCGATTTTAACTTTTCCACCCAACCCGGTATAGATAAAAAATGCGATTAAATACAGGTACGCGTTTCACAGCGGGTATATTGGACCAATTCGTGTCATCGCGACCCGCTTACCAGCCTGTCCGTCTACACCTTCTTTTGTTAAAATGCCAAAATAGATTTTTATATGTTATTGTTATCCAAGTCTATTCTGAACATTGTACATCTGTGTTTGACATTATTTTTTCAATTTTCCAAAGAAACGTTTCCTTTCATTTATACCCTTTCCAGGAACGTTCAGTGCAGAAGTGCTGTCCCCTGACGGTAGGCTTCCTGTCAATATTCGAAAACCTGATACCGGTACAGTACAAGTAGGGTTCACAGCTAAAACTGAAGGTAAAGTAGAACTGGAACAATATATCATTTATCATTGCATTGTTCAGGATGAAACTGTGGTCGTGCTTTGCAAATGAATCCAAATTCTATAAAATTGCAGACGTGTATATCTCGAATGCATGTCATAGGTTCTACATCTATGTCGAGATATTCTACCTTCAAAAATAACTCTTTGATACTCTTTTCAATTTATTTTTTAATGATATCATACTGACTACTAGCACTACTTTTATATTTATCTTATAACTATACAAATAGCAGTGTGAAAACATCCAATATGATTTTTTTTTTGATATCACATGGATATTTTTAGAACAATTACATAATGCGTTTTTTTTTAAAACTACAACAAAACTTGCCTTTCTGTTAGAAACATCGACGAAAACAAGGCAAATAGAGGTTATAAGATAAACTTGACACGTACTTGGTGTTTTGTATGAAAAAATATCTAACTCGGTAGAGCCTCGACAATTATCAATTCCACCAACCTTGTTTGATTTTTTTTCATACAAAACACTGAGTACGTATAATAAATGTACCGAAAGCAAATGAAACCAAATGATTAAAATTAAATATTTTTAAGTTTTAACATCTCGCGAAAAGAAAAAAAAACTTCAATTCAAATTGTAAACATTTAGGATCTAACACCAAACCCTTTATTACTGTTAGGCATGTACATCTTCATGTCGAGACGAATCAAATTAGTATCAACTACAAAAATACAATTTAACATGCAAAGGTAAACTTGTCCCTATGAAATTCAGACTGTTTGACGTAAATTCGGTAAAAGATTGTGGCCCAAAGTCAAACATACGTAGGACTGTTTGACGTAAATTCGGTAAAAGATTGTGGCCCAAAGTCAAACATACGTAGGAGATGTAACACGAAACCATAGTTGAACAGTTATCCTATATTTTTATTTTTACAAAACTTTATTGAAAAAATTAAAGTTTAATTAAGTTAAAAATCCACTTTAAGAATTTTGACCTATAATATGGAAAATAGAGCAGTTCATCTAAGAAGCAAATTGTCCATTTTATCAATGTTTTTTGTTTTCTGCTAAAAAAATAAATGAATAGAATAAAAAATAAAAAAGAAATGAATGTCATCTGCTGCTTCTATCAGTCTTGATAAGTCTAATTTTTTAAATTATATTTTGTTTATAAACTTATAATTGAAAGCAAACATATAATATGATATGCATGTTTAAGGCCCGGTTCGGTACCTTTGTAATTGGTCATAGATACCATAAAATTAATTATATAAAAATAACTTTGGGCAAGTAGTGACGTTGTGATTCCGAAGCGTAGCAATAACAGCTTTCTTCAAGCTCTGGTTGCAATGATTTTGTATTACACCATCAGGATTTGACTCTGGCTCTTTAAATGTATGCTGGTATTTTATATATACTTTTGAGAAGTCCTGTCTTGTATGTTTGTTGAATGTATGTTCTTGGTGACAATCCTGCAACTGGATTTTTTAAACCAATAAAGAATTTGAATTTATTAACGAATAAGTTAGGTATTACATCATAAGTCTCACTTTTTATTGGATGACCCACGTATATAATGCATGTAGTCCCGTTTTACGTTAAGGAGTTACGCTTTATCTATCACTTATATCCAGGTGACCACTATATCCATCTTTATTGGTCGAATGTGCCACTAGAAAGATCTCCCATCCTGGCATATTGCCCGGGACCCGTTCTTCCAATAAACCACGCCCACGTCGTCATCAGGGGTGAAGGTCATATCAACGCACGTGCTACAGTTCCCGCCGGGTTTATGATAGATGGTAAAAAGGCTGGACCAGGCATGTTCGAATAATGAGCTTAAAATAGATTTGTATATTTGTTTTATTGGAAGTCTTTTCAGCGGAGCAAAGATACTGACAACATAATCATATTCTGTGTAGTTATAACGAGGAATGATTCCATTCAAAGTTTTTTTTTCATTTTTTTCAATGAATGTAGTAATTATACGTTTTACATGTTACATCGATATATACATATGTATTTCGTTTTTAGAGCAACCATAGTGATTTTGATACATTTCACCACTTGAAAAAGTATCAGTATTTCGTTTTAAGAGCAAAATTTGTAATTTTGATACTATTACCACTTGAAAAAGTTTCAGTATTTCGTTTTTAGAGCAACAATAGTAATTTTGATACTATTCACCACTTGAAAAAGATTCAGTAAGTTTCAATGTAGGATATGTAGATCTTATACTGGAATATTCATTCCATATAAATATTCAATATTTCCTTTTTATGTAGTTACGAGTATGTTTTGATCACTTTGCATCCTACCAAGTTACTTTAACAGATGTAAAAGTTTTAACCAAAACATTCAGAGTTAATTTTCTCTATCCGGTATAGACAGATTTAGCATTTTACTAAACATGATCAACTTTGTCATAAAAATGCATTTATGGATTTATAATTTGAATTTATCCGTGTCCACCAATATTTATGCGTTCTAATTGACTTAAAAGTTGGTTACATTTCCCAATAAAACAATTTTGAGTACGCAACTGTTTAATAAGGCTTCCGCAAAAAATAGTCCCATAAGAAATCTATTTTTAAAATTACAAATTTATACATTTTTGCTTCATGATATTAAATTATAAGAAATGAAGAGAGTATTTGTTGATTTTACATGTATAGAGGTGTGAAACTAAAAACCTATTGCACTCATGTGCTTCGCGAATTCGTACAGTATGATTAGGTTTTTAGTTTCATACCTCAATGAAATCAACAAATACTCTCTTCATCTCTTAGATAACATGTTGTTTTTTCCATTCCATGATAATCCAGGAATCCCTCGTGTACGAATGGTGGGGGTTAAAGCTGATGTCAATGTAGAAATGAGAGCCCTCAAATATGACAGATATCAGTGTAAATACTACGCACCCTACCCAGGTTAGTGATTATGCAGTGTAAGCTTCCAAAGAGACTGATATCAATTTTCAGAAATATTCAAGACAGCAATTATCAAAGAAGTCTTTTTTAGTGCATCATTTGCTTTAAATGTGCTTATACGTCTCAACATGCTTTGACCCCCCATCCCAGAATTTTATGAATAATACCCTCAAAATTTCTTGATAGTCACCAGTTAAGTAGTTCATGGACATAAGCATTTAAAAGCCTACTAGAGCATTCAACTATTGACAAACACATAGATTATTGGATCAGTCTCCTCACCCTTTCACATCATAATTATATCTACACTTTCTCTTAATAGATGGACATTGAAGGAGTAGTCATTGGATACTTATTTTCAAACGAGTCATCTATATAAACAGATAAAAATTAGGCTCCGCCGAGTTTTTATCTGTTTGAGATGACGAGTTTAATAGATTTGGTATCTTTTGAGCTAAAAAATGATAATTTTTCAAAATATGACCTCAATTTTTGCGATAAATTATCGATTCAAATAATTTGCGATACATATAACACCATTTGCAAATTAACGTCATCAAAATGCATTATGACGTCATTTTCACAACGAAAATATAACGTTGGTATACTTTCTTAGCTCATTTGCATAGTAATTATAGTTTAATATATTTGTAACATCAAAAATATTCAATGGGGGTATTTTATCTCCAGCGACGAAGGTCATATTATAATAAATCATTTCTTACTATGTGGACGCTTACCCCTCGATGTCTTGAAATTTCTTGTGAATTTGTAAATTTCAGGTGGTTACCTTATCTACGTTCAATGGTCGGGATTCGAGGTACCAGGTTCACCCTTCAAGGTCAATGTTTCATCTAAAGGTCACAGTAACAAGGTCAAGGTTGAAGGTC
Organism: Fragum whitleyi; assembly: GCA_948146395.1. Taxonomy (NCBI): domain Eukaryota; kingdom Metazoa; phylum Mollusca; class Bivalvia; order Cardiida; family Cardiidae; genus Fragum; species Fragum whitleyi. Next base: position 30,573,145 of record OX411557.1, on the reverse strand, counting down.
AAGGTTTACGTGGAGGTTATGTGGGTCAAGAGCTCAGAGCTATCATTGATACAACAGACGCGGGAAATGGTAATTCAATGATATTCTCTGTTTATCATTGTGCTTTTTTTCTTTTACTCGAGAATAACACGATAAAGGGTCGAATGACTCATATTTCCATCGTGGTCCTAACTCATTCTAGGTACATGTATTATCCTACACATTAAGAGAGAGACAATGGGTTCAAACCACTCCTACCCACTTTTACAGCTGGGTGGACTGGATGGAAAGTGTCCTGCCCAAATACACTACCCGCCTCCGTTGGGACGCGAACCCGCAACCACCAGGTTACGAGTCGAACGTGCTGACCATCCGGCCAACGATCCAGACAATAAATATACAAGTAGCGAAGATATTAGCCTGCAGATTAGTTATTTACAAACTATCTATGGCCAGGAAATGCCCAGAATGAAGAACAATATGAGATTTCTAACAATTTCAAATATGCACAAAGCAAAGGCTCTGACAAGCCTGTGCATCCGCACAGTCTGACCAGATTCTTCACTGGGCGTTTAGAAGATAGATATGGTCTTAAAGTATCTGCAGACCATCAGGTCACATTATATTTACAGTATTTGGCTGTTTACACTAATCAATGTTTGCACTTCACGAATATTTCAAATTGTTGGAAATGTCACGCAATGGCTCATATAAAGTAGTTTTATAGTTGAGCGTCTGGAAACTGTTTTTATTTGAGAAGTTGAAAAAATATTTTTTGATTAACAATTTTAACTTCCTTTCAATGGTTAAAAACAACGTTATTATTTTGAAGGCGTCATAAGAAAGCGACATTGATTGCTTATACTTACCTTAGCTAAATGGACAATTGTTAATAACAATAATTTATTTCTACAGGCATGATTACGTCAGAATGTTTCGGTTTACGTCATACTACCCGGTGTGATCAAATAGACCATCAAAATGGCCGTTTTACATTGAGGATATTCCCGACAGAGGCTTGTCGTCATAAACTGGTTATTCAATATGACGGAGAGCACGTGCCAGGTAAAAACCTTTTAAGGTGCACATATTTAAGGTAGTGGACCCGTAATAGTTCCACAACGTTTCGGATGTAATGTGCTTTTACAGTGTTAACCGAGGTTTCCTAATGATCTTCATTAGGAAACCGCGGTCAACATTGTGAAAGGTCATGTATTTCGGAATGTTGCGAAACTATTACGATTCCACTACCTTAAACACCCAAAAAAGGCCGCTTTAGAATGCAGATTTTTCCAATAGAACAAGTGTCTTGTATGTTAATTATCAAGAGTATTAACTTTTCCTTACAAGATTAGAAATTGTGGCATTTATATGTAGTAAATATAAATTGCATTTGCGTTTATTTACTTCAAAAGAATGTCTAATTGTTCAAAATGGCGACTTGTTTCTGGATATAATTGTTACATGTATGCGATTCAAGTTGATATTATCTAACGTTATGTACTTGCCTTTTCGATCAGTAATAGTTGAATGACAGTTGAACGAAAAAAAGTTACCTATGCATTTCCTCACAGGTAGCCAACACGGGTGGTGATATTGTAATTTTACAAAAAAATAACCACAAAAAATATTATACTAATTTTTTTGTCACAATGTATGATATAGACAAGGTCCCGAACTACCCTCTTTTATGCAGAAAATCTGGTCGGCCGAGATCGCGCAACTGCACTTTACACCTATAAACCCAGGTTAAACACGATGCTCTACTTAAATCATTAATTCCATTCTAAAGAAAACCTAATTTCCTGGCACTCAAGATTTAATTCTTTTCAGAAATGCCAACAATTCAGTTCATATTTACTTTTCAATTTGGAATCTGGAAGAAAATATTTCTTCAACGGCCATTTTTTGTTTTTGGTGGACGTTTACGTTCACCAGTGTTAATACCACGTTTGAACAATCCTGTCGGATGTTAATAGGTTTTCAAAACAGTAGTACTCATTCAGATTCAATTTACTCTTTTTGAAGAATTGTAACCGTCTGACAACTATGCATTTAAAAAATGGAGTGAAACAAGGAGTCTACGTAACTTGTTGCAACCTCAAAGACATCTTTTAAGTGTGAAATCATATTCAATTCTGAGATCGGGTGAATTTTTTCCTTGCGTAGAACTACTTTTCTGACAGAGTGAGTAATTTGCCCCTTATTTCTCAATGGTCAATTGGAGGTCACTCATGAAATGAAATTACTGGAATGGCAACCTCCCCTGACACTTCTAATGTATATAAAACAAAGGCAAATTAATAGAAATATCGGTATACATATGAATACGGATACAGTCTGAGCAGGTAAAGTAAAGCATTCAGGCCATGCGATAAAGGTTTATGCAAAGGGGTTTTACTTTACATTTCAACACACGAAAGCCAAACTCGAGACGAGTGCCTGCAATTTTTTTACGCGTTTATATGAACACTTAACCTTTCTTTTCTTTGAGAATGAAAATCGCGGAACAATCAATTAATATCCTTTTATAGAATTTTTATCTCCACTGGCCGAAGGCCACTGGGGCTATTGTCATGGCGTTGTGTCCGTCGTCCGTTCGTGCGTCCGTTCGTAAACTTTTTCTTTAAAAATCTCAGAAACTACCGGATGAATTTCAATCAAAATTCACAGGAATGATCCTAGAGTGATCCTCTTTCAAAGTTGTTCAAGAAATTTAAATCGAATGACAAACATGGATTTAATGGTCGTGGCTTATTTCCAAATATGGTTAAAAGTGGGTTTTCTCAGATTCCAATTGATGGATACCAATTAAATTTTACATGAATGATCCTTGAGTGGCCATTTATCAGTCTATTAAAAATTATTGTGATCGGTTGAAAAATATGTATTTTATGGGCGGAGGTCATTTTTCTATATGTTATTTAGTCGTAACTTTGAAAATCATTTTCTCGGAATGTAACTAATGGTTTTCAACCAAATTTCACTCGAATGGTACTTTAGTGATCCTTTATCAGGCTACCAGAAATTATTGTGATAGGACGAAAAATAATTATTTTAATGGGCGGAGGTCATTTCTGTATATGTTATTTAGTGGAAACTTTGAAAATCATTTTCTTAGAATGTAACTGATGGTTTTCAACCAAATTTCACCGGAATGATATTTTTGAGTAACCCTTTATGAGTCTACCAAAAATTACTGTGATCGGATGAAAAATATGTATTTTATGGGCAGAGGTAATTTCTCAATTTGTTATTTTGTGTAATCTTTGAAAATAATTTTCTCAGAATGTTATGGGTGGATATCAATCAAACTTCATTGGTATGATCCCTGGGCGAACCCTTTAGCATGTAGCCAAAATTATTGTCATTTGATGAAATATATGTTTGTTTTTTTATTAGCGGAGGTCTTTTTTCTATATGTTATATAGTGGAAACTCTGAAATCATTTTCAACATCAGATGAATCCAAAATATCTAAAAATCTATTCAAAACTTTTCTTTTTCTTTTACAAGAATTTCAAGCCTGTGGAGGGACCCAAGCCATTCATAGCTTTCTAGTTTAAGCAGATAACACCATAATTTTTAATGAGATCACGGAGAACTGATTAGCATTACAAAATAAGAATAATAACCTAGATCATCTAATTGTCATTTCTTTACTTTTATATCAAATGGATAGGAGAATCACTGTTTAAACTACACCGGGATAAATTCCGAAAGTTATCGAAACCTTGTAATTACAGGACTTCGTTGACGATCGACGATATATGTTGAGAAACGTATATCTGAAGTAAGATGCGGTCAGGTCATTTTCCTTTTATCGTAATTTTACATGAAAACTTCTCTTTTCTCCACAAATGGAGGAATCACTCTAGTATGCCAACAGAAACGTCCACCATCAGTACTTTCAGTGCTTTGATTAAGCTTTTGACCAATCAGATAGCCTGACCCTACAGTTTAGTTGTAACAGGCTATCTCGGCCGACTAGATTTTCTGCATAAAAGAGGGTAGTTCGGGACCTTGTCTTTATTATACTTTGTGATAAAAAAATTGAGTATAATAATTTTTTTTGTAAAATTACACTATCCCCACCCGTGTTGGCTACCTGTGCTTTTCCTTGCTTTCCTTCTTTGTGTTGCAAAACTTTCAAAAGAATATCTCCAAAAACCGTAAATATGTTTGATTATAATTAATGTTTCTTGTCACACAGTCGATTTGCAATGACACGGATATGAGTAATTTGCTATTCGTAGATTTTTTTCTTCTTTTTTTCACCAAAAGACGTCATATGTTGCCTTGTGCGTTTCAAACTATGTTTACAGATGACACCCATGCTGTCTACTGTCTATCTTTGTAGGGAGTCCTTTTACCATTCCGGTTGGTGAACCCCCAGATCCGAGAAAGGTTCGTGTGTATGGTCCGGGGATCGAGCCCGGGGTCATCCAGAGATTTGAGAGTAAATTCATCGTCGAGACATACGGAGCAGGGGCTGGGCAACTCTCCGTCCGGGTCCGGGGACCTAGAAGTATGTTTGTTCTCATGATCTTGACCATGTGAAAAAAAAAAAGATATACAAAAAAAGATAAGAAGAAAATGTATGTCCTCTCGAACAAATCAAATGCTTTAATTTCATGCAAGTCATTGATTTTTTTCCCCAGCAAATTCAATATTATTGTTGAGTTCTTTTAGTGATACTGGAGCGTTTTGTGAGTGTTTAGAATGAATTTATTGAGCGCTGAGTGATTTTGAATGGTTTTGATCGGAGTGGGTGACAATTTCTCGAGTGAGTGTCACTTTCTTAATATTTCTAACAAGATAATGGTTACGAAGATCATTTTTATTAATCAAGTATTATCATCTTCTTAGTTTTTGTCAAGGGGGGGGGGGTTACTCAATTTAAAGCGGTGAACAATTTTTTAAACATTTGCAAACATTCACCCTCCTAGACACAGATCCGAAATTAAAAGAAACTCAGTATAATTATTTACAATATCGTTAGCAAGGGTGAAGTTTTAGCGTTCTTCACTTTTCGCCTTAGAACAATTCTGTTTTGAATCCTTTATTTGATTTTTTCTTATAACTATACAAATATCCGTGTGATAACAACCCGTATGGTATTTCTTATGATATCATATAGTTATTTGTAGAACAATAATATAATGCGATTATTTTTATAAATTTGCATTTCAGTTAGAAACATCGAAGAAAACAAGACAAACAGAGGATATAAGATAAATATAATACGTACTTTGTGTATTGTATGAAAAAAGTATCTAACCTGGTTGTGAGAATTGATAATTGTCTCGGCAGAGCCTCGACAATGATCAATTTTCCCAACCTCGTTAGATATTTTATTTCATACAAAACACTAAACATATATTTTATATTTACAGGTGCCTTTAAGGTCGAAATGCGGAGGGACCGAGAGGACGAGAGAACTATTTTGTGCCGGTACGATCCGGAGGAACCCGGGGAATACATCATCTACATCATGTGGTCCGGGGTCCATGTGCCCGGTAGTCCTTTTAAAGTACCCGTGTTCGATTCTTTGGAGTCACTTTATAAACATGTGCGAGAGACGAAACAAATTGAATTGATAGCTGACTACGAATGGAAAGAAGACATTTAAATTTCGACTAAACAACGGCTTAACAGTTAACGACATCTTGTAATTGACATGGCGAATGATTTTGGAATGGAACCGAATGAGCGCAATGAGTGGGGTTTTTTTAAGTGAAATTAAAGGGAGGTTATCAAACATCTCTAAAAATGAACAAAATTGGCGATATTTTTACCCCCCTTTAATACAATATGTATACAAGTTCTATAAATACATTCCTATCTCTTCAAGAACCAATCAGACACCTAAAATTTCAATTATGTCAGTGAAGTCGCGAATTCTCTCTAGCTATAATTATTCGAAAGTAGTTGTCGATCCTATCTTTTAAGTGATTTTAAAGCGTTTTTGAATGGTTTCAGAAAGAGTTTGGAATGAATGAATGGAGCGCTGAGTGGGCGATTTAGAATGGTTTTGATTGTTGTCAATGTCAATGTAACAGCTTTATTAAATGAACACTTCGATGCTGTCAGTCAAAATATTTAGTGACCAATCAAATCGCTTATCTTTGAAAGATGACTTTTGAACTTCGACAATTTCTGCCATTTTGTGTGAAATGTTTTCTTATGATAGGCGATTTAAACTATGGATTGAATAAGCCGAAGTAACGATTCATCTAGATCAAAACCATTCAGAATCACTCGTTCAGCACTCATATCAATCATTCCATTCAGAAACGCCCCAAAAACACTCAAAAGTTAAGAACGCGAATTCACTGACATAATTGACATTATAATCATCAGATTGGGTTTTGAAGAAAGGGGGGCTATTTGTAGTACTTCTTGACATATTTTATTCAAGGGAGGTAAAAAAAAACGTTAATTTTGTTCAGGATGAACAAAATTAACGCTATTTGAACACCTCCCGTTAATTTCCCTCAAAACACACTCATTCAACTTCAATCGAAAACCATTTCAAAAGCATTTACCTTTTCAAATTTCATGATGTGTTAACTGTACCTGATCACAGAGTTGGTAGATAAATGACGTTTAATAGCTGAGGCGAGTATTGTGACGTAGGTCAGTGGACGGCGCTTACGACCCAGCTTCAGGTTTTCATAGGAGTCAGTTATAAAATTTTGGTTGTTACATCGCGAAATACAATTATGATATTGCGTTTTTTGAAAATCTCAGTGTCTACTGTGCAAAAACAAAATGTAACTTAACTTCTTCAGTGTTCAAGATTTCAAATGCCGTTTAATTTCAGATGGCCCCCATGTTTTCACCTGTTATCATTGGGCGGTATAAGACCATTAACGAAACTACTACCAAGCGCTCAACAGCCTCTCGTAGCCATCCATAGAGATTGTTTTTGTTCTTGTTAGCTGTTTTAAAATTGTTAAATTTGAACCCGTGCATGGCATTTTCAACAATATTGACACATGCGTTCGTTTACAAGCCCAGTGAGTAACACAGTGCAAAAAGAAGATTATTTAGCCGTCCACAGACACTTTGAGGCCTTATCTATCTACAGTGTGATAAGTGAAGACTCTGGCCGGGTTGTGCGGATGCATAGGCTGGCTAGAGTTTTTGCTTGACATACTTGTAAAATTGATGAAAACGTCACGCACAGGCTCATTTCACATCTTGTCATAATAGAATATAGACAAAATAAAGAAAGGAAGAAAATGTATGTCTTCTTGAATTATCAGGAAATTATTGTGAAAAGATAATTACGACACTAGTTAACCAAAGATATTGTAGCCGATAAAGTCTGAGAACAAATCAAAATAGTGCATAATAGATTTGATAATTAAAGATCATAAAGATAGAATAGATTAGAATAAAGATGCTATACCGAGAAAGATTTTTTTTTCTTTTTGAATGAAGAATTTTTAGGATATATCTTTTTAAGATTTTGTGCATATTAAAACATATTTGAAATAAAAACGTACTGGTCTAAAGTACTTATCAAAAATATTGATTTTACCCTTTCACAAAAGCTTCTGAAATAATGGTTTCAAGTAAATCGCAGCCAAGTTTTATTTTTTTTTTTTTTAATTCTTGTTTAGAACATAGTGAACAAGTTTTGAATGAAATTTATCAAAAGGGGGGGGGGTAATATAATATCGCAAATTTCGTTCAAAATGAACGAAATTAACGATACTATATTACTTTCCTTACTCAAGTCTGGTAATCTTTCTTTAAACAGATTTGTGTGTCTTCCTTGACCAATCAGACACTTCCAAATGGAATCAAGTGAATAAAATCAAAGATTTATAAAATCGATTTGCTAAAAAGTTATGGAGCAATTTACCCAATTTTAAGCCATTTGAACGCTTTCGGGGCGTTTTGAATAGTTAGAATGAACGTTTAGAAATGCTGTTAATAGAGCGCTAATTGAGCCGTTTGAAATGGTTTGATCGAGGTAAAAGGCAATTAGGCGACGTTCTTTGGCGTACATCAAGACATCGAGCATCACGTGCGCGACGATACCCATGAAAATACGAAATGTCCGCTTCTGCTTTTTGCCATGATGGAGATGCACTAACTGCTCGCTCACTTAAACTCATACATAGGCGTAAATAGGATTTTGAAATTTATACGCACTCAGAAGGCGACAACTAAAATTATATATATAAGATAAATGGCGATACATGTAGAATGTGACAATGGGTCAATGATTTCCTCATGCTCTCCTTTCAGTTATGGATTGAGCGTAGGTGAAAAATCAAAACATCGTAACTATAGCTTAAATAAGCTGTAGTTTCGATGTTATGATCATTCATCAACGACTTTTTTCGAAAGAGTATTTTTTCTATTACGTACTTGCGTAATGAGCGTAATGGGAGCTACGCCCTTGTCATACATATAACATTTACAATTGCATGAAATCGGATGCCTAATCTCATTTACAAAATTGGTCATGCCGAATTAATGCAGGCGGATTGTATATAAGTATGCAACACCAGTGATTTCAATCCTTCCATAAATTCACAGTTCTGGAATACCGTGGGAAATATCTTCAAAAGAGGTATTTATCTTTCTTAATTTTGTAATTCTGTTGTTTGTTTTTTTTTCTTTTATTCTTAGCTCACCCATTGCTTATGCTTTTTTTTTTATAGAACCTTATTCATACCTGGATGAAATTACTCGAACAAAACAAAAACAAAAAGCCCGGAGGATGTGACTAAATGTGCAAAAAAAAGAATGTTATATCATGCCCTTCATTTGGCGTGCGCCGCCGTCATAGCGCAGTTGGTAGCGCGTCGGACTAACAATAAGAGGTCCAAGGATCGAGCCCCGAGGGCGGCACTCATCCTTTCCGACTATTTGTATTTCACCTATGGGTTGATAATCGTAGGATTTGATGGTAGTACTGGTGAGAGAAATACCAGGAATCCATTGTAAGGTGCTCCAGCCTCCGAGATATAACTGAAACATTGTTGAAAGCGACGTAAAACCCCGTCCAAACAAACCAACTAAATCATTTCGCATGCGAGATATCGTATGATCATCTTCGACACCAGATACTGAATTTTGGTAGCCGGTCGACGATGTTTCTGCTGCTGTCTCTTTCTCTCTTATTCTCTGTATGTTTGCCCCTCTTTGTCTCTGTATCGACTGTCTAAATAACCTGAGAAATCTTATCAGTCTGATTAACATTTCCAACGATTCAATATGAGTTAGAAGGCCAGATAGCAACACATTGTATTACAAGTAATCTGCAATTGTAGACTGGGACGTATGTTAGAATCTGTACATATCAAGACATATTGGAATCTCTGGTCAGATTGCTCAGATGCGTATGCTGATCTGACTTAACATTGCGCATATGTGGAATTGTTTGAAATGTCACACTAGGCCCTCATGAAATTAATTATAGAAATGTATTTTTCATTTTGTTATACCCACAATCAATATCATTATTTAAGACATGAAAAGAATATCTTTTTTAAATTTCATTGACGTATGAAACTAAAAACCTAATAACACTGTATGAATACGCGAAGCGGATTCATACATGAGTGTGAGTATGCTTTTAGTATCATACCTCACAATTTAATTAAAAAAAAGCATGTCTTCAAATCTTTTTATTTAATACCATGAAGCAAAACTGGTCTAATTTCTCGATAATAAGACAGGTTTCTTGCGGGACTACTTTGCGCGCAAATATAAAAAATAGCTGCGTACTCAGAATTGATTTCATTGAGGATTAAAACTATTTTTCAGCCAATCAGAGTGCACGAACCTATGGACACGATGAATCAAATTTTCATTCAGGAAGAAAAAAAAATGTGATCTCTTCAAAATATTTGCAGTCTCTTCAATTTTAATGCACATTGAATTTGCAGTAGAGATTCTATTAATTATGAATAGTCTAAAATTGTTCGTATTGTATAATTTGGATAAGACAGCTGATATCAAAAATGGTGTCATTTAAATACAGTTAACAACCTCGTGAAATTGACAAAATTAAACGGAACATCTGAGAATTCCGTTGAATTTTTGTGGAAAACAAAGTCTTGTTTTTCGAATGATTTTTGAATGAATTTGAATAAGTGCGTGAAGCAAGTTTTGAGTGCATTTGATAAGAGATCATCATAAGAGATCATTCAATATCACTAATTTTGATCAGAATGAACAAAAACATTGTGATATTTATTATCTCCCTTTAATAGAACATGCACACAAGTTCTATTTATAAAAAGCTTCCTTATTCTTCAAGAATCTTTCAGGCGCTTACAATTTGAAATTTGTTAGTGAAATCGCGATTCTTTTCTAGCTTCTTTTTTTTTTTGAATGACGTTGTTGATCTATCTTTTTCATTTTGAAAGAGCGATTCTGAAAGTTTGAGTGAGTGTTTGGAATGAAAAAATGGAGCGCTGAGCGAGTGATGTGAAATGGTTTAGATCGAGATTTAGGTCAATTTTTACGATTTTGTTAACTGTAGGTGTTCCTCGATAACGGATCATACACTCGAGGGCCTACAATACACATTTTTGTTTAAAGAATATCAAAGCACATATGTAGGTTAATATGTATACAAACGATCGTAAATTTACAAGTTTCTTCTCATTTGTTCGTATAAATGCCAGAAATTAGACTGGTTTGAGGCTTATAAATACCTTTACTAAATGGCGTAGCTAGGATTGTGTAATTATTACGCAGTCAGAAGGCGATCACCGAAGAATCTATAGGATAAAGGCGAATTATGGACTATGAGAAAAGATAAATGCCCTCCGTCCTCTCCTTTTTTTGTAATTTGAGCGTTGGAGAATAATCATAACATCTTAACTACAGCTTGAATAAGGTGTAGTTCCGATGTTATGATCATTCATCAACGATATTTTTCAACAACAGATTATTTCTTTTACGCACTTGCGTAAATTGCGTAATGGGAGTTACGCCCTTGTTTACCATGATTCGGCATCCGTGAATAGTAATACCCTGGTAAAGATCGATATTAAAGTTATACGTTTAGACTGAACCAATGTCGTTTTGGAAAAAATGATTCATAAAACAAGGGGGCCAGAATGGCCTTAAACCGCTCACAGATGTAATCCCTAAATTCAAAGTGAAAATAGGCCCCAACCTGACCTGCTAATATTTATGGTCCAATCAGAATGTTAATATATGCATCTTTTTGTCTGTATTTTTATGAAAAGGGTCACCAAAAATACATTCTGGCAAAGTTCTATTTGAAATAGTCTTTTGGTTAAGGTGATGTTTACAGATTTCGTAGTGAGAAAAAGACGCCATCCTGCCACCAACATCGACAACGTCGGCGGCAAGCCGCCGAAGCATTGCCGAATACAGCAAATCGATAAAACGTTACCGACTTGGTAGGAAGAGATAAAACATGTACTCACCGACGCGCCGCCGATCTTACAAAAATCCACTTTCAATCGACAACTATTCACCAACGTGTCCTCGGCTAATCGCAAAGTTTCCACCGATTCCACAAAAAAACTTGCCGGTAATGGATCGAAGACGCATCGTATCATCACTGTAACAGTGGTTAAACAGCCGATGCATCGTTAAATGCCGGAAACTACCTTTTAATTAGTTATCGATTATATCACTTATTGTGTGAAAAGGATTAAGTTCCATTACCTGATAATTTATACCAAGTTATTCAAGTAAAAGTGGAGTATTTTTTGTAAATTTACCAACCTAAAGGCCCGGTCCCACTGCACATACGGATGCATTGGGGATGTAAAAAGTATGAAAATCTATATATCCCATTGGAAAGGCGCTTTGCAACTGTTTCTTACTCTGTACATACGCTTTGCATACGCTCAGTTCCGTCGAGCGTTCGTCCATTGTGATTTCATCCACGCATAAATTTTTGAGCTGTATAAAACTTGTAGAGCGGATAAACTGTCCTCTATGTGCGATGTAAATACGAATCAATACGAGGAACAAACGCTACGTGTCCGATACCATCCGTTATACATCCACTGTATCCGCAATCCATCCGTTAGGCATTCTCGGAACTCTTCTCCGCTTTGGACGAAAACGTACATGGAATGGAATTATTAATTATACGAAACGTATGTGAAAGAGAAGTAACATGGATATCTAAGTATGTAAGCGTATGCATCACGTAAAATTTAGTGACCAGCGCTGTATCCGTTTTGTGACCGCTCAGCATACGTTGTGTATACGTCCAATGCTTTATACATCCGCTCTTTACGCTATAAGTATACGTCACAATGACACCCGGTAACCTCTTCTGAGCTGTCGTTCCCCGTTATCCGTTGGTCTTCCGATGAACATCCTCTCAACATCCCGGCTACATACTTTACACTTCCGATATTTTCCGTTCTGTTTTCGCATATTTTTGTCTAAATTATCAGTTTTTATCAAGTGTATGTGAACGGATGGACATTTCTCTCTTCCGTCGTGTCCGTTTAGCATACCTTTTATGTCCGTTTAGCCTTTATATGAATGTGTTCATGATAGCGCTTCTGTCTAGTCATGATACGCGTCGTCAGCTTAACCCTTTCCTGTTTTACAAAATTTTGGACCTGCCCAAATTCAAAGGTTTTGCAGACGAAAATTAAAAGTGGGTTTAATTTGAAAAAAAACAAAAAAAAAACATTCAGTAGGGTAGAAAATAGTGTGGAAAAAGAAGAAATTGCTTGTCAGAAGCAATTTCTTCTTTTTTCACAATGTTTTCTGAATCATAAAAATCACAGGCACGTAAAAAGCAGGGATTAAACAGCAAAGGGTTAATAAAGATTCCACCGTGTAAGCTGTGAGGTAGGTCTACTACTAAATACCACAGGAAAAACTGTCGATGGTTTTATGTTTGTTTTTTTCAACTTCGAGGTAATGAGTGATTCGAGTGTTTTATTGTGTCCGAAAGCGCGAAGAGAGCAATTCACAAGCTTAACTAGGTACTGCAGGATACTATTTCTTGGACGATCGCATTTTCTTCGTTACCTTAAACACAGCAATTCTCTTATTGTAAATAGAAGTCAAGCGAAAGCTTGAGCTGCATGTCTATTTATGTATGGCGTACAATAAGTAAAGGCTAAACGATACGGATATTATTCATGCAAATAAGATATGTCTCCGGTTTGCACTGTGCATCAAAGTAAGTAAACTGTTCTGACATATTGCTTATTTAAATGTTAAAGTTTTCTCACGCAAGAGATGAATTCCTGCTTAGGCAAAAACTGCACTGCATTCAGAATAAAAACGTAAGGGAATGTTTTACAAAATTTTACCTCGCTATACACGCGTTCCTCCGTACAATTCTTTAACGCTCGTAAACATTTTTTGAACCCTGATCGCACGGCGGAATATCATTTGAGTTCCAGTACGTGTATGTTAAATGCGTTAAGACTTTCTTGTCCGAGAATATAATCCTATAAAGTGTTCATACAGGTAATATAAAATGTTTTCGTCGGCAAGGTAAACACTTCAGCAACTCAAGGATGTGTTTAACTGTATATCAAATTGTGGCGATTTACTTTTGAAAAACATAGTGTAGCAAATTCATTGAGGTTTTTGAGATATTATTCTTTACCAAGTAAGCATTTCAGGTAATTATTTTTTGAAGTTGAATTTCATGTAGAGAAATCATTGATTGATTGATTGCATGGAGTTTAACGCCGCTTTCAACATTATTTCAGTTATATCGCGGCGGCTGGAGCACCTAACAATGGATCCCTGGTATTTCTCTCACCAGTACAACCATCACACTCGTCGATAGTATATACTGTTATCACGAGTCAGAATACCGTACAAGGGCGTAGTGCCCATTACGCAATTTACACAAATGCGTAAAAGAAATAATCCCCTGTTGAATGATATCGTTGATGAATGATCATAGCATCGAAACTACAGCTTATTGAAGCTGTAGCTACGATGCTTTGATTATTCACCAACCCTCAAATCATAAAAAGGAGATGGCGGAGGGCATTCATCTTTTGTCACAGTGCTCATTTCGCCTTTATCCTATATATATTCTTTAGTTGTCGCCATCTGAGAGCGTATAAATTTCAAAGTCCTAGATACGCCCATGGTCGTATTCGAGTTATAACTTCTGACAGAAACCACATTATTGAACAATCAAATCGCCGAATTACATCATGGCTTGGACATGACCTGTAAGCTCAAAGTTATGGACAATTAATGTAGCTACGATGAAGGGTAAATAAGATTTATAAGCTGAAATCTAAACATTGCAGCGCGTTTTTATCTTAATTGATTCAATGATTCACTCGTAATTAAAGAAATTCGAATTAATTAGGTACCTTTACCCCAGACGAAGATTATTGTGCAAACTGAGCATATGCCTTATGTTTTGATTTTTCAGAGGTGATAAAATGTGAAGTAGTTTAGATACTTCGATAAATGGATACCTTTTCGTTAAACTGTGTCTTCTTTAATACTTTTTGGTGAATTATCGAGAAAAAACAAAAGATTATCATTCCATAAACTCACCGCCTAACTAAACTTTTCACAATCTTATACCCCGCTTTCGATCATTTTGCCCTATCTGACGTTATCTAAGCGGAGCACAATAAGGTAAGTCGACACGAGCGTTGCATAGCAATCACATGCAAAATGACGAGCTTTACGACAATTTGTCTTAAAATTTTTAAATTTTGTTTCAGTTTTTTTTTTTTTTTTTTCTTTTTTGCGTTAAAGAAATCGAATTATGTTTTGTATTTCGAGGAAGATCGGTTGATATTACATTTTGTGAACAACGAATGCTTTATTCAATCAGCCACTCGTGAAATATAACTTATGTTGGTCACTCAATGATATATAAATCGATCTTTGCACTGAAACTAACAATTACCCTCTATTTATCATTTTTGCGGTAACGTTGTGCCATTAATATCAGCGTTATTATTGGTGTTGTTGGTGCAATAAACTCAAGCGCCTCTAATACAATACCCGGTGCATTTCCAAGTGTTACGTTTCTATTGGGTGTTTCGCAATGGAAGTGAAAAGTTGAGGTTCGTTGTCCTGAAACATGCCGTTATTCATAATCCATTAAATAGAGGATATTGAATGAGTGGTCATTGAATACCGAATTTATTAAACGAGTCATCTATAAACAGATAAAACGAGGCTGCGCCGAGTTTTTATCTGTGTTAGATGACTCGTTTAATAAATTCTGTATTTTATGAGCACAAATTTTATATTCTGTTTATAATATGACCCGAATTTTAGCGAAAACTTCAAAATTCTTGAAATTCAACGTTTCAATTTTCCGCGAAACTTCTAACGCCGCTTAAAAATGACGTCACAAAACATATATTATGACGTCATTTTCGCAGTTACAAAATAGCGTTGCTATTCGTTCTGAGCTCATTTGCATAGTTATTCCACTAGTGTAATAACACTCGTGTAATATCAAAAATATTACACGGGTTTATATTACTACCGCGACGTGGGTCATATTATAAGTGCAGTTAACGACATTGTGAAATTGGCAATGTGAATGCTTTTGGAATTAAATTGAATGAGGTGGATGACTAAGTTTGAGCGAAATAAAACGGAGGCAATCGAATGTCTCTTTTTGTGTTCAGGTTGAACAAAATTAGCGATATTTATTACCACCCTTTCATAAAATGTGCATAAAGGTTTGATGAATAGTTTTCTACGTCTTCACGCACGCAGAGTACATTTGCAAAATTCAATTATGTCAGAGAAATCGTTGATTTTTCCAGTGATTTTTTATTTTGAATCTAGTTGTTTATTTTATATTTTTTAATGATTTTGGGGCACTTTTCAATGGTTTGAGTGAGAGCTTGGAATGAATGGACAGAGAGCTGATTTGGCGATTTAGAATGGTTTTGATTGGAATGACAGTCAATTTCACAATGTAACTAACTGAACTTTGAGTTTTCGTCTTTCGACTTGCCCCTTTTACGAGTGCACTAGTTATTTTTCATGCTTTCGCAAGCGACATCCGGTTTGTGGTGCTTTTGTTCTAACTTTTTTTTTTATTTGCTTCATAATTCGTCCTAAATTACCTGTACGTGTAGTATAATTTCAAATAAAACCAAATTTCTTCCTCGCGGTCATGACTGGAGGAGATATATCTCGGTTAGTCAGAGCTTTCATTATGAAATTTAAAAAAAATAAACGTTATTTCAGATGTGCTGTTGAGTACGGAGCCAGATTGTATGTGGGTTACTACTATCAGAGACAGGATGGGAAGCAAAAGATGTGTATCACTGATGAAACAACATTCCTTGCTACTGTTGATACTTCTGGGTGTACTGGCTGGGGTGATTGTTGGGTTTGCTATCCGGCCTTTGAAACCGTCCGAAGATGCGAAAATGTGGCTAGGTAAGAAATTAGAAGTATTAACCCGCGAATATATACAGCCGTGCATTCAGGATGAGACGGAGCAAACTGTTTGCAAATTAACCCCGCATTGCAAGTGCATTTGCGTGTACAGTTTGGTATAATTTGCAAACAATTTGAACCGTTGTGTTATCCTGAACGCAGGGTAGGTTTTCATGCTCTTTAGTCGATGAAAAACGTCACCAAATGTTCCCAGTTCCTTACAGTAATTCTTAAATTATTTTTTTAACAGTAATTGCCATCAGAGTAGACGTTTACAAATCGCAGGTTCAGTGCAAGACTGTACTAAGTGTATATACAATGTATATACACTTAGTACAGTCTTGCGCTAAACCCTCGAAATGATATAATAATTCTGGGAAAACTTCATACACAAATGATTGCTACGAATCTAGTTCATAATGTTCAATTTCTTAATGAATGTTTTGTTGTCAGAACTATTAAATCTATCATTTATTGTCAAGAAAGTAATTGAAAGAAAACATATGCTTGGTCACATTTCTTAAATTACAAGACTTAAGAGTTCGCACAAGTGGCCTGTAATTTACATGTAGTCAGATGTTTTCATGATACAATAATTTAATTTTAGTTGATCCCATTAAATTTTGTGCAATCTGATTGACTGAAAAATTAGTTTTATTTCCAATGAAATTAATTTTGAGTACACAGCTATGGTGTAAGCTTTCGCATAAAGTAGTCCTGAAAAAAATATGTCCCATTCGGAGAAATATTTACAATTTTGCTTTATTTTATTGAATTATACACGAGTAAGATTAGGTTTTTAGTTTTATGCCTCCATAAAATCAAGGAATATGGTTTCATAGCTCCATGATATCAACAAATACACTCTTCATCTTTTAAATAAGAAAACAATCATCATCTCCGTTGTGTAAAAAATTTCCGAACAACCCTCATTCCTTGGGACTGAAGATAAATCGGCGATATATAATTTCACGACTTAATTTACATTTAGAGAGTTTAAAGGACACATTATTTCAATTTCATCGCCAAGAGCCAGAAATTATTGGTGAATTGATAAAAATACCAAAACTTGATGACCATTACATGCGGAATACAAACTATTGAAATGCAAATTCTATCAAGATTGCCATTTCAAAATTGGGACTGGCTTTTGAATACATTTTATTACTCGTTTTAACCATCAAAATTCGCCCATCTGAATTGTGCGAAAAGGATAGACTCTAGTAGGCCTACACGTAATGCAAATAAGTCTATAATCTAAAGGTTTCGCTTTCAGCATTTTTTCTAATAAAGACTCGTCTATGTATCTTTTAATGTTCGTCTTTTGGAAGTCGATCTTTGGTTTGCATCTGCATGATTAAATCTCTTTTTCAATTATTTGTTCTGCGGATTTTCCATAATGGTCTTTTTTAAGGTAACGAGGCATATTTTTACTGTAGGTTTACCTGGGCAGCTGTATCTGCGGTCATTAAAGATGATGATTGTCCCTTTAATTATTTCAAGTGTCATCACAGGTGAGTCATATTGCTATTTCAGCTCTGCGTTCAGGGTGACAAAACCATGCTAACTGTTTTCAAATTATACCCCTCTTTGCACACAAGTTAGTAATTTGCAAATAATTTGAACGGTCTCATCAATCTGAACGCATGACTGTTCTGGGATAACAATGTAAAAACCACAAAACTTAATAGCAACCACAAACTTAGCTATGATATATATTCACTACAATGATGTGGTTGATACATGAATATATAAATTAAAGGAAGCAGACTTAAGATATATATAAAAAATAATTGAGATATTTATACACATTTTTTTCGTATAAAAATAATCTAAGATATATCACTTTGTCTAACAACGATATTTGTGTGTGTCTTTAGTTGAGATCTACATGTAGTTGCCGCCACCATAGCGCAGTTGGTTAGGCATAAGACTTTCAATCTGGAAGTCGTTGGTTCAACGATTGTCTCTCACCAATGGAGATATAATCGTGAACCTATGTGAGATAGCAGTCGGAGGCTAGGAAAGGGTGTAATATGTACAGGTGAAAGAAATACCAGGAATCAATTGTTAGGTGCTCCGGCGGCGCGATATAACTGCTAAATTCTTGAAAGCGGCGTAAAACCCATTCAAACAATCAAATCTACATGTAGTTTGGAAGGAAGAATGCCTTCCGCATCTCGAGTCAGAAATTATGTTCTATTATTCTTTTACAGGGGCGGCAACCCTCGACCCAAGGTCGAATGGAAGAATTAGTGTAGTAGCCTTCACCTTTATATACGTCACAAATTTATTTGGATCTCTGCTTGGAATTCTGGGTTTTGTGATCTTTAAGCCAGGTAGGTGTATACATAATCTTTTTTTCATTATTACCTTTTTTTTAAAAAAAGAAAGATAATGGTTCGAGGTGTCGAAAATATTTGACCTCACCTGTTGATCCCTTAGATATTCGATAATTTCATCTTAAATAGTAACAACAAAAGAAACAAAAACAACATAGAGCAACTAAAGAAAGCATGAAAATATACTGGTGTACAATGACCATTCGGCGACAAGAAGAAGATGCATAGATAGCAATATGTGTTCTAACAGTTTTTTGGTGGCCTTTACTTCGACAATCAATTTTGTGTGTTGATCAGAGAAATCTTCATGCTTAACATGAAATTTGTAACTCAAAACAGAATTGGAGAAAGAGAAAAAAATAGTAAATCAGCAAATGTTGAAGCCACAATTCAACCCCTGTTCTAGTATCGAAATTTTAATTTTTTGCCTCCTAGACTATAGATTGTATAGCGATTCCATGGGTACCTCGGAACTACATGTATTATGTACCGATATCTTCAAGGCAGCTCCGTAAATTTTCTCTAAACTCAATGGGTCGAACTTGCTTTAGAGACCATCTTTGCTTAAACAAACGGTCAGTTCTTCGGGAATGCCTCATTGGAAAGAAGCTTTACTCCGTCTTAACAACTCATGCACTCATTTTACTCATTTCCCAAAGCGTCCGCACCAAGATGTTCGGTGAGCGAAGCTTCACGTTCAGTGCTTCAGGGCAGTGGAATACCCTTCCATATAAAAAAAGACATAAAGAATCAAAAGAAGTATTTACAGAGGTTCTCAAAACACCCCTTTTCTTCACTTCTTCTCTTAACTTATATTTTATTTCAAAATATATATACTTTATGAAACAATACCAAATTCATGTAAACGTTCAGTTTTTCGTATATTTTTGTACTTCATTCTAAATTGCATTTTTTCAGTGTTTTAGTGCGTGAGTTTATGCATATACATAATTAGTATGGTAAAGCGCTATGAGTCTGGGGTCCGTTTTACTAAACATCTTACGATCATTTTTTGCGTAAGTCAAAAATTAAAGTTGCTACTACAGAAGTAACTAAATATGGAATTCTGTCATACTTCATGTATATCGCAAAATACAGATATTTCAAGACAGAATGTAACAATGAATGAAAACACCAAGTACGATTTGCGATTTTGACTTACGATTATTTCTTTCGTAAGAAGCTTAGTAAAACGGGCCCCTGACATACCCGCGAGAAAGAAATGTGCATTATTTTTATTATTATCATTGTTCCTTTTGATAGAATTTAGGTGTTTCAAGTGGCCCATACCCAATCAATTATATTGCCAGTCAAAGAGATTTATCCAATATTATTGACAATACAATTGTTAATATATGAGCCACTTAAGGTCTATGTAAAGAGTTTTTGAGCAAAATTTAATGCTGCTTCTTAAAAAAAAGAGACAGTTTGCCCAGCTAAATAATGTATCAATCAAAAGCTGTAGATGAGCACAAGCAGTTGCACAACATTAGAGGCCTTATCTCATAACATAATAGCCAAACCATTATATGACATATATGACATACGTGTTTTTAAAATAAATCAAAATGATTTGCTTGCATAACTATATATTGGGCCCGAGTTTTATACCAACGGTTGTAGTAGTATCTGGATAGTAGACTGTACTTTTTTTAAAATAAAGCCAATTTTATCCAATAGTCATGCAGTTACTTGTCCTGTATAAAATGACCATTTTCCATAATGTTTAGTTTATATCGCTATAGCTATGGCAGTCTTCTGTTGCTTAACTGATTGTGCTCATAAACAGCTTCATTTTGATGTGAAATAAACCTGGACATACTGCTTTTTCTTGGCAAATGAAGTGCCGTTAAAATTGGGGCTCAAACTCGTCACAACCTTAAGAATGTAAATTCCAAGTATCATCTCAATCACACAGGTAAAGGTGGAGTATACGACGATGAGTATGAAACAGGTCCAACCAACGCATTAGAAACACAGGATATATTTGCTGATTTATTAAGGTTAATGTTTGCTTCTTTTAAGCTTCATCGTTGTCGTCTAAGAATCATCATCGTCATCAATAAATAAATAAATAAATAAAATAAATAAATAAATAAACGAGTTTCTTGAGCTAAGTTATAAAAAGCTTGTAATATTCACAAGAGTTCGACATTTTAAGTAAGAAATAATTCACAGCGATGGTAATGGAATCTTTTATACAGTCCCGTCAGTGAAAAGTGAAATAGATCTGAACACTATGTATAATGACCTCACCCGTTTACTTCGAAAGGATAATAGTGTTAATTATGTTAAATTGTCCTTGTATTATTTTGTTCTGCCAGCCATTGTTCTATTTATTATTGTCATAACACACCGTGCGAAATTACTCTTATTTTGCTTTTTATAGGAACATTGTTCCTGCTAATTTGTTCGAGGCCACGTTTACACAGACTCAAACTAAATATGTTAAGAAAGAAACGCTAGTGAATAAATCCATACCAGACGGTAATGTAACAACAATGATCCAAAAAGAGCTCGGGTTGGGTGGAGGAGCAAATCTTTTAGGTATAGTTAGATATTTATTGAGTAAGACTATTCAACTGTCCAAAATTCACAGCCTTCGACTGTATTTGGAAAACATCTACAATTGGACATTCAATTTCAGCATTTTTAATGAAAAATATTGTTCCAGCTATTTCATTGTAAAAGTCCTATTTCAACACATACGAAGAGAACAGGGCATTTCAATTTTATGTTTTTAAGGAAACAAGAAAGACCATTAAAACGATAAACAATATATTATTTTAACCTAGACATTGAATTGATATGCGCGTACAAAATGTTCCTTTGGCTCTTTAAGGAATAAAATCCACAAAAGAAAAACGAATAATGAACCGAAAACTAAAAGGATCATGAATTCATACTTATAATGTAATTCATAATAAAACAAACGTTTAGTTAATCACCATTGTCGATACTCCAGGTTTGATTTTTGCCAGTACATTTGTTGGAATTGCCATTTCCTCGCTAAAAGAAGACGGCAGACCCCTGTATCTGTTCTTCGAATCAGCAGCTAAAGCAGTGATACTTATTATACAATGGTTTATGTGGTAAGTCGTTGGAGTAAAATATAATTGTCATTTAGAATAAATTTGGGGAAAAATGCTAATTTCCAACAAGGCGCATCGTTTATTCGCTTATTCATTCTCTAATTAGCGTTATTTTCAATTGAAAAAAAAAGTCTGTATAATTCGACCCCTTGAAAACGCCAGAAAAGTCCGTCTTAATATAACTTATAAAATATATGCAAAATTATGATTTTCTTAATTACTATTTTAACAATGTTGGTCTTTGATGAGTTGGTCAAAAGCATTTACAAACAGGGGACCAGAATGACTAGAAATAGCTCAGTTGATTGATAAAAGATGAATCAGAAGAAAATTACAATCAGAAAAGAAGGCAACTCACCTTTCGTTTTGAAAGAGAGTGTCATGTTAAATGTATTGTTAAATGATTTCAAAGTCAAATTAACCCTCATCCCGCCAAGCCAATATGGATTCAAATCATGAACGGCTCATCTAAGGAACACTTAGTCCAGATTTGTTGGAAATTAGCCATAAGCTTTGTGATGAGATGATATCAAAAGACTCGGACGACAAAATAAACCCATCCATGCTATGTAATGAAAAACTTGTATAAAAGATTTCGAAAAGGCCCTACTTAACGACGCTTATATTTGGAGGTCAATCAAAGTTTCACAAATGAATTTCAAAATGGGAGCTTAAAAATCCACCATCGTAAATGACAATGCTTCATCTTGCTAGGTTAACCCCGATCGGAGTGCTGAGTTTAATCCTGGTACCAGTGTCTAGTATTGATGACGTAGGTGTGCTGTTCGGTCAACTCGGAATGTTCTGTGCCGCTGTTATATCTATGATTGCTGTACAACAATTAATCGTCATGCCGGCCATATTGTTTATTCTTACAAGAAGAAATCCCTTCTATCACATTTCCGTGTTTGCCAGGCCGTGGTTGATCGCATTCGCCGCTGCCGGAACGTAAGTCTCATGAGGTACAACTTACGTGTATTGACAATAAAACTGGATCAATTTGCAATACCGCCGATTTATTTGCTGCAAACAATTGTTGACTAAATCTCTATTTTATGTTTTTAACTTACAGCCTTATTGTCTTTCTACAAATGCCATACACTATTTGATTCTCTGTTTACAAGTATGACAAAAAGAAAGAAATAATGAAATTGCAGATAAAAAAGTTTGTTTAATTAGAATATGAATATTGGACTTTTTTATTGGAATAGAAATTTCGAGAGAAATCTTTATTAATTAATGCCGCTTTCAACAGTACTGCTGATATATTACAGAGGCTTGCGCATCTATCTATGTATTCAGAAAAAACTTTGTCATTTCCTTTTTTTCCCCAGAAAATTTTCTTCATCATCAGATATTTCTTCTCAATGCCACCATTTTTCAACTGTCGTCTGCAAACTTTGAAAAGGGGTGAAAATGGTGAGTGTCTTGTGCATGGCAATTCTCAATTTAAACGCTTCATGCATAGGCCAAATAGTTTTGACCTTTTAATCGATGCTGTTCATGACATTTTCTTACTACACAAACTTTGGCAGAAAGCAAAGACTAAGATCATCCTACACATACGTGCAGTCTGATCTTAGTCTTTATTGTCTGCTTTCTACTCAGTGATCATTGGAAAAGAAAGACCAAGACTAGTTGTAAATGACAAAAATATTGGCTATTTTTTAACACAAAATTTTAATTAAGCAGGATACGGTTGAGTGTTCAAAGAATAGCGTGTCTTTCACGAATTTGATTCAGAACCGTAACAATACCCGACAAGTTACACATATGTGATACGTAACCGATCTTAGACCCCAGGGTGTCACGGTTTGTAATACCATTTTCTGTGACAATCAGTGCCAATGAATCTGCCATTTCTATCGTATGTTCATGTTATTAACACAATCATTAATATTCTACAAATTCGTTTTCAGAGCCGTAACAATACCCGACATGTTACACATATGTGAGACAAAGCTGAATGTAGACCCCAGGGTGTCTCGGTTTGTGATACCATTCAGTGTGACACTCAGTGCCAATGGTTCCGCTGTATTTATTGTGTGTTCGTGCTTGTTTATTTCAAACATCACTGGCACGGCGCCGACTGTCGCAACAATATTTATAGTTGGGTTAGTATTGTCTGAGAACAAACAATAGATGATGTTTAAATTTGCAAAGCCAATGCTTATGGGTCGGAATTTAATTAGTGTGGTAAGTGATTTTTTGAATGACGACGAAAAATAAGTACATTCGGAGACGGGGCCTCAGTTTTAAAGTCCCATTCGGATGACATGAGAAGTGGGGATCGAATCAGAGGACAGTGACACTGCAGTCCAGCCCTGCGGTCAAGACGACAAAACAGTCGGTACAAACTGATTGGCAATTAAACTCCGCTTTGCTCGTTCACTTGCGTGTAAAGCGGGTTATAATTGGAAAATAACTTGCACCGTATTGTCATCCTAAACGCGGGTCACTGCGTCACCGATTAGACTCAGTCCCGTCCTCAAAGAAAGACTAAAGACTGTTGTTTATTTCGTTCTGATTGAACGCAGTTCGTGAAATTCCATTATAGGTGTTTTTTTTTTCAAAACTGAGCTCTGACGTAGGCGTTGAGTCCATTACCAAAGGTATGTCGGTTATATCTAAAAAGCATATGATAGGAATTGAACGTGATCCCTCCTTTTCAACTTTGATAGTACATGAATGGGTAAATCTTACGATCAAAGGCAAGCAATGGTTTTCATTTGTAAGGTACATTGCACCTTTGATAGTTATTGTTTAAACTTGTTTTATCAATTTTGAAAGAATAGCATGGTGATTTAACCGTTAATGTAGATTTCACGGCTCACCGCGCATAATCTACCTTATATCTTCCTTTGATAGAATAATCACACTGTTTTGAATGTTTAACAAAGGCTGCGACGCCACTTTAGCTCGGCTGTTTTCGGAGAAAACCTGGGGTATTGCTATAGCCTTGGTGTCGTCGTTGTCGTCGTTGTCGTCGTCGTCGTGCGAAAACTTGACATTTCGTGATATCTCTGGTTCTACTGAACGCATTCACTTGAAACTTGGCACACATGTTCACCACCAAAAGAGCAACCTATACATTGAAGGGGAATAACTCTAGATGCATTATGACATTTTTTCGACTTAGATTTTTTCCACTATCCAGCACTCAACAGCCGAGCGTAGGCACCCGTAGGCGATGCTCTTGTTTTCATTCAGACCTGGTTCGATATTTTGAAAAAGGTTAAAATGTACGAAAGCAGTGTATAATTTCTTGGTTACCGGTCAAATTATCAAGTGATTATCTACCGTAATTTTTAGATTATCCATCAAAAAGCATAAGTAATTTATTTACAATTTCAGTATATTGACGTCGGTATCAACATTAGCTATTCCATCCGTACCTAGTGCCAGTATAGTGACCATATTAATGATATTGACATCACTGGATATTCCCACAGAACCTATAGCTCTTCTGCTGACTGTTGAGTTCTTATTGTAAGTGATAAATAGTCAGATTTGTTTCGTTCTTCTTAAAGATAAGTTTATCAAGGTAAATATCTGCAGTAAAGGATTTACCGAATACCCTCATATCGAGAGTTCAGAGCAAAACAACTGTAACTGCCTTTAATCATATAGGCAGTTACAACTGTTAAGCGCTGAGCCATCGATATACGTACATTAATCCGAATGCACTATCACGTGATTAAGATAGAAATAAACAAACCAAATGAGCAAAACGAAACAACAACAACAACATCATAAGGAAGGCGAGGAAAATATGGTCTGTACTTTTGCAGAAAAATACAATTACAAATACAAACATTTTATAACAAGATAACATTAGCGATTTATCGCTATTTACCGACCCAACTTGGAAGATATACATGACATACAATTTACATGCATGACAAAACAATATAGAAGTTATCAACCAAAAACTTTTTGGTGGAAAGGAGAGACATTTTGTTTTCCCTCAATGGTAAGAAAACCGAGCATTTTAAAATTAGTTAAAAGCTGTGACGGGATTTGAACCCACGCTTATACTGCAAGGTCGCTTAGCTCTTCGAAGTACGATATCCTTCACCACTGCGCTACCGAGCCAACACCAAAATTTTGGTGTTGGCTCGGTAGCGCAGTGGTGAAGGACGTCGGACTATGAAGGGCTTGGTGAAGTATTTCTCCATTATGGTTGAAAAAGACGGTAGTCACTTGCATCGATAAGAGATTTGAATATCATTACCGTAGTTGGTTTATGATTTACTTGAGTTTGATTGCGAAGAAAGCTTTAACTTGCAGAGTCGCACTCAGACACTCAATCCAGATGTTTTCACGTCCCTGAAAAAGATGCCGTGATTTAAACCTTCCGCTACCTGTACACAATACTACATCTGCATGAACTGAGGCTGTCTATTAATTGATTTGTCCATAAACACACCCCGGCGACAGTGGGACTCGAACAACGGACCTCCAGGTCACTAGTCAAGCACCTTTACCATAAGACCAAATATGCAGTCAAAGCATTTTTATTGTCCTTTTGTTTTTGTTTGTGATTGTCATTTTAAAATTTAAACCATCGTCGTTATTAAGTTTATTCTTCTAATTAGGCTGAAATTTTATCAATTGTAATTTCAATTAGTTTAGAGAGGTAGAGATTTTGAGCATTTTGAACTTATTGACTTTAAACTTGTCGCCATTTGATATTTGAGCCTGTGCGTGATATTTCCAACAATTTCATATATGTACATAGCAAAGTCACTGACCAGCCTGTGCATCCGCACAGTCTGATCAGGGTCTTCACTATTCGTTTAGTAGAAAGATAAGGTCTAAAAGTACTTGTACACAATTAGGAAACATTTACAGTAGATTGCTGTCTACCCTGCTTAAATTTTGCACCTTACGCACATTCTAAATTGTTGGAAATGTCACGCACAGGTTCATTTCAAAGTTTCATATATTTCAGGGATCGACTGCGTACCACAAGCAGTCTGGTCAGTCACACAATGTGTGCTGTAGTAACAAATCATTTATGTCGGAATCTCCTCACCGAGACCAAACAAACAGCAGATGACGACTTAGAGCTGGCCACTGTAGAGAAAGGTCCAATTAAACCACAAATGCTCTATTATAGCAAAGAACAAGCTGTGGACCACCTATAGGAATGGCTTTCTGTGCTGTTTTATTCATACAGTATACTGTTAACAACATCAAAAAATTGACAAAGCGATTTTTTGCAATGAAGTTGAATGTGTGTGATGAGCGAATTTTAAATGATTTTAACAAGTGAGGTAATCAACTTTCAATAAATCGTCCGATTGGGCTGAATTTGCGACATGATTTAACACCCCCTTTATGAAAATCTACGTAATTTCTTTAGCTTTTTATTTGTGTGTGTCTTCACTGACAAGCCAGAAGCTTTAAAAACCATCACAAGCAAGTTAATTGCTGAAAGGTTTTTGTCGATTTGAATAAATAGCCGATCGTTTTGAAGTTTTTTTTCAAGTAATATGGGAGCGTTTTTGAACGGTTTGAATGAATGATTGTAATAAATGTATGTAGCGTTGGGTAAGTAATTTAGAATGGTTTTGATCGAGGTAGATGTCAATTTCACGATGCTACCAACTGTAATTATGTACTCGGTGATTTCTATTTCAATGTCTTTAAAAGAATTAAACGTTTTCTTGAAAAAGTACATTTATTTTAACTATTTGATTTTCAAAACCTATACGTTAATGAAACTTCGAATATTGAAAAACGGTCGTTTTCACAATGCAAGTGATAAATAAAAAAATGCGTTACACGTAATGCGAGAAATGACCCTTATTGAAAACGCAGAAAGTATCAACCCTAGTATGCATGAGCAACCGTTATACATTCATAATACGAGGGCTGATCGATAGATTAGAGTTATTTTCATTTTAATTTAATATCGTTTGAGTCGCTGAAAATAAAATTAGTTCCTTCATAAAGTATAACTTTGTCCTTCAAAAGCACATTTAACATTGATCAATGCGCTTGCGTACCACACACTAATGGTCCTCATGTGACATCGTTCAAAGCACCTCCGTTTGCTAAAATATATAGCTCCGAAAATCGCCCATTTGTCGAAAAATGGAACGAATGCAGAGCAGATTGATCTCGTCTCTGCAAGCGATCTCCATTTCCCTTATTCGTAAATTGTATTACACAATTCCAGTATGATACGAATACGATAATAATAGCAACTTTTTGTGCAATCTTGCTGACTGCTTCGACAGTGCTCGAATGTCAAAAAAATGCCATATTAATCCTCTTATACAAAGGATATAGAGGATAATCGTTTGTTTCAGTGTAAGATCGATTTATGTTCATTGAGTGAACAACAAAAGCTTTATTTCCACGAGTGGTGGAGCCACGAGTGAAAATATAGCTTTTGTTGTTCACGAAATGGAATATCAATCGATCTTATCGAAAAACAAACGATTATTCTATTTCTTAATTGCAAAAATGAGACAAAATGTGAAATTTCTAGGACATATTTTTGTAAAGCGCGTCATTTTGACCGTGACTGCTATGTAACGTTCATTGTGACGTCACTTATTTCGCCCCGCATAGATGACGTCAGATAGGATGAAATGCACATAAGCAGGGAATTAGTTTTTGATAATTTCAATGCTTTTGCGATGAGATTATCAAGTGATAATCAACCGTTATTTCTCGATAAACCACCGAAAAGCACTAAAGAAAACCTTTTAATCTCACACGCCGTGCGATCATGTCTAATGTCAGTCCACCCGTTCATCCATTTAATCGTCCGCAGACCTTTTCGTTTTCGGACTCTTACTCAAGAACCAAGAGACCTAGTCCTGACCTGAGTGAAGGGAGACATTGATTAAATCAAATGGCTAAATTCAATTTATTCATTGCAGTCAATATTACAAATAAGTTGGAAATAGGTTCTTGAGCTTTGTTGAATCTAACAAACATGATACATTTTAGACAATGAATTCAATTAATGTAAAATATTTAATAAAAACCTCAGGATTTCCGTTGTGCAAATAACATTGATTTCAACTATCTGACTTTATATCTATGTAAAAACTTCTCATAGAAATCAGGTGTGTAGCAGGCTCGCGTCAATTCACATTCCAGTGCGTCAGTCTTCGTTAATGTGTTGAGAGGGTATGAAAGGATCAAATACTTTCATAGGATGAAGCATAAGCTTTGCCTTTCAAGATGATCAAAATTAGCTTTATTTATTATCTCCCTTTAATGAAATATACGTACATTTCTGATTTGCATCTTCATATCTACCAATCCAACACTGAAAAATCCACACCAACCGAAAAATTCGAAGAATGATTTAATCGATTCTAATTAAAAGTTGAACGTCTTGAACGATTTCGAAATGTTTTCTTATGACTTAGGGAGCGTTTTTGATCGATTTGAGTGAGTGTTTTGAATGATTGAATGAAGCACTGAAAGAATGATTCAGAATAATTTTGATCGGAAGGAGTGTCAATTTCATGATGTTTCAACTGGAGGCTTGAAAAGGGTGTCGTGCAAAATGGTAGAGTTGTTGAGAGAAATACCAGGAATCCATAGTTAAGTGCTTCAGCCGCCACGATATAATTGAAAAAAAAGCTCTTGAAAGCGGCGTTAAACCCTTTTTCAAGTATCTTTAGTATTATTCTATTAAGCCTATTTGGTGGACGATTACGTTCACCAGTGTAACTACGTATGAACAATCTCAACTAATAGTACTAAATTCAATTTGTAATATGAACAGCAAACATAGCATAAATAAAAAAAATCAATTTTTGCAAAGTATTCTTTCATATATTTTCTTCTTCTGTACTGTAAAAATTATGAAAAATTTGGGCATGGAAAAAAGTTCGGGAATCGGCGAACTTGAGTCGGGACATTTTCCTTTTCTCGAATTTTTACATACAGTTTTAACGTACATCGTGAAATTGACAAGATGAATAATTTTTGGAATGATTAAAGAATGAAATTGAATGAGCGTGTAGAGCGTCTTTGGAGTGAAATTAAGGGGGGGGGGGTAATCCAATATCGCTAATTTTGCTCAAGACGAATGAAATTAGTGATATGCATTTAATCAAAAATGCATACAGGTTCTTTGCATGGCTTTCTATATCTTCATGAAAGCATGATACACCTACAAAATTAAATTATATCAGTGATCTCGTTGACTTTTCCTACCGATTTTATTTTTGAATATGGTTGTTGATTATCATTTCTAATCATTTTTTTGTGTTTATGGAGCGTTTTTGAATGGTTTGAGTGACTGTTTGGAATTAATGGATGAAGCGTTGATTGGTCGATTTGGTATGGTTTTGAATGGAATGCCAATAAATTTAGACGTACAATTTCTTTTTTCGCAACAAATGGATTTATCCCTCTAGTATGCCAACAGAAACGCCACCAGCAGTACTTTTAGTGCTTTAGTTATATGAAGCGCATTAGTTCAGATTGGCTGTATACGCTGATAAATTGAAGCATTTAGTGTACTTATGTCTAAGGCGTTTTGTTCCATATGACCAGTCTATAGATGGGGGTAATGACGTAAAGTTCTATTATATTATCCTTTGGACAATCAATGAGTTGGTAATTTCATGCACAGACTCACATTTAATTCGAACAATAAATCGACAACTTGTCATGCCAATAGACTCCAAACTTGACAAAATGAAACGGGTAAAATCTACACATTTTGACCAGAATGTTAGCTTTGCATTCGGTAGATAGATTAGGTCTTAAAGCATCAACAGACTGTCAGTAAATATTTTCTAGCATTGTGTGGATGTCTAGGCTGTTCAATATTAATGCTAAACGAGATGTGAAATTGTTGGAAATGTCATACACAGATTCAAATTTAATTTACTTTTTATCGTCGCATATGCCTGTATGAGCTACACCCCTAAAGGCCGGTTAGTTGATACATACATGGGATAGAGCAAGGATTAATAACGAAGCTAACGCTGAGATCCACAACGGATCTTAAATGTGTTCGATGTATAGCATCGATGTAAGGCACCGCGGGCCCACGATTTAACACATTATACATAAGATTGAATTAAATGATTTGAAAGGACAATCAATTTCTTAATTCACAGCTAAACAATCAATTAAACGATATCTTTTGGATGTCTTTGCCATGCATCTTCGTTGTGTTCAGGATGAAAAAAGGTTGCAAACATTTAAAAAAGTGCGCCTCTTTACACGTGGGTTAATGCTAATGTTTTCCCTTTTTTAAAGAACGCAATGAAAGAGTTGCCCGCTACGCACTAGTATGTGATATTCATCTTGTTTATTAAATGTGTGACACTATTATACATGTATACGTGGGCCTATATCTATCAATTAGTAAACTCAATATTTGTCCTCAAACCTAACGATTTTTACACAAATTTAGCAACTTTTTGAAATAATAAATCACCTTATCGATTACAGTCATATACGGGTAATGATTTTTACTTTTAGTTTCTTTTATATTCTATGGTGGTCAAAATTATTTTTATGGTGACAATCACAGAACATAAAAAGAAAACAACGCTGAAAATATAAGTCTTGGGAAAATCATTGTTACATTTGTACGTAAATCCACTAAGTGAAATCAAATGGAGTTTCTTGTGTTAGGTATTTTGTGGTTCGTATCTATAGTTTACTCAAATAACATCGCCTTGTCGTATAAAGTGTCTGAGATAACGGAACTTTCTTATGGACAACACATTGGTTCCCATACAGCTCGAAGTATTCTAGATTGTTTCAGCATTTGTACGAAGCTGGAAACCTGCATTTCTGTGACGTATTCTGTGACGTCACACCAGTGCAGTTTAAATCAACAGACAATCGCGGACAATGTTTTGTCCACATTACCATCGACTCCACCCCTTGTGAAATACGGATCAAAGGTAAGTAGCTTAAAGCTACAAGGGAGAAACCAATATTCACATGCCTCACACGAAAATTCCTCTTTGTAAATTTATTTTTATGAAATAATCAGCTTGTTGTTGGAACACTTTATTTTGAACTTTCTTTTAGCAAAAGTGTTTTCATATGGTTGCCTCTGAGTGCACATGAATTTCAAAATAATACGGTTAAATCAAAAGCTCTGTTTCAATATTTTGGTGAATGCATTTTTCAAGAAACACTACAATGAAATCTTCCAACTACAAAATTTACAATCCTAC
The DNA here is from genome assembly GCA_948146395.1 of Fragum whitleyi. Lineage (NCBI taxonomy): Eukaryota > Metazoa > Mollusca > Bivalvia > Cardiida > Cardiidae > Fragum > Fragum whitleyi. The sequence continues at coordinate 30,541,166 of OX411557.1, read as the reverse complement.
TATGAAGCCATATTGAAATTGTTTTGAGCGTCGCTGTTACAAACATTACGTCATTTTGGCTAAAAGACGTAGATCTAACGTCATCTGCCGAAATGACGTTATTTGGCGTAATGCCACTTTTTGGTGCACATACATCATCAAACACTGGAATGCTTCTCATGTGATTTTTGATATTACAGCCACTGGGTTTTGCGGTTTTCAGCAGCCTCTGAATCAAGAAGCCCTTATGTAATTGGCGCTCTGTCCTTTCGGCCCGTATCATTTTCGTAATATAGCAACAGATACATCTTCTTCTGAGTGATTTCTTTAACCGAAGTGTGAGTGAGCTCAAGTTTGAGAGAGGGGTCAAATGTCAATTTTGTCTATACAGTTATAGACAGAATTGGCCTTTGATCACTCACCAAAACGTTTGCATCTATACTCGTTACCACGACAATTCATAGCAAATTATGATGTTATAATGCTGCCTTGATAACAACTTTCAGTATTTACGGAAAAAAACCTTTAAGTGACCCGTGACGCGAGAAGGTCCATTTGGGTATTGCGTAAAGTGAATGATCGATGTACATTCACGTGAAAGTATATTTCAAAGTGACATCTGGTTGATCTATGCTGGACTGAATCTCATTTTCTCTAATTTTCTAATCTACCGAGTTCCCATGTGCTCCCTTTCCGCATTACGGGTCATATATTACTCATAAATCCATATTCACAGCGTGCCCAGAATCAACAAGTGTTCCTTGTAAATGTTCCTTCCTGTAAAAGTTTATTTCAATTGCGACATTTGATTGATTTATGCTCGACTCGATTAAATTTCAATTACCTGATCTAAAGAGTTCCCAGATGGTCCCTTTTCCCGCGTGACGGATCATGTATAGCTCATAAAGTCATATGCACGGCGTGACCATAATCATAGTTAGAGATCAAAGTTATATATAATACGTATTTAGTAATTTTTATTAAAAAAAACAAAAAAACAAACAAACTAACGAGGTTTGGGTAATTGATAATTGTCGAGGCTGTCGAGACAATTATCAAATCCCACAACCGAGTTAGATAGTGTTTTATACGATACACTAAGTACGTATTATATTTATCTTATTACCTCTATTTGCCTTATTTTCGTCGATGTTTAAACATAAATGTAAGTTTCTAGAAATAACAGCATTATGTCATTGTTCTAAAAATATCAATGAAATATCATTAAAAAAATATCATGCAGATTGTTATCACACGGATAAAGGTAGAGCCCATTTTTAAAAGAAAGTAAAACTAATCGAAAATATCATATATATTCCAGATTTCATCATGTGTAACGACAATGAGAAATAGTTGCGGTTCGAATGCGGACTGCCTAGATATTGATTCCTGGTGTAACAATGGGGAGTGTAGGTGTAACACGGGTCTTAGCTACGCCCAGGGAACCTGTTCTTGTACATTCGGTAAGTTCATAGGCCTACTGCCATGGTGTACATGATGGGTGATCAAAACTTCGTAACTACAGCTTATTCAAGCTGTAGCTACGAGGTATTGATCCAACAATAACGACGTGAATTAGGTTTTATTATTATTATTTTCGATTTTTAATTTGCAAATCTCATTATGCATTAACATTTATAATTATGTTAATTTTTCTCGAGACTGTCCTCTCTGAAAAAGGAGTCATGCATAACAGATTCTTTGAATCTATTTGAAAAAAAGTGTTATAATTATGAAGCTAAATTCTGCCGCTTATATTGTTGTAAAATAATAACAAACATCATCTTATTTGCAGATGTCAGATTTAATTTGTAAGATCAAATATTTCAGAGCATTTATTTAGAAAACACCGGATAATGAAAACAAAGACGCCCCTTTTAGACAAAAAAGGGCTATTATAGTTTAAACAGTTATCTTAGTAAGATTGCGACGAAAGTTTAAGCGTATAGAATCGCCTTCGAAACTCCAATTAAGATATTTTCACGTCCCCGAGAGAGATGCAGCGTTTTATTGTGTATATCTTTATGTGTATATTTGAGATGAAAGAAGTCAATTGTGCAGTTCTGGGCCCGAAGTTACAGTTGGGAACATCGTGATTTGACTGTCATTCCAATCAAAACCATTATAAATCGCTCAATCAACGCTCCATTTATTCATTCCAAACACTCACTCTTACCATTCAAACACGCTCCATAAGCAATAAAAATGAAAAGATCAACAACCATAATCAAAATAAAAATCTGTTGGAAAAAATTACGAGGTCACTGATATAATTGAATTTTGAACATAATAGAAAGCTACTCAAAGAACATGTATGCATATTTTGTTAAAGGTGGGCAAACTTATCACTAATTTTGTTTATCTTACAAAGTTAGCGATGTTGGATTACCTCCCTTTAATTTCACTCAAAAGTTTCTCCACACTTTTCATTCCAAAATCATTCATCTTATCAATTTCATGATGTACATGTGATGATTTCTATAAAACTTTTCGCATTCTCAATGCAATTTTTTTCAATTTTCAACTTGAAATTAAAGCCGTTAAAGCCGTGATTCTTATGTATTACTGACCAGTTATACAAATATAAATGTATGAATATATAAGATAATATAAATAAGTTGTTATAGATACGCTCCACGTATTCATAAAGCGCGGTAAGGTTTTTAGCTTCATACCTCAATCCAATCAATAATCAAAGTACTGAAAGTACTGATAAGTTGGAATGCGTTCTAGAGACGGTGACCTCAAGCTACTAACGAAGCTGACGCCCACCGCCCACCACAGGTGATCACATAAATACGTGTCGTCTTTTGACGGGCGTATATAAATCAATGTATTTCAACAACGAGAGGCGCTTAAACCTCTGAATCGCTATACAGTCCTGAACCTGTTGAAAGAAAAATGATAACAAGAGGGCCAGAATGACCCTAAACCGCTCACCTAATTTCGATTGGTCCAGTGGATCTTATCCAAGAAACTTTCTGGCAAAGATTCATTCAAATATGCCTAATTGTTGAAGAGAAGACATAATTCGAATTATAAGCAGTCATAATAGACCCTGTCAACCCATTCATTACAGAGGAGACTCAAAATTAGCCCTACAGTGCCACGCACATATTTATGGGCTAATGACAATTTCGCCAATAATATTTGAAGTGGGCCATCAAAGGAAATCTGCTCAGTGGTTCAGGAGGAGATGCCGTTCAAATATTTTGGGCTCAAAATAAGCCCCGCCCTGCCATACCCATATTTATTGGCCAAATAGAATATAGCGACAATTTTAGAGAGGGTCACATTCTGGCAAAATTTCATTGAAATTGGCCCAGCGGTTTAGGAGAAGAAGAAGTCTTAAGAAAGTTGACGACGGACGACGGAGTCAGGATGATCCTAAAAGCTCCCCTTGAGCACGTTAAGAAGAAAATGATACGGATCATACAGCCGACTAATGGACGCACAGGGGAACACTTATACACTCAAAACAGGTTTTCTTTTATTATTTTTCGAATGACATCTGCTCCATTTGAGTTATCAATTACATTTTTAATTAGAAGTGTCGCAAAGTGGACCTCAACAAGTGATTTGTCCATGATGAAAAGATATTTTCGCAGGGAAGTCTTATACTTCATTTTTTTGGACGAAGTTCAATTGTGATTTTGACCTTTGTGACTCCAAAATTGGGCACTTTCTCGGGTCATCAATAAATTTTATGATTTGGGTCAATTGGTTGTTCAGTCAGAGTGGAAACTGTTAACTGTTTAAATTTACTGATGACCGTGACATGTATGACCCCGAAACAATAAGGCATTTCTTTGGGTCATGGGCAATATTTGTGTAAAGTTTCGTCATTGCAGGTCAATTGCTTCTCCGTTTATCTAGCGGAAAGCAAAAGGTCAATGGACTGAGAGACAGACATGATGAAATCATTATATGCTACTCTACTTCTGAGTTGGGGGTAAAGTTAATAACATCGTGAAATTGATAAGGTGAACGATTTTGGAATGATTTAGGCATGATCTTGAATGAGTGAGCGGAGCGATTTTTGAGTGAAATTTAAAGGAGGGAATCCAGTGTCGCTTATTTTGTTCAGGATGAACAAAATTAGCGATTTATAAAACCTATATAAAATATGCATAAAAGTTCAATCAATAGCTTTCTATATCGCCAAGAACCAACCAGACGCTTTTAATTTCAATTATATCAGTGAAATCGCGAATTGGTTCTAGCTTAATTCATTTTGAATGTACACGTTGAGCTTATTTTTTTAATAACTTTTAGCGTTTTTGAATGGTTTGAGTGAGTGTTTGGAATGAATCAATGGAGCGCTGAGTGAGCGATTAAGAATGTTTTTTATTGAGATGAATGTCAATCTCACGATGGAACTAACTGTATGGTGGTGCTCTTAAACGTGTTGATGTGTATGAATGTGAAGAAAACAACTTGAACTAGTTGGTTTGTTTCAAATGGTAAATTGTCTTGGTGATAAATGCAATTGGGCAAAGATATTCATAATTCAATTAAAGATAGGGTGGAAAGGGTTTATGTGGATGAGTATTGGGGTTTTACAATGAAACATTCATGTAGATAACTGCAATATGACGAAAAAACAAACAAACCCGACAATAAGTTGTAAAAGTATTTATTAACTTTAAAAGTGTATCATCACTTTAATAAAAGATTTTTATTTCGTAGCTTAGACAGAAATTTACAATATAACACCTTGTCAATAGAAGGTCGTTCAGAAAGAGAAACTATACCTTTAAAAGAAGCTATTACATAATTCTACGAAAAACAGGTCGCGACCTTACCAAATAAGCAGATCATGTGGTTGGTCTGTGCTATTGCTACAATACTGAGAAAACAGATCGCGACATTACCAAATAAGCAGATCGCGTGATTGGCTAGTGCTATTGTCAATTGCTGACCGTATTGGGCTTGACTTATCACATGATTTCCAAATATAGTAATGCAAACATGTGATACTAATATATTCGTACGCGATTTTCAATAAATATCGTTTAAAACATAAATTAGCGTGTTAAAAATGTACGTGAAGTGATAGTTGTGTAATTGTACAGCATTATTACTTTTTGATGAAATAAACTGTATGTCTTTGTCAAGTTGAGATATACAAAATAGGTCGAAGTGTATTCACATCCTGTTCACGTGATATGTGTTCTCAAGAAACCCGAAATGAAATTACCTTGTGTTCATTTTGCGGTTTTGTTAAATCTAAGTTGGAATTGCTCCGCATTCCAACTTAAAAATGAAACAGAATAAGTGTGTGGAGTAAGTTTAGAGTAAAGTTAAAGGGAAGTAATCTAATATCACTATTTTTTCAATGTGAACAAAATTAGCGATATTCATTACCTCCCTGTAAAAATTATACGTTCTATTATGTTTGTGTGTCTTCAATCAGACACTTTGAAAGCTACACCATCAAATACAATCGTTTAATAATTCAATCGATTTTAATTAGATGCTGATCGTCTTAAACGACTTCGAAATTTTTTTTTGTCTAATGATTTCGGAGCGAATATAGATAATTTGCTATTGAGAACATGCACCATGAGTCAGAAGTCAGAATGTATTAATTAAGCACATAGTGAAACTCCGACCAGACCATGCATACACTCATGCTAATCCGAATCTTGACGTTACGCACATGAAAAATAACTGAAAAAAGAAATATTGAGCTGATGGTTCGAGTATTAGAATATTTACAAAATAAAAAAATCAATTGAAAACATCGCCCATTCTAAGCCTGTGCTAGCTGGACCCGAGATTATAGAACTTTTTCGTTCTCAGCTGAGAATTTTCTCAAACCAAAAACTTAAATAAAGTGTATGATCATAAAAGATAATACAAATTAGTTATTCATAACAACTTATTGATATTTTCTTTGATATCCATACATCAATTACAGTGTTATCACAGTGATAGCTTTAATCTAACTTATTTTAGTAAATTCTGACTTGAGAATGAGAAAACTTTAATAACCTCCGGCCCTTGGGTCCGTTTTACTAAACCTCTTTCGGGAAAAATAAGCGTAATTCAAAATCACAAATAGTACCTGGTGTTTTCATTCATTGTTAGATTCTGCCCTGCAATATCGCATTTGAATCGTCTTAAGAAGACAATGCCAACGAGATGATGCATGACAAAATTCCATATTCAGTTACTACTGTAGATGCATCTTTAAATTTTGACCTACGCAAAATATGATCGTAAAATGCCCATGTTCCGATTATGGTCTATGGTTCCAGACAAGTGACTTTTATTTCAGGATGCAAAAATTATGGTACAACCTTTCAATCGATGGAAAACGTCTACATAGTGAATGACAACATGACTCGGTTCACCGGGCGCACTTTGCCCGAGTGTCTGCAGCTTTGCATCGATGAGACGAGCTTCGTATGTCGTATAGCTGAATTCTTCGACTCGGGGGAGTGTCAAGTACAGAAGGAAGATTTGAATGGCCTTGGAATTCTATTAAATAATCAATGTGTTACTTATATTAGAGATTGTGATATCGAATAGAAACATTTAAAACACTTTTATTCTGCGGGGTTAGTTAAGCTTGCTCAAGCGACTACGTCTTCTTGCATTAAGCGACCATTTTTGCTAAGTGACTGCTCTCAAAATCCTCTTTTTTTAATATCAATATATCTTAAGAAAGTAGGTATTTTTGCTTAAAAATTATTGTGAATAAATACGGTATTTTTGCTTTAAAATTATTGTGAATGAATACTGGGTGTGTTGTTAAAACTAAATAGAATTGTCTCACTGAGGTGTTTCTAAAGATTTTGTACGACATATGCTTTTTGAGACATTTCGTTAGAATATTTCAAAGATTTCACTGACTTAATTGAATTAGTAAGCGACTGAATGGTTCATTGAGACATATAGAGCGATTATAGAACTTGTATGCATCCTTTATAAAAGGGGGAGGGTAATAAATATCGCTAAGTTTGTTCATCGCTTAGTTTGTCACATTTATTTGATTTGTTCCCATAATCGTGCATTTGGCAAATATCAAAGTTTTGAGCTTAATCGACTTGAAAAGAAGATTTCAAAAAAAAAAAAAAAAAAAAATAAAAAATAAAAATGAAAAAATCGTTCTTCATTTCTTTTCAAAATCAGGGATCCAACTGTATAGTGCTAAATATCAAGTTGAAGCAATAATTTGGAGTGATTTGGAGAAACTCTGAAGGATTTATCTTTAGCTCGGCTGTTTTCGAAGATAACCCGAAGAATTGCTAAAACCTTGGTTTCGTTGTCGTCGGCGTTGTCGTCGTTGTGCGAAAACTTTGATATTTGGGTTATCTCTATGGCATTTACTAAATGAGCCTGTGTGTGAGATTTCCAACAATTTCAAGTATGCGCAAAGCAAAGACTCTTGCCAAAGCAAAGAGAATTGCCAACCATTTCAAATTGTTGGAAATGTCATGCACAGGCTCAAACATAAAATAAAATACAAAAAGCATTTATTTGAAATTTGACTCACGTTATAATAGTATGCTTTTTAACTTCAAAGCCGAGCGTAGTCACACGAAGGGTATGCTCTTATTGTGATTTTTTGAGAAATTCGGGATCTCACGACTCAGGTCTTAATTTCAAGATCTAGCAAAACTTTTGATATATTTTAGGTAGACGGACATTTGGCTCTGCTTCTGGCAAAATCATGTGGCCGATTTGTTTCAGCTTTCAAACCATCAGAATATGGGAGAAAACTCATGTTTTTTCAAAGAAAATTGACATCACTGTTAACTTTCCTACCCTTGCCAAGGCCGAATTCATTTTAGACTTTACATGCCACAATTGGACATAAATAATGTCCGAGTCGAAAATGTCAGTAACTACCAGAACTTATCAAGCAACTAATCATTGCATTCGGAACATCACTCGGACTTTTCCGTAAACTGGAAAGTAACTCAGACGTAAGTGTAGGAATTTTTATTAATTTTCTATGTAATTCGGCTTTTGGTAGTACTTCGGTTATTTAATGCGCTTAAAGAAAATCACATGTTGTTAATTCTTTCCGATTATCTGTAGAGATCTTTGGGGCAAATTATATTTTGATGACAAAACGCAGTAAAACACTGCGGTTTTTTTTTTTATCAAATTATGATATACTCACTATTATTATTTCGTTGATTTCGTTTTATGCAACGTCTCTTAGAGGGATCGTTGGTGTTTGTGACGCCATAAAAACCCAAGTGTGAAATGAAACGCTTACATGTCCGAGTCCGTATTAATTCCGGGTACTATTCTGTAGAATCATAGGGGTCCGAAATTACCCCCACCTTTACCACCATATAGACCAATAATATAAACAATTTATGATATTGGTCTATATGGTGGTAGAGGGGGGGGGGTAATTTCGGACCCCTATGCGTAGAATCACCGAGGGTTTCCGATTACAAGCATTGTAGTCGTTACAGATTGAATGACGTCATTTTTGGTAGCTCCTAATTCGACCAAAACTTTAATTCAAAATCATCCGTATTTCGGGTACTGTTCTGTAGAATCATACGGGTCCGAAATTACCCCCCCCCCCTTTACCACCATAAAGACCAATAATATAAACAATTTATGTTATTGGTCTATATGGTGGTAGATGGGGGGTCATTTCGGACCCCTATGAGTAGAATCACCGAGGGTTTCCGATTCCAATCATTGTAGTCGTTACAGATTGAATGACGTCATTTTTGGTAGCTCTGAATTCGACCAAAACTTTAGTTCAAAATCATCCAAAAATTGTAGCATATCCCGCTTTAAAAAATTTTAAACCTTCCGCCCAACGTCCATTCTTTTCTCCCTAAAGTACATTCGAACCATTTAAAACGCTCCGTGAAAGTTAAATGGAATCGATCCAATTGTTCCTAAAATTTTTTGGCTAGGTTTTACTTTTTGGTGTCTAGTTGGTCCGCGAGGACAAACAAATATATTTAAGGAAGTCGACCCGTAATATGTCCGCAACATTTAGGAAGTCATAAACTTTAACAGTGTTAACCGAGGTTTCCTAATGATTTTCATTAGGAAACCTTGGTTAACATTGTGAAAGACCATGAGGTTGATATTGATATATTGATAATTCAGTTTAACTTAGACAAAATTAACTCCCTTTAATATAATTTTAAAAAAAAGTTTATTCAGGACGTTGTATTCCACATTGAATCTTTTCATATTGAAAATATGACGTTGTTCTAAACTGTATCGGTCGAATTCGACACATTAACTACATTAAGTACATTAATTATAAGTGTGTATGCTGTCAAGGCCCAAGGCTATAAAACTTTTTTTCAGGCTCAGGCCCAGGCTCAATTGTATCAAAATTTAAGGCTATCAGACACAATTGGAAACCTTAACTCGATTTAGCAGAATATTAGCTCCCGTTAATGAAAAATTGTCCCTATCTTATTTTTTTGTATCAAAGATTCGTGCGTTTAAGTAGTTTATTATTATGTTGCTTTGAAATTATATTACAGTGAAATTATTTTTTCTGCTGAAATAAATAAAAATTTTCGGTTGTAACATTGTAAACCCTTTTAAAAAATATGTATTATTGATTGGGGTGGGGGGGGGATTGGGGGGGGGGGGGGGGTGTTTCCTTTTCAATTTTAAAAGTACTTTTTCCGACTGGGAAACTGGAATTAAATTGGGTAGGTTACAATGCCACAGAAGCTTAAATGGCGAACGTGTATTTCCTTCCTAGCCAACGTTTTGAAAAATGGGATATTTTGTTGGAAAGTGAGAAAACTCTTGTTGCAAGCAATATTTCCTTTTCTTTTAATGTTATAACCTGACTTTTCTCTGCCATTGCATTATCTTACAACTGTTTTTTGTCACTTGGTTCATTTTTTTCTAGAAGATTCAACAAATGAGACTTAGATATTTAGTATGACATGGACGCTTAAAAATTGTTGCCTGAAATGCATCACCTTATGACTGATATACATGGTGATTGACGGTCTGATTATGAATATTTCTTTCTTGCATATGTAGTTTCCTTTGTAAAAGTAACGAATTTGAAGCATCCTTCCTTCTCAGTATTTATTACACATGTATAAATCGATATTTCATTTTGTCTTGTAAGTAAAGAAGAGACCCAAAGAAACAAGTCTTCATCCAACCAACCCATCCCCATAAATTGGCCCCTACGTGCCTGATTTAATAGTAATTAAGACTTAAATAGCAGTTATCCAAATATTAATGAGGTACATATTTTGTATTACAGAAATGATATTAAACTCTTGTCTTATCTATTTACAGAACACGAAAATAGGTTAGCGCCTGAATTTGGAGGGTTGGTGCTTTAAAGGAAATCAAAGTGGCCAAAAATGACTGGATACACATACTTTATCTTAGCTTTTCTAATTCTACTCATGTTAAACTAATTTTCTGTCTTATTATTTCAACTGTATTTAATGTAGCAGTATGTTTTGTGTTGATTTTAAAATAAAAAATAGATTTCGGTGTATAAACGAGAATTTTTTTGAGAACGTGATTTCCTGCATTTTCGTCTTGTAAGTGTTCCTTATCAAACATTTAACAATTCCTTTTATTCAATGTATCATGTGTACCAATTTACTAACATTGAAAGTTATCATTCAGCTTCTTATCTTCCTTTTCTTGGCATTTTGCAAGAAAAAATAGTATTTTCAAAGAAATCCCATTTTCTTCGAAAAATGCATGAAAAGCTTTGCTGATGTTTAGGTCACATTATCGGAAAGGTACAATCTTCGAAATATATTTATTTGATAGAGATTGGAATAAGTGCATAATGTTGTCAGACTACCTTAAATTGAGATAAATTTGTGAAAATAAAAGATAATATTAATAAGTTGTAATTTATAACAACTTACCGATCGTCCAATTTTTTCCTCCAATGAAAGGCCGCCATTTCTTTTGAAGATCAAAAAATATATCCCATAACCTAACGATCCGCTCGAAAAAGTGAAGCTACGTGACTCTAGGTCATAAAGGGCATGGGACTCTATTCAAAACCAGATAATGACGTCATAATCTTGTCTGATAAAATGTCCCGAAAGACCCTTAACTTGCAATCGAGTATTTATAAAAAAAAAAGGCTTCACTTAGGTAATATCGCGTAAATTGTCAGAAATGAACTATAACTATTACTTATAAATATCATATTTTATGTTAATACATTAAAATAAGTAATAAAACAGAATTACGGCTTTAATCTCAAATTGAAAATTGAGAAAAATGTTAATTGAGCCCGAGAAAAGTTCTATAACTTCGGGCCCTGAATGTAATGGGGTCCCTTTGACAACGTAATAGTTGGATACCAAGACGACCTAAGCCACAAGCTTTTTTCTAATTTTTTAAACCCGAATGATTAAGAGAGGCATAATGTCTGGCGCCATTGTAAACTTGTGTGTTCGATTGATTACTCAATGTATAATTCAAGGCAAAAAATCCGTGTTTCAAAGGCTAAGCATGTTATTTTCTCGACTTCTAGACAAAAATATGTTAACACAATGTTAACTAGACATCAATTTACATTGAATATGATATTATCATGACTTCTTGTATTGTTTCAATTTTGTCATTCATACTAAAAATCACACTAAGTAAAAGCTGCCACTGACCTTGCATTCACTGTTCGAACCTGCCTATTTTAAAATTTCTGACAGTATAGTTTGCCTGAGTTACCAGAGTTTCACGCATATGTACATTATTGTAAGCCACCATTACAAACAAAACTACCATTATGCATATTACGCAAGTGCGTAATATAAATAAATTGTCTTTCGAAAAATATCATTGATGAATGATCATAACATCGAAACTACAGCTTATTTGAGCTGTAGTTACGATGTTTTAGTTATTCACCAACGCTCAAAACATGAAAAGCGGACAGTGGACATTCATCTTTTGTAACGGTCAATATATGGCCTTTATCCTGTTTATTCTTTGGTGGGCGCCTTCAAAGTACGTTTAAATTTCGAAATCTTAGCTGCGCCTATGACCAATGTAACTCAATGTCACTCACTTGAGAGATTGTTGCATATTTAAGCATATGCTAAAATAAATAGAATAAGTAATTCTCTCTTTTAATTGATAGAAAATTCAAACTTTTTAATTTGAATCAATCTCTTTATATTCTGCTTCCTTTTGAATTCACTACTTTTTGTTACATCTGGGTGTCCTCGTATGAAACAAATAATAATAATAAAAACAGACACCGCCGGCCATTCCCGATAATCGAACTCGGGACGTATCCATCGTCACAGCATTTTATGACATAGTATCGTGATTTTTTTACACAAGTGGCAAACATGGAGTTTCGAAAATGATCAATGAGATAGATATTACAAAATATCACATGCAAGCGTTTTTGTTGAAGTCCCTTAGAGTGATTCATCACGTCGGTCTACTGTCAGTTACGTCACTTTAAGTCCTTTAAAGTGATTCGTCATATGGATCTATTTTCAGTTCCGTCACTTCCTCATAACGCATATCCGGTAACAAACTGTTTCCGCTTTGGCGCATGGAATGCCAATATAGAACACATTAAAGTTATTCCGACACCAACTGACGTCAGATGAAAACACCAGGATAAAGAACAATCTCCTGAAAATAGTAAAAGAAATTTAAAGAGTTAATCAAGGGAATAGCGGCCAACATACGTAATATATACGCGTATTAAAAAGATATCCTTGATGTTTGAAATGCACATAATAACTACTGCACAATTACGTTGCAGCTTCTATTAAGATTACCACTAAACTTTATTATACAATAGGGCATAAATATTTGAGCCTGTGTGTGACAATTTGAAATTTTTGTGACACCAGGCATTGAGTAGCGTAGAAAGCCATATACTGTAAATATAAAGTTACCTGATGGTCTACAGATAATTTGAGACCTTATCTATCTACTGAACGCATGGTAAAGACTCTGGTCAGACTGTGCGGATTCACAGGCTGGTCAGAGTCTTTGCTTTGGGTATATTCGAAATTGTCGAAAATCTCCTGCACGAGCTTATTTAAAATAACGCAACACCTACCCAAGCTATATGATTTTGAGGTATATCCACATGCTTGTTGTACCTCTTTACTGTCCCAGCCATTAGGGTAGACACCCACACCCGCTCCCATTAATAGACCTGAAAATATACAAGGGAATAGATACCAATTAATCTAATATCATCTAAACGTTTATTGCAACTTTTTACTGGTTCGATCCCCGACGGCGGCACTCATTTTTTTCGACTATTTGTCTCCCAACTATGGGTTGATATTCTTGGACCTTTGTGAGATAGCAGCTGGAGGATAGGAAAGGATGTGGTGGTTTTACTGTTGAGAGAAATACCAGGAATCCATTGTTAAGTGCTCCAGCCGCCGCGATATTACTGACAAAATGTTGAAAGCGGCGTAAACTCCATTCAACCAATCAATAAAACCTGTCACGAACAGGCTGATCAGAATCTTTGATCAGAGTCTTTGCTTTGCGTACATATTAAATTGTTGGAAATGTCACACACAGACTGTCCAGAGTCTTTGCTTTGCGCTCTTGTGAAATTGTTGGAAATGTCCCGCACAGACTTATTTTCATTTAATTGAAATAGAACCTTCCTATCACGTTGAAAATATGACCAACGCATCAACAGAAAACTTCGGAAAGATTAGAAAAGATAATAAATCATATGAAATTGTCTGTTGAGACTTTTTTCGAACATTCTTTTAAACCAGAAAATCGGAATAAAATGGATATCGTAGCTTAAATCCTATTTTGGTTTCCAGGGTAACAGTAATAAAATATTTTTAATCAGGAAATAAATCTAACGAATTTAACAAATAAGACTCCATTCTTCTTAGTCTGATACATATAAATGAAAACCTTTCTTCGCAGATTATGGTATGTTTAACACATCTTCGTCGCAATATTCAACTCTAGAAATTTCCTATAATGTTCGAAACCATCCCTGCGTTTAGCATAACAAAACGTGGTAAACTATTTGAAAATTATATCCCGCTTTGCACGCGAGTATACGTGCAAAGCAGGATATAATTTGCAAATGGTTTTTCCACGTTTTGTTAAACTTAAAACGAAGGGTATGTTTTGAAAGTTGCCATAAATGTGAGCACAATGTGCCTATTCAGTCATTTTTAACCGAAAGTCTATAATGAGCCGAATGTTTTCAGTTTTGCTGATACTAAATACTAATGGACCGTCCATTACGAATTTCTTTAGTATTCTTCCCAAACCCGTGACTTTCTATCTATTTCCGAGCAAAGATCTAACGCTTAAGAACATATATAGAATTGAAATAGATATTGTAAAGGAAAAGGATTATTTCGCCCAGGACGTCTAGAGTATGAAAGGAGAAAAGAATACAACCGAAACAATTGTTCCTAAATTGAATTAAAGCGTTTTCGTCGAGACAGCGAACTTTTCGGCGCCCCAATCACGACATTCTGTAACGATTGTTTTCCGTTCTGGCGTGCTCTAATGAAACCTCGGCGTTATTTGATGAGGAAGACAGATAAACACAAATAAACCGGAGATTGGTAGCCATGTTTTTCCTCTCGTGGGAACAAAGGTTCTCCAAATTAGTCCATGTAATCGGATTGCTTCCAATATTGTGGTCAAATTCATTGATATGTCCATGGCAAGAAAGACCTTACTTCAAACTTTTCAAGTTGCTGAAGTTGTACTTAAAAATAATAATAGTAAAAATAGTTATAGTCATTCCTTAAATTCAAATTTTATAAGTAAAAGTTTATTTTTGTTGAATACCAGTTGTAATTTAGAAACAGAAGGATGATATGCCTTAGAGCGCACACAAGACATGTGGGTCTGGACGGACGACGCACAACAAACGACGGACGCAGTTAGATTATAATAGCTCCACAGGAGCACCTCGTTCACAGAAGAGCTAAAACTATGAATGCAAACGAAATGTTCGTGCAAATTTCAAACAATGATGTTCTTATTTAAACGAGATCAAAGATTCTTCAGGGGGGGGGGGGATTTAAAACTTCATTTTTCTTAAATAGGTCGAATTTGATATAATATCTCCAACGTAAATCACATTTCTTAGTAATTTTCTATGAATAAAACATTAGAGCTCATATTTTCTAGCAGGAAAATTGTATTGTTTTCATTGGGTTCCAGATATTTGTCTACGAAAATGAACTCTGAAAATAATTTACGACCTTTTTTTCAGTTAAATTTTGTAAGCCCTGCACTGAGGATAACAAGCGCGCATGAGCGCCTTATTTTAAATACTTGTATACGACGTGTTTCATTTTTGTTGATACGGGGAAGCGTTTCCGAGTCGCCGGCGAACGCATCCTGCTGCCACCGTCAAAGCGCAGTTGGTAGCGCGTCGGATTGTCAATCTAGAGAACCCGGGTTCGATCTCCGACGGCGGCACCAATTCTTTCCGACTATTTGTCTCTCACCAATGGGTTGATAATCTTTAACCTATGTGAGATAGCAGCTGGATGCTAGGAAAGGATGTGATGGTTGTATTGGTGAGTGAAATACCAGGAAACCATTGTTAGGTGCTCCAGCCGCAGCGATATAACTGAAAAAAATATTGAAAGCGGCGTATAACTCCATTCAATCAATGTATCTTGTCGTAGGGTTGTTTGATTAAAATATGTTTCTCATAAAAAGGGGTTTTCGAGACCATTCGATATTGTACAGATCGTATTGTTTTGTGAAAGAAAAATAATGCTTGGCCACCAACTAATGTTTAGAAACATTTTGACAACGCAAACCCCGCTACAGTGTAGCTTAGTCGGTAAGCCAACGGACTCTAAATCACGGAGTTAGATATCACAGGTTGAGTTCCCCGGCAAGTGAACTAACAAAATGATAATCTTTTGGAATGAGACATTGAACCGCGTCCCCTGCGTCGATGCTTTACATCGAACACTTCAAAGAACCAGGCAGACCTCAGCAGTAGTTTCGCCCAGTATCATATCACTATCTCCTGTAACAACTAGTAAATTGGAAGTTATGAAAAAACTATATCTAATGGGTTGATAATCGTAACCTATGTGAGATAGCAGCTGAAGGCTAAGAAAGGATGTGATAGTTGTACTGGTGAGAGATATACCAGGAATCCTTTGTTAGGTATTGTAGCCGCCGCGATATAACTGAAAGATTTTTGAAAGCGGCGTTAAAACCATTTAAACAAACAAGCAAACCAATTTATCAAAAACGCTTCGAAATGGTTCGAAAACGCTTCGAAACTGTTCACTATAATTGACAGTCAAATCAATCAAACAATCGCATGATTTTATTGACTGGTTTGATATATACGTAGGCGTCAGATCTGTCCGTAAAGAAGCAAAATCAGAAACGTACGTAGATTCTATTAAAGGGAGGTAAGAAGTCATCGCTAATTTCGTTCAATTGGACGAAATCAGCATCATGGTTCACCTTCTTTTTAAAATCATTCTAAACTCACTTATCGAACTCGTTAACTTTCATTCCGAAATCATTCCAAAATCATTCATCATGTCAATTTCTCGATGTTTGAACAGTAATACACAAATCAACGACCAAAATTATTCAGCTCATGAGAATAATAGGATTTTCGAATAGAAAAAAGTGCGTGTTCTTTCTTTTCATTATAAGAATACAAATCGTTTTTTGTAATACCAATCTCTCGTGACACAGCTTGAAAGTTTTGAAAATATACAAACGAACCAATATAAACTAAAATGATCGAATTACATAAAGCTGTTTTAATGCGTTGTGCAACTATGCAATTATATTTCCTTGTTTGGAATAATTCACAGAAAATAATCCATGACTAATCGATACATCATGAATACGGTTTATTTCGGTCTCTTGTTTTCAATCTGTCGCGTCTTTCATCAGTGACTAACTGCGGCAGATGGCACGTGCATGGGAAACTAAATGTGGCGATTCGAAGAAAATCGATAGCCGGTGCATTAATCACTATGACTAACAGGCATTTAGACGAAAGATGACACAAATAGAAATACAAACAAAAGAATTAAAACAACGTGTCACTAATTGAAACAAAGTGGTGTGTTCGTCATTGAAAACGTTCGCAAATGTTTAAAAATGTTTCCATCATCCTTAAAATAAAGGCTGACTTAAAGAATTACTGAAAAAAAGGGGGAAAAGTCTTAAGCGCTGAATCTAGTCTTGTATACATACTCATGTTGGAAAAACGCTTGGAATTGTTTAAATATGAAATACACCATTGTACGCAATTAATTTTTGTTCTCATCCGTGCAATACGGGCGAATCCATCATTATAACTAACGAACTATGATTTATCGATTAATAACAACTTAACAACCCCCGCCTGTCAAATTAGAAGGAATTTTGAAGCGTTGGGAATTTACAGATATATTTCTCGCCAAATAATCTGTTACCAAGATTACGGCTGAATATTAATCGCAAAACGTTTGTATATATTATCATTTTCCAATTATTTTTCCGACTTTTTCTTTATTTATCGGGGCTAAAATATCGTAAAAACGCCTTGAACAATGCAATTAGGTAACAACCATCTTTTATCCCTTTTCTCAAAAATCTCTACCATATAAGACGTAATGATTTATTTTCAAATTGCATTGATTCTTCATACATTTAACAGCATCGTAAAATTGACATCCATTCTGATCAAAATCATTCTAAATCAATCACTCAGTGCTCAATACCATCATTCCAAAAATCCCCAGAAGACATTTCAAAATCGTTCAATACGATTACTAATTAATTTCAATTAATCAAATCATTCTACGATTTTATTGGCCGGTGTGGCATTTGAAGAGTCTGTTTGGTTCATGAAGACGCACAAACAGAAAAGTACGTATATTTTATTAAAGGGAGGTAGCAAATGTTACGATATTGGATTATCTCCCTATAATTTCACTCAAAATCGCTCCACACACTCATTCAATTTCATTCATAAATCATTCAAAAATCATTCATTTTGTCAATTTCGTGATGTTCTTTACTGTAGTTGTGCGCTATCTGTTTCAATATGGACCAGTCTAAAATACCGAAAAAAACGGTTTAATAATAATTATCATCAAAAACTACAACAATCGCTTTTATCACAGAAGCTCTTAACAACAATTTAATCAAAAGATCACAGAAGTTAAAAGCTTTTTACATTATCCAGAAATATTGAGCTCAGCATGTTAAATCAAAGGCCTGAAAGGCCTTAATTGAAGACAGGACTGAGTGTTAACAATTGGAATGAAAATTGTGGCGTTTTGAGAAGATCTCTTGAGTGGGAATCAAAAATTCAAAACAATCACTGATGGTTACATATGGAAACTACACTTCCATTACTTGCATGAATATGCTATACTTTGAAGACTCATTACTTCCAGATAAACTTATCCCTCTAGCCAATTCAAACTTAACAAGTGGGTAACTGCATAATTGCTATTCATCCCCCAGTGTTCGTTTTCAATATCCTAAATGAAAAACATTCATTTAACCACCAGATATATCGTGGCAAGTCCTGAATTCTAAAACTTCATATGAATTATTGCAACCCTGTATTATAAAATTGTATAGATTATCCCCAGCAATCAAAATATGATCCAAATCTGACTTTTTCCAGGCGAACTCATTCAGTGGATGTGTAAAAATCTTAAATAAAAATAGCAACGCTTGGCGTGGCATTATACGACCGAAGCGCCGAAATAAATGGGTGATGTTATGAACTTTTTATTGATCCTGAGGATGTATTTTCTAGCAAACACTATAGTATATTGTATTTATACAAACATGTGAAGTTTCAACATCATAGTCCATGTATTTCGAAAGTTATGGACCCAACACGAATTTGGAAACTGAATCAAACAAAGGGCAAAAACTCAAAAATTATAAATGGTAGATTTAGCGTTATTGCGCTCTGCACATCCTAGCTATGAGATCTCTACACCTGTGAAGTTTCAAGACCATAGGCTTTATAGTTTCAAAGTAATGGACCAGACATGAATTTGCTTACTAAATCAAACAAAGGGCAATGACTCAAATATTACAAATGGTAGAGTTGTGATCTTGCGCTCTGCACACCCAAGCTATGAGATCTATACACCTGTGAAGTTTCAAGACCATAGGCCTTATAGTTTCAAAGTTATGGACTGGACACGAATTTGCTAACTGAATCAAACAAAGGGCAATAACTCAAATATTACAAATGGTAGAGTTGTGGTTCTTGCGCTCTGCACACCCTAGCTATGAGATCTATACACCTGTGAAGTTTCAAGACCATAGGCTTATAGTTTGAAAGTTATGGACCGGACACAAATTTGCTAACGGACAGACAGACAGACGATGCAGACGATAACATAATACGACCCTTCGGGCGTATAAAAATGTTAATCCACATGACACACATTGCTTACCCCTTGATGAAGAGCTGAACATTTCATTGCCATGGTGAATATTGCCCTAAATTGGAAATTTGTTCAAATTTCTTTTACATTTATTATCTGGTCCAGGATTTGACTAAATATCTCCACATAAAATAAGCAATGAAAGTAATACCAATATTCTCATTCTTTTACTAGTCAAAGTCAATACCAAGAAGAAGCATTTTCCCGTACAATAGCTGTAGCTTATTTTTTTATGAAAACCACTTAAGTTCTTCAAGAAGTGAAACATTCTATGTCTAATTCTCCATTGAGATATTTTGATCTCCTTTTCAGGATATTCGTGTTGCATATGGTCTTACTTAGTAGAAAATTATTGTAACTACAAAATAATACATAAACCTGTTAAGACAACCAACCTTTCAGGCCTTTTCTACGGGACTGCTTTTCTAGATCAAGGTTCAGATTGAACTATCCGGTGAACTATTAATTTTGACAAAACTGTCAAAATGAAAGATCGTAAAATGAACTCCCGAGCTACAGCATTTATCATCTTGAGTAGAATTCTTTCAAAGTCCACTCCAGAATGTTACAACTAAATCCATTCCAGTTTCTAAAACAGTTTTTGTTATTGTCAGAAAATTGTCGAAAACAAAAGCGGAAACTCAAAACCGGGGTCGCGCATGCGTGGTACAACTGTACAGGCCATTCGGAACACCACTCGGCCAATCTCAGGCATTCGTCTCAACTCGGCCGATTCCGTAACCTACATTTAGATAAAGATCGGAGACATCGGAGATCGCCCGAAGATTGCCGAGTGATTACTACGATCACGATCTTTTGTAGTTTACGGAAATGGCCGAGTGATACTCCGAATGCCGTACAATATGGATAGACAAAACAGTCTTAATAATAAAGTAATTTGAAAAGCCATCGAAATGGTTTCTCAGTATATCCAAGTAAAAATTCAAACCTAGGAAATTCCGAGGGTTTACGAGTTAAATCAAATAGCCTTGTGCTATTTTAGTATTTATCCATTTACACATCGACAGGCCCGGGAGACGGATAAATAAAGCAACCTTAAGGACACACAAACGCACAATTTAACGAGAAATAGCGAGTCTAAAATGGGGAACTGAAAATAGCTTGTCAATGCATAAATACAGTTGTAGGATGCAATTGAATATTTGGAGCAAATGCAAAAGATTGCAACCAAAAACGCCATAAAACAGCACCACTTTCGAAAGCCAAAACACGTTTCTGCAGGCGACTTCTGCATAGAACACGTGTTCACTCCCCTGAGGTCCCGGCCAGAATTTAGGTCAGCACCAAAATTTTACGGTATATTACTATACCATTGATTATTTTTGCCGCGTTTATTTTTATGAATGGGTCTACTTTTTCGAGCGTAATGACACATGAAGGTTTGTTATCAGAATCCGATGGCGACGATCCCTATATTGAAAGACAGGCAAGCCTGTCTTCAATAAAAAGCATGTTTGAATAAAAATGGAGAGTTTTCTCAACGTGAAGAAATTGAATTTGAGATAAAATACAACTATTATCTCTCAGCGCATGTTATACTTGGTTTCATTTCAAATACATGAGAGTTTATTTCCGTTTTAAAAGATTAGACGTTCTTTGAATTTTGAGAAGAAAAGAATTTCCTTGGAGTTCGAGATGTGGTACGCGTGATTCCATACGGACAATTAAGCATAAGCCCCTTTTTTTTTTATCTTTTTAAATTCTGATATTTGGTCCAATCTTTGAATTTACAAGAAAAACGGGGGCCATAATGGCCCTTAATCGATCGCCTTAGTCAACTGTCTAAAAATTGTTTAAAACAGACTTTGAAAGGATGATAAGAATCATAACAAATTTTAAAACAATGCTGTTGGTTCTACACAAAAAGAATATCTCTTTTCGCCTATTTTCGGGTTGATTGGGCTATAGATGTGGCCTCCAAAGAGCATACAAAGACTTGTCCCGGTGACCTAATTTTGCCTTATGTGACCTATTTCCAACTTGTTCGGGATATTATCAAGACAATCACTCTGACTTATTTTCAGGTTGATTGGACACAAATGTTGCCTCTAGACTGCTTTCAAGGTTTTTCAACGATTTGCCTCATTAACTAGACATTGACCTCAGTTGATCCATTTTCAACTTGTCTAAGATTTCACCAAAACAATCATTCTAACCAATTTTCAAGCTGATAAGGCAAAAATGTGTTCTTTCGAGTGCATTCAGGGTTTTTCTATGATTTGACTAAGTGACCTAGTTTTTGACCACAGTTGACACAATTTTAAACTCGTCCAAGATTTCTTCCAAGACACTCCTTCTCAAAATTTTCAGGTTGATAAGACAAAAATTGTGGACTTTGTAGTGCAAACAAGGTAAATGTTGATCACAGACGACGCACGACTTAGGACGGACATCCAGACAACAACAACAAACGCTCAATTTGAGCACCTCTTGCTGAGGTGAGATAAAAATGTAAGACGGCTTATTCAACAGGGGTGGTTAAATTTAAACCATTCTGACTCCTTTTATTATTTTTCCTATACCATTCTTTTGAAAATTGCAAAATAAAATACAAATCAATGAATAAATAAATGT
Organism: Fragum whitleyi; assembly: GCA_948146395.1. Classification (NCBI taxonomy): domain Eukaryota; kingdom Metazoa; phylum Mollusca; class Bivalvia; order Cardiida; family Cardiidae; genus Fragum; species Fragum whitleyi. Next base: position 30,519,210 of record OX411557.1, on the reverse strand, counting down.
AAAAGTCCTACACCAACCGCTTTTAGCAGAGTAAACACTGAACAACGATTCATTTAAAAGTTCGCAGACGTTAAACGCTATTTTCCAGAACTACAGTTAAAAACATCGTGAAATTAAAATGGTGAATGATTTTGGAAACAAATTGAACGAGTGCAATGGACAAGTTTTCAGTGGAATAAGGGGGAGGTAATCCGATATCGCTCATTTTGTTTCAAATATATCAGTGAAATGTCAGTGAATTTTCCTGGTCATTTCTATTTTGATTGTAGTGGAAGCGTTTTTGGATGGTATGAGTGAGTGTTTGGAATGAATGCATGGCGCGCTGAGTGTGCGATTTCGAATGGTTTTTATTGAGGTAAATGTCAATTTCAGAATGTAATTAACTGCATTTAGCTCACCATGAAAAATAATCTGTTTAAGAATAAAAAGGGGAGTTTTTTCAACGTTTAAAAATGAAATTCGAGATAAACACAACTTCTATTATCTCCCAGTGCATCTTTTACTTGGTTAATTTTCAAATTCAAGATTTATTTCCGTTTTAAAAGATAAGACGTTCTTTGAATTTTGAGACAAAAATGCCTGATGCACTAAGGACAGCAAAAAATAAACCCGTTTGACTTTTTTGGTTCTTACTTTTATTCCAATTTCCGTTTCAAAAGATAAGACTTTCTTTGAAAATATAGGTTAAAAGACATCTGATTCCATATCTAACTTTTTGTAATTCTTAATTTTATTAGACTATCTTTGAATGTTAAGATGTAAGACACCTGATGCACTTCGGAATGTTTAACTTAAACTTTGTTCACTCTTAATATTTACTTTATTTCAACTAATCTTGTTTCTAATGGCTTTTTCGAACATTTTCATGCAAATTTCAAGTTTGTCGGAAGGTATCTCTTTCGAACAATAGACCTATTTTCTTGAAATTGTAAATTGTGTTTACATATATGAGTAATTAACAAAATTAGGATCGGTTGCGCACTTTTTTTTAAATGTTTTTCCAGGTGCGTTTTTCATCAAATACCAGACCTCGTATAAATCTGATAAGCGGATTGCTGATAAGCCACCGTCTGCTAAATTGTTTTTACGTTTACCTTTTATTATACTATTACGATCATCTATACAATAACAAAAAGAGAATATTTTTGTTTTCATACCTTATATTACAGATTGTAAGACCTTTTTGACTGAATCTTTTTCACCGAAAGCATATGAAATACAGTTAGTTACATCGTGAAATTGACATTCACTTCAATCAAAACCATTCTAAATCGCTCACTCAGCGCTCAATTCATTTATTCCAATCACTCACTCAAACCATTCAAAAACGACCAAACCCATTGAAAAATAAAGAATCAGCAACGTCATTCAAAAATTAATATTGATAGGGAAAAGTCGCGAATTCACTGACATAATTCAAATCGTTTACGTCTCTTATTAGGTTCTTGAAGAAGTAGGAAGCTATTTATAAAACTTTTATTGCATTTTCATTAAAGGGAGGTAATCAATATTGCAAATTTTGTTCATCCTGAACAAAATTTGAGATATGGGATTACCTCCCATTAGATTCACTCAAAACTCGCTCCACACATTCATTCAATTTCATTCCTTAATCATTCTAAATTCATACCTTTTATTCATAGAGGTATGAAAACTTTTTGGGACAGTAGAATCATTTTGATCGGCGAAACTAAAATTAGGTTATTTTAACTTAACCTGTTGTGCTAGTATGATATTCGTGTTTGACATTGAACAATGTCTTATCAGGCGCTGTGATAGGTTAAAATTTATTACACTAATTTTCAGGGAAAATGTGGTTTTTTTTTGTTGTTGTTTTTTGTTGTTGTTGTTTTTTGAAGGCAAATATTTTTTTCAGTAAAATTAATTCAAAACAGGTATTATTTGTCTATTTATTGGTGATATCGAATAATAAGAAATGAAGAGAACCGTATAACCTATATCTGATTGAGAAAATAAACTCCGTTGTTCATCTGACATGTACATTGCAATTAGGGCTTTAGATTCATACCTCAATGCAAACAAAACATATCGTCTTTGAAAAACCAAAAATCGGAGGTATCTATAGCTTTTACAGTTAAGAACATCGTGTAATTGACGAGATGAATGATTTTGGAATCATTTTTGGAATGAAATTGAATGAATGAGTGGAGCGACTTTTGAGTGAAATTAAATGTAAGTAATCCAATATCGCTAATTTGGTTCAAGATGAACAAAATAAGTGATATATGTTAACTCCCTTTGATAAAATTTGAACTTATAAAACTCTTAAATTTCAATTATATCAGTGAACTCGTGGGTTTTTTGTACCGATTTTTTTTTAAAATGCGATTGTTGATCTTATCACTTGCAGTGATTTTAGAGTGTTTTTAAATGTTTGAGTGAGTGTTTGGCGATTTAGAATGATTTTGATTGGAATGCCAGTCAATTCCACGAAGATCTTAACTGTATCAAACTGTAGATACGAAATTTTGGTCACTCAAAATGGAAACATCATTTTTTTCTTTTTTAAACACATTTTTACAATAAGTACAAAAAGGCAAGTTACCTGAGCACATTTGTATAATCCCTGCCGTTCTGGCCACCGTTGGTATTATAACTCCACGAACACAGAGTCCAAACATGGCCAAAAGTCCGACCAAAAGACTAAGTCCACACCCCACACCAATGGTCAATGTGGTTATTTGCCACGATATACTGGGTATATCCGTAAACGTCATGTAACGTCCACATTCCATAACCATCGTCAATTTACCGTCACTATTTACACTGGGATAATTACACCGCCGAAACACACCGAAATGGACCGGGATTCGATCTTTTGAGTGTCCATGTTCGTAGAATATCATCTCACCAGAAATCCAATATGGCATGTAGAATCCAACACTCGCGGCGACGGAGCCCAAAAAGGACGTGAACGCCCAGAATACCCCAACGCCCGACACCCCCGACATTGTCTGGGATTTGACTCACTTCACACCCGTACACTAACGGTATTGGATACAGAATAACAGTTCTCGTCTACTAGTAAACGTCATGCTGAAGGTTTGCCCATCACTGAAAGACGAGAAAAGCTTTATATCTCATGCATGCTTGGCGTTAAGCAAATAGCTCGGTTTAAACAAGTGCATGTTATATTGCGATGCAATACAGGAGTCCCCCACCGGATAACAAAAAATCCTTTCTTATAATATATCTCCTACTTACTAGATCTATAACTGTATACAAAGCACATTAGGTTTTGAACAAAATGTCCCAAACAAAAATATAAGAGTAAAAACAACCAATGGCAAAAAATCAAAAGTGGGCGGAGAAGAATGATTCTTGTACATGCCACTTGTCCTCAATGAGATCTATAAGTGTACCAAGTTTGAAGTTTCTAGCACTTATGGTCTAGAAGATATGTTCCGGACAAAAATGTAAAGGTAAAAACAAGAAAGGGCAATAACTCAATAAGAGGGTTGGCAGAGTAACAGTTCTTGTGCATTACACTTTTTCTCAATGAGATCTACCAGTGTACAAAGTTTGAAGTTGCTAGGGCTAATGGTTTAGGAGATAAGTACGGGACAAAAATGTAAGGATAGAAACAACAAAGGGCAATAACTCAAAAAAATGACATGGCAAAGTGACAGTTCTTGTACATGACACTTGTCCTCAATGATATCTATAAGTGTAGCAAGTTTGAAGTTTCTAGCACTTGTGGTTTAGAAGATGTTCCGATTAAAAAAGGAAAGATAAAAACAACATTGATAAAAACAACAAAGGGCAATAAATCAAAAAGTGGGTTTGGCAGAGTAACAGTTCTTGTACATGACACTTGTCCTCAATGAGATCTATACGTGTACAAAGTTTAAAGTTGCTAGCACTTATAGTTTAGGAGATATGATCCGGACAAGAATGTACAATTAAAAACAACAAAGGGCATTAACTCAAAAAGTGGACATGGCAGAGTAACAGTTCTTGTACATGACACTTGTCCTCGATAAGAACTATCAGTGTACAAAGTTTGAAGTTGCTAGCACTAATGGTTTAGGAGATATGATCCGGACAAAAATGTAAGGGTAAAAACAACAAAGGGCAATAACTCAAAAAGTGGGCGTGGCAGAGTAACGGTTCTTAAACATGACGCTTCTCCACATCTATAAGTGTACCAAGTTTGAAGACGCTAGCACATATGGTTTAGAAGATATAGCCCGGACAAAAGTGTGACGGACAGACGGACCGACGGACGGACGGACAGACGGACGGACGGACAGACGGAATCGAGCAAACCTATAGTCCCCCAACCGGTAACCGGTGGGGGACTAATAACCTGACATTTATTTCTTTGGTTTTGTTAAATAAAAATGCGATTCATGTAAGTTCCAATTGGTATTGCACGGCATATGCATGCGCTCAAAATTATCGGGAATGGAATATTCTAACGTTATTAGGGGCAATATACACTTCGGACATTGATAAAAGTAACATCGAGAAATTTACATGCATTCCGATTAAACCATTCTAAACCACTTAATCAGCGCTTCATTCATTGTTTCCAAATACCAAGTCAATCCACTACAAAACGTTCTAAAATCACAAAGAAAAACTCCGTAACTACATTGAAATAATTTGACATTGAAATTGTTGGAACAAAACACGATTTCAATGAATAACCTGAATTTTGAAGCGTTTCATTGGTCAGTGAAGACGAAGAGAGCTATTTATAAAACTTTTATTGAGAATAAAAAGATCTTCGACAAAATTAATTTTATAAAAATACCCGATTTCATAACAAAACGACTCACTTAAAATCATACACTTTTCAATCGACCCCTATGCAAATCATAACTAGTTTTGGCTGGGCAAGTCGCTGTTCCGTTTAAGGGTTTACCGCGATTTGAATTCACAGAAACTGAGTCAATGGACATGAAATTAAAAACTCATACAAAGTAATCTATTGGACCAAAACTGATATAGTAGCTTTAAAATATTACTAAAGAATGCAAAATAGTTTGGATATGTAGAAAAAAAATATCAAAAAGCGTCTTTAAAGCATGAAAATATGACACATTTACAACATTTTCTATTTGCGTTCAACTAAAGATTCAGTTGCACAATAGATAAAACAAGAAATGTCTACATGTAGAGGAAAAGCTAAAGAACAATGAAGGAGGCTTAAATTTTATATAAACATTTCACATAACTCACATTTTGCATCTGGAAAATGACCAACTCCAGAAAAATAATTTGCAAATGGCAGACATAGAGTTTGTTTACATTTACTATTCCCACGCCAAATGATATTTCATTCATAAAAAAAGTAGACCGCTTCATAACATATGGTGACCATGTTAATACTATGTCTGAACATTTCAAGTTGTTGAATTAATTTTTACCTGTTACCTGTGCGTCGGGACCATTAAATTTCCCTTTAAAGAGGAAGATGAATATCAAAACTATATTATTAACTTTGACTTTTGATTGATATTTGCAAAATAAATAAAAAATACCCATCAAAATATAGTGGAAATACGTATGGTTCCTTTTGGTCTCCATAGGTAAGATTATTTGAAAGATTTCTGTTGTAAAAACATCACGTGAAATCTACGTTTAGCGTAAATTAACAAAATTGGCTGATTTTATTGATTTAACTTAAATCATTTGGCGTTTCCGTCTGCCTGCATATAAGGAATGGTGTAATGAACAGAAAAATGGCAAAAACTACCTTGATCTATCGATTAAGCTTTTGATTTTCCAGGTTTTCTTCGATTTTCAACTTTTCGCGGAAAAACCCAACTACACTTCCGGTTTTTGTTCTTGTGCAAAAAGTAGGCCCATTTTAATTTAGACTGGCTAGCCTGTCCTCATTTATCGATACCAGATCCTAAAGTAAGCATGGACACCATTGGTCCGTTGCTTCCTCTTGTTTCATTGGTCTAAATGTATTGAGGCCTTTGATTGGTCATCTCACGTACGAGCGTAGCGTGTTTAAACTGAAGAAAGCGAAAGAACGGAATTTCTGACTTTCATGGTTTTTATTGGAGCCTAATAAATAAAGTATCATATGCTAAAGATTTTGAATACACAGTTTCTACCCCGAATTTTTTATAATAAGGTTGACTTTTGATATTCAGATTAGTAATTATTATAATTTTGACTTGACTCTCTCTCTCCTCTATTCTTCTTTCTCTCTCTATTTCCCTCTCAAAATTAATGAACCGCATAGTTTCTAATCCCAAAAACTTAGCTCTTCGTTTGTCAAGCGGAAAACGGTTTTGATAAAAGATAATTTATTACTGCATTTTCAAACATTATTTATAATCAAGACAACAGGCTTAAACGCTTGAAAAAAAAACTGTTGTTAATAAAGTGTTTTATAAAAAGAGTACAGAGTTTATATAAACCTATTGTTAAATTAATAATAAAGTGTTTTATAAAAAGAGTACAGAGTATATGTTTAGAGTGCATATATTATCATACGGAAAAGGTGTCCTCCAGGGAGTTGTATTAAGTGTCCTTCGATTATACAGAAGAAAATAGGAAACATTAACGAAATTAAGTGTTACTTTTTTTCCATTTTGAAAAAGTACAAATTTACGTTTTTGAATTGCCTCACCCTTTTAAACCTGTACTCTCTAAATAAATTTCTGGCGTTATAGAGAATATACCAATTAGATATGTAAAACAATCAATCTCTGCGAGCCTCCTTTTTGAATGACTCAACCATACCTGTCTTTGAATGTGGTCTGATTATTCGGTCATAAGCTATTTACAACAGATAGCGAGCCGCTGGGCAGCATGCCAATGTGTGGGTAGATCACGTGACCTTGTTCTGTTAGGAATGTATACATACAAGAGGTATATAAAGGCGCCCACAGAGCGGTGAGCGGGGAGAGACTTCTTTGGAAGATAAGAAGACAGACAAATTTTAGTTAAAAGTTTATTTAAGAAGTGTAGTGTAGTAAATTTGACTTTAATTCATTTCACCAATATAAATATTGGTGTCACATGCTTTCTTTATACGAATTGCTGCAAAATATAAAGTATGATTATGACCACATTATTATCAACATGTTCTTCACAATTCCTTGTTAATAGTAGGGCAAAATTTCACAATAGAGCTTGTGGTGGTATCTCCTTTGTTCAATTGAAATTACTCAAAGGCTGAAGCTCAATTAAAGAAGTCATATTTTCATTCTGATGTATGAAATCCCAATATTTTATTCGTTTTTGAATTAAAGTGGTATATTTCGCAAACGAAACGTCAAAAGTAATTTTCAAGCGCAAATTTTACTTATCATAATATCTTTTTTTCAATCTATTACCATGAAAAAATATGTTTTTCAGGATTTTTGAAAGTAAAATAATAATTTTGTCTGTCCGTCTACATGAAACTCCTGGCCTATTACAACTTATTGTTTCTATAATAAGGGAAAAGTGAAGTGTCTTTCTCAAAATAGGTACCAATTTGCATCGAATCAAAAGAGGATGATTTTAAAGGAGCCGTTTTTTTCATTATTTATATATATATATATATATATATATATATATATATATATATATATATATATATATATATATATATATATATATATATATATATATATATATATATATATATATATATATATATATATATATATATATATATATATATATATATATATATATAATATCGAGTATTTCTATAAAATTATGTTTGTGTAATTCACTCGTAAAGTATATAAAGTATATTAGAATGAGTGTGTCCTGTCTTTGTTCGTGAACCTTTTGACAAGATATTGATAATCGCCTATATCTTTTCATGGATGAACCCTGTACTCTCTAATTCGGACCAATCAAATCATGGATTATTTAACGAAATCGTTGCGTTTTTCACGAGATATAACAAGTAAATAGCGAGTTATGAACGGTAAAACATACGTGATATTTTAGTTTAAAATTGGGTACCGTCGATATGAAAATACGCATATCCAACAAAAGAAAATTGGTCATTTATTGTGTCAAAAGTTTAGTATAAAACACAAGTTTTTAGTATATGTGTACATATTCTTACTACTTAGCAACCTTAAGAGTGGAAAATGCGAAAAATTAACATTTACTAAGTAGACAAAAGCATCATTCTGGAACCATTTTATAGTCTAAAATTAATTTAGATTAAGCTAAAATTAAGATATTACTACATACAAAAGATTTTACCAACTTATTTTTTGTGTAATTGGTGAAAACACCGGTCCTTATACAAGTCAATCGGACTATAATAATAACACATTTATATGAATAAGGGTATTGGTCTTTAATTTGAAACAAACCTTTATAGATGTAATGTGAGAGACTGAAACAAGTAAATTGAGGTATATTTGTACTGAAATAAACCAAAAAATAAAGCTATTTAATTTGTGATCTTATTTAAAAAAAAGATGTATAAAATGTATAAATCGAGCCATTAATTGTATATATTCTTATATGACATAAAAAATAAATTTTTGCTTTTTTGACCAAATGAGTAAAAGTTTTGACTTGGTATTGACTGGTTTTAGCGAATTTGGGGTCGTTTTGACTTTGGGCCGTTTTGACTTCAGGCCGATTTAACTTGCTCTCAAATAAGAAAGAAAGATCCCACTCTATTTTTTTAGAGAAGTGATATTTTTATCTCTTTTTCGGTGAAGCGGTTCATAACAAATTTCCCACGGCAGTTTTTTTATTTGACAGCTGAGAAAAACAGAACAATAGCAAGGATCTCTAAGTAGAAATCAAGGTAAATTTAGTCTCATTTTTAAAGTAGAAATGCCCAAGAGTGATAATCGACGGTCACCTTTGGCTTTCAATGAATACGATCGTTGCAATTCCTTAAAACATCTTTGTTTACATGTTTTGTTGTTGTTAAAAAGGCTGCCATGTTTCCTTGAAAATAAACACGTGTCTTTCAACGCTGAAATATCTTTCCCACAGGCATTTTAGCCAAAAGTAAGCCTCGTTGATTGTACTCTGGATATTCCAGTTGACGTCTGCAAGTTTTTGTCCCAAATGCATCGGTACATTTTTCAAATGGGTGCAAATGCGAAAGTGCAATGTGGAACTCTGTTTTCAGCTATAAAAGCATTCTTTGCAAATATTTTTATCAAAAACATCTTCATTTCCCCTTTTTAATACATTTTATAACATATTCAGTTGACTTTGCATAAAGAAAAGCCTTAATTTTGCATATAAAATTTTGGACAAAAATACAAATGGCCTCCATTTATATTTGCGGCGAACCCTTAATACAGACACATGAAGGTATGAAAGGCTGGAAGTTAACATGTAGACGGACGGACAAAATCATTATTTTACATTCAAAAATTCTGAAAAAGATGATTCATCATGGTATTAGATGGAAAATATGAAATGACAAGAAAAAAATACATTTCATCAATTCATTTCTGAGATTTTCGGCATAATGTTGGTCCATGTAGAAGTCAAACGGACTATACAAAATTTGCGATATCGTATTACCCCTTCACCCCCTTCAGTTTCATATAAACCTCGCTCGTCCCACTCATTAAACGTCATTCCGAAATCATTCCAATACCATTTACCTAGTCAATTTCACAATGTTCTTAACTCTATGGTCGTAAGTCGGCTGTTCTGGCTATACCGGATCGAAGTGAGTGTCAATTTCACGATTTTACAAGGCGGAAATATTTCAAAATCAAAGATTCGAATCTCTGTGATGCAACATGTCATATGAGAAGGCATAAATCCTGTGGTACACGGACACAAACATTGAAAAAAAGTTAGAACTCTCTTTTAACCCTTAACCTGCTGAATTTACATTTTCTTCCATAAAAAAACTGCAGATAAATGGAATATTTTATCCGGTGTAGCTAAATTTGTTCACACTTTAGTAAAGCAGAAAGTAGTCGACATAGGCTTAAAATGATCAGAGTGCGCGTACAGTTAAAACTTAGAGTTGATTTTGGAATGATTTTGGAATTAAATTGAATGGGTTTAATGATCGAGTTTTGAGTGAAGTAACAGGGAGGTAATCCGATATCGCTTATTTTCTTCACGATACATAAGTATTCAAGTTCTTAAAATAGGTTCCCATTTCTTCAAGAACCAGTTAGAAGCTTACAAATTGAATTATGTCAGAGAATTCGCGATTTTTCTCTTTTTATATTTATTTTGAATGTAGCTGTTGATTGTATATTTTTTAAGTATTTTTAAGCGTTCTGAGTGAGTGCCTGGAATGAATGAATGGAGCCCTGAGAGACTTATTTCGAATGCTTTTGATTGAGATCAATGTCAATTTCACGATGTAAAACTAACTGTATACACGTGCAGGTTGCCTTAGTAAGTTATGTCTCCCAAAGCTGTATGTAGGTAGAAGCAATAAGTGGTAAACAGACTAGAAAGAGAAAATCCTTTCAAAGACAAAAAAACAAAGATATTTGAGCCTCTGCGTGGCATTTCAAACAAATGGAAATGTCGTGAAGTGTAAGCATTGACTCAGAAGCATAGCCAGCCCAGCAACCAACTGTAATTATAGAGTTAACAGTTGGTATACAGATACTTTGAGACCTTATCTTTCTATAAAAGGCATAGTACACAGGCTAGTCAGATTCTTTGCTTTGTGCATATTTAAAATTCTTGGAAATGTCACGCACATGCTTATTTGTAAAAGTAAGATTTTCCCTTTTTTTAGACTAAGTGGTACTTTCGAGGAACGTCATCAAAAAGGACATTCTGTTCCTTGCACATATGTTGCACTTCACTATTCTATGGTATATTGCTTGTTCCTAAACCGCTTATTTGGCAAATATCGAATAGAAATCGATGGTAGCAAAAGTTTGTTTATCAACCTTACACTTTTTACATAAAAACAAAAAGACCCTAAAACTTCGAATGCGAAATGCAGACGTTTTTTTTTCCTGACTAGTCAGATATAAAAATCGTTAGCACTTTAATTAACGCACGCTAAACGAGGGAAGATATAACACATTAACTTTTTCCCACAAAAAGTTAGAATTTCGGGTTTAAATAATTACAAAACAAAAGCCAACCAAACTGTTCCCATTATACGTAATTTTTCTCTTTGCTTCAGAGGTTCGTAGTTAAATCGCAGTTTCATTATTTTCCAGTTAATTTCGTGATGTTTTCGTACCATCCCGTAAAGGTATAATCTAAAATGACTTTGATCCGTAAAAGAGTAAAACCAGTAAACGTTTTATATCCATCGTGATTAAGCGGATCAAAAAGCCGGAATATCGATTAAGCAGCAAAAATACATCGTAATAAAACATCCCAGAAACAATTTCAGAGATTTCGACAGTTTAATTGTAAATTATTACCGTTGTTCTTTTATTTCAGTATTTAATCGAGCATTGAAAAAGATACTTTTGAACAACTGTTACTGTTTCAAGCTTGATTGGGATTCCCTTTTCTCATTTTTTTCCATATTGATTTGAAATTGGCCTCGTAGGTCGCTGTTCTTAATAAAGATTCTAACTAATCATTTCAAATATATACATGTAGCTATCTTTAATATATAAAATGTCAAGATGATGTTAGTAAAATGTAGAGGGAGATGAAATACATAAGGAATAGTTTGATACAAGTTTTGTTTTGATTTAAATGCCAAAACAAAATAACAAAATTAATGGCACTGTATGGATTCATAAGTAAATAATTTAATTCTAGTTAATTCCATCAGATTTTGCGCATTTTGATTGGTTGAAAAATCAATTTTAATTCCCAATGAAATAAATTTTGATTACGCAGCTATTTGTAAGCTTCCACAAAAAGTAGTCCAATAGGAAAACTCCATTAATGTTGAGAAATCTTAATATTTTTACTTCGTGATATTAAATTATAAGATATGAAGATAATATTTGATGATTTCGTGGAGGTATGAAACTAAAAACCTAATCACACTCATTATGAATCCGCTTCGCATATTCATACAGTGTGATTAGGTTTTTAATTTCATACCTCAATGATATCAACAAATAATCTCTTCATCTCTTAAGTAAATAATATCGTTAGTAAAATAATAAAATTGGCACCCACTATGATCAAAACAAATTTAAATCGCTCGAACAGCGCTCCGTCTATTCATTCCAAACGCTCACTCAAAACTCGCTTCAAAAAAGCAAATTTGAATTCCTTCAAAACGATCGACATTGCATTCAAATCGATAAAATATTTCAACGAATATATTTTCTGGTGTTGTGTTCAATTTAATTCTTATTTCGTCCAATAAGGACGAATTTAACGATAATTGTATTTCTTCCCTTTAATTTCAGTCAGAGTTCGCCCCAGACAATCATTCAATTCCTAATTCATTAAAAAATTATTAATCTTTTCAATTTACGATGTTGTCAACTTTACATCTTTGTGTGTTTTGGTGTTTGGTATCATACTTTAATAAAACTATACGTTTCCCTTCATTTATTACAGCTTATAACACCACGTCAAAAAATTAAATATTTTACTAAACAAACAAACAAACAATAAAAGTAGCCTTAAATAAGCAAGCACTGAAGGTTGAAAGATACCATCTGTTTTTGACAGAAACAGTTGGTTATGACAAAACCATGCCTAAACTTTTACTCGATAACTGAAATATCAAATATGAACGAAATACAAGCGATGTTAACAATATTGTGTTATGGACAAGTTGATTTATTTTGGAATGATTTAAAATGAGTGTGTGGAGCGGGATTTGAGGTAAACATAAGGGAGATAATACAATACCGATAAATTAGTCCAAGTTGGACATCCAGCTTGTAACAAATACTCACCTACAGTATTTTGGGTAACTTAAAATTGTTATATTCCTACCATAAGCCGCGTTTGATCATATATCGTCAGTTTTCAGCACATCGTTTGACAAGAATCTACCAGGGAAATGGAATTGTGTCTGCCCTAACTGTGTAACGTATCTGTCCATTGAAAATGTACCATCTCTGAGATATCTCTGATTCCAGCTGTATTTACCCTGCAGTAAAATGATACATCACTTACTGATCGTCTGTGACATTATCACTGCTCCATTTCCTCATAGACAAGATGTTTGGTCTCTTCTGAATGGACAACAACAGAGGAAAGGAAACTATTAATCTTTTCATAACCGAACTTGATAACCGAAAGTATGCTTTAACCCTTTGCTGTTTAATCCCTGCTTTTTACGTGCCTGTGATTTTATCACTGAGAAAACATTGTGAAAAAAGGAGAAATTGCTTCTGAAAAGCAATTTCTTCTTTTTCCACACTATTTTCTACCCTGCAGAATGGTTATTTTTCAAATTAAATCCACTTTAAATTTTCGTCTGCAAAACCTTTGAATTTGGACAGATCCAAAATTTTGTAAAACAGGAAAGTGTTAAAGGGGTAATTTGAACATAAAATTAGGTGAGACTGTTTATGACAGTTTCAACACTTTCACAATCGTAAACTTTGAAGCTACATTAAGATTGTAAACAAGGCATTCTGGGGTTTTCGAATGTCGACGTTTAAAGTATAAGTACAACCGGTAAAAAAACATCGTGCCGTGAAAATGACACTCATTCCGATGAAAAATCAGTCAAAATCATTAACTCAGCACCCCATTCATTCATTCATTCCCGATACTCACTAAAATCCATCTAAATCGCCCTAAATCATTAGAAAACATTTCGAAATCGTACAAGGTGATCAACATTTTTAATTCAAATCGAACATATTATTTTACTTTTCTTTTGGCTGCTGTTGATTTTAAAGAGTCTGATTGGGCCACGAAACACAAGCAGAAAAGTATGTATAGTAAAACATAGGGAAGGGAAGTAATACAAGATAAATAAAATTAGCGATATTGTGTTAAATCCCTTTAATTCCATGCAAAATTCGCACGCACTCATTCAATTTCATTCTAAAATCTTTCCCAAATCATGAATCTTATAAGTCTCACCATGTTCTTAAAGCTGCTCTTGCACAGATTGGGAAAATGTGCATTTTAACATTTTTCGTAAAATCAATCGGAATAAACTACCCCATCATGTTGAAGTCTTTAAAATAACAAGATTCAATCTGGTAATGCATCGAAAGAAAGACCGATATACCCGAATTTAGGTTAGATTCATTCTAAAAAATAAAGTGACTACTAACGCTAAAAAATCATTCTTCAATTTCAAGCCAACTATTTTTGCTTGACATTCGGCATGTTTGTCTTATTCAATCAATGATTAAGGTTAAAGTATTTGACAGCTAGAAACTTCATATCAATACAGGCAAAAAATGAAAGGTTAATCACGGAAAATAACGATTTTGTAATAAATAGACTAGAAATAAATAGACTGGATACCTTACTGAGCTTGCCACTTCGAAAAAATAAGTTACAAATTTATTGAAATATGTTGTTTCTAGTGCCAATGCTTTGGGCCATTCTTCATAGTCTAAAAATACACACATTTCCAAAACTTAGAACAAGTTTTGTATTTTTTCTATGAAAAACTGTGCAAGAGCAGCTTTAACTGTATTCCACAGAATCAATCAGTTATTTTTAGACTGCAGTTTTATAAAATGGATAACCACAAGATAAATATAGACTGGGAGTTATTTTCAGCAAATCAATTGAAACAGTAATCCCGATTTGCTGAAATTAAATATCGGTTAAAACCAATGGTTATCTTTAGTACAAAATAAGCGATATTTTGTATTCTTTTAATTTCATTGATAACTCGCTCATCCAATTCATTTAATTTCATTCCGTAAATTTGGAATGGTAATCAGTGGGGCGTCTGTCAATCTAACGTTTTTAAACAACATAATGATAAAGATGGTTATTAAGTATTTCATGATAGCGAAACAAAAAGCACAGTAAAAGGTCGTGTAGGATAATAATATTATCAGAAATGCTTTTACCAACGTTATATCTCCGATCCTTGCCTTATCACATCTGTATATCACACAATGCCAGAACTTGTTAACCACACATCCTTATCTGGTTTACGGTAGGCTTTTATCTGTCATTGCCAATTAACCCATTCTGGACAATGAATCTGCGCTCTTAACCCTTTGCTGTTTAATCCCTGCTTTTTACATGTCAGTGATTTTATAATTGAGAAAACATTGTGAAAAAAGAAGAAATTCCTTCTTACAAGCAATTTCTTCTTTTTCCACACTATTTTCTACCCTACTGGTTGGTTATTTTTCAAGTTAAATCCACTTTAAATTTTCGTCTGCAAAAATTTGGACAGGCCTAAAATTTTGTAAAACAGGAAAGAGTTAAGTCCAATATGTAACGTTTAGAAGCACAAATGTTATGCAGCTTTGACAGTTAACATTTCTTGTAAAATATTTGAACATATTTTAAAAGAAATTGCGACTGTCAAGGCTGCGTTATACTTGTGCTTCAAGCACATGTGAAACGCTGAAAATCAACGCTTAATGCTCCAGCAAATATCTAACTGTCAAAGCTGCGTTACATTTGTGGTTTAAGCACGTGAGGAATTATGTGGAAGACGCGGTAATAAGATTTCGCTAATAAGATTTCGCTAATTTCGTCCATTTGGACGAAATAAGCGATATCGGATTACCTCCCTTCAAATATAATTTCACGTTAATTTCGAGTTTTGAATTATTTTTCAAAACTCGCTGCTCTCTTTCATTCCGAATTCATTCCAATATCATTCAGCTTGCCAATTTCACGATGTTGTTAACTGTTTGTATCCACGCCGAATTCCTTAGCTTTTCTCGAAAGCATCGATCGACAAAACTGTTTAAGGAAGCTCGGAACATTTCATACTATGTACGATTGATATCTCAAATTAATATCAGAATGACAGTAATCGTCTTTCCCGGGTCAAATGTTGATTTATTAAACCAGAGATTGGTCGCTTTTACGGCGGTTGAATCTGTCACTCTGAGGTTCTGTTAGATTGATCAGAAACAAGAAATACGATTTTACTCGGTCACTTGGAAGTTCTAGTGGAGTCATAACCATCGTGTAATAAACGTAAATAATTTCTGAATGAAAATGGATGAAATTGGCTAGTTTTGAAAGAAATTAATGGGAGACAATAAAATATATAACATACACCTTCCTTTGATAAGATCAATGTAATTTTTGCACGTGCAAAGCGATGTATAACTTGCGAACGGTTTGAACCGTTTGGTAAATCTGAACGCAATCTTAGTCACATTTTGAATACTTTCTACCAAACATCGTCACCACTGTGACAATGTCTTACTATACTTTGCACGCGAGTACATATTCAAAACTGGACAGCATTTCTCAAACATTTCGCAAAAATAATCTTGAAAGCACGGTATATCGAAGGATAAACGCAAAACTACCAGTAACGTGCAATATTTGACAAAGAGACAAGAAAAGAAGGAAATCTATTCATAGTCTTCTAAGAAGAAAGAAATTTAAGTTTTCTGCTGTTGATTTTAGAGACACGATTCTCATGGTGTACTCGAAATCACTTTTTGTCTCCATAGAAACATTATATTAAAAGATTTCTTGATCTCATCTTTTTTTAAGCCCGGCGTTGAGTGTATCACAATTTTGATTGAAGGGAAAACAATAAAGCAAGCAACCAAGCAGTCCGTTCATTATTCAAAAGCTTAGTTTTGAGTAAACATACACGACATACTTTTACATAATTCAAAAGTAATGCTTTGCCTCTACATATCAATTAGAGAGTAAAATTGATGATTTTTTACCTATAAATTAATTGAAAAGGAAATAACTCCATGGTAAGGTACGTGACTCTTTCAAGAACTCTTTACAATATTTCCTCAGAAAAAGATACCCTTGATGTTTTTACACATAATAATAGTCCAAACAAAGTCCCTGAACAACTATTTTCCATTATGATCGGATGTATTCATGTCAATACCAGAGTCACGAAATCTACAACTTCAACCCAATTTCCGCTTCCGGTTAAAAGCATGTAATCACGCGAGATCTCAATTCAACATGACTCTTAGGACCGAGTTTGGCATTATTTACATAGAATACGATCTCCTAAATCACTTGGGCTTTAAAAGTCTTATATGGCTTGTAGGCCTATACCGATAAGAGATTAAACCGCAGGGAATGAGTGGCATATATAGAGAAAAAAAGAAGGTCAGCAAATGTATATAAAGCCGAAATAGATGCCACCATGCAATAAAAGCAATATTTCATATCAACCGAATCGCTGACGCTGACCATCCTATATGACATCTTGAAGAGTAGCTACATTACAGGGAAAGAATCTATAAATTTGCAAGAGATAAAGACGAATGACAACAATGTACAAAATTGAGAAAAAATCCATAAAAACGAGGTATTACTTTGTTGGATAAGATTATGGGAAGGGTGGCCATTCTTCACCTGCAGTAAACAATCGGTTTAAAAACAATGAATAATGAAATAAATTAAAACTGAATATACAGTTAGTAACATCGTGAAATTGACTGCCATTTCGGTCGATACATTACATTCATTCATTCCAAACACTCACTCAAATCGATCAAAACTCTCCGGAATCATTAGAAAACATTTGAAAAAACGTTCAAGACGATCATCATTTAATGTATATCGATCAAATTATTTTACGATTCTATAATTGGCTAGTGTGAAATTCAAAGTGTCTAATGCGACGGTCCACGACGACCCGCTAACAGAATAATAACGTATTTCATAAAAAGAGACAATGGATATCGCTAATTTTGTTCATATTAAACAGAGTTGACGATATTCGATTACCTCCCTTTAATCTAACTCAAAACTGGTACCATACACTCATTCAATTTCATTCCAAAACCAGTCCAAAACAATTCAAAATCATTCAACTTATCAATTTCTCGATGTTCCTAACTATATGGATCATTTTTTGAAAAAAAGCAACCAAAGATGTAAGTTCGAATGATACCGAGAAATGGACATAAATGAGTCCATAGACAAAACTGCTATGAAGATCCTCTGCGGATTAACGACTTATGACGCAAAGAAGACTGTACGAACATGCGAGGATAATATAAAACTATAAACAGAACAAATACTTCAAAATAATTCAAAAGGGGTAGTGGCGTAAGCAGGATCCGCGAAAGGCTGTTTTGAGTAGGTTAAAGCCTTTAACTTAAAGCTATGTTAAGCTTTATTCATTGGTCTGTGTTGCAGTGCTCACTGGTTTTGCGTTCTGAACCTTAATTTACACTTTTATACTTTACTTAGAAAAACACGTGATGTTTATTAAGGACTGAAATCAATATACACTCCCAGCGACCGGTTATGAGGAAAGAACCATGTTGAAAGGGATCATGAATATGCATGTGACTTTGTTTATCCCAGGGATTATATGAAATGCCACTTGACAATTGCATCCTAATTTGACCAGAAAGAGGTGCAGATAAAAGGGGAGAAAAACAGTCTTACATTTTTTATTTCTCGACGATATCCAATGTTTTGTGGACTCATTGAAGCTGTCTCGACAAGACAATTACAAAATGAGTACCAACAACATAGAGTTTATACTATATTTATTGAACTGCTTTGATCTAAAATAAAAAATAGCAACTCTATCTGTAGCCCTGCTAGGGCAATCAAACATTGACCTCAGTGCATAGCATACGTTATTCAGTGCAAATTTCCTCCCAATTTCAAAATTAGGTTTCTAAGCAAAGCGATGCACTAGTCTTCAAATGAATCAATTAGATAGTAAGATATTGATCAGATATGTCCCGAAAACTGAATGCTAAATGCCGAAAGTCCAATAAAATAAATGGAAAATTAGATCTTCTGGTGAGACAAAGAAAATAATCCTTATTCATCATTTACGTGTATTGTCAATACAAATCATAGAATCTATATGTTGTGGGTTGGCGATAGTGTAAGGACAAGAATAAGGTTCCTGAACAACCCAATGTATTTATCTCTGAACGAATTAGAAAGATTGTAAGATCTTGAGCAAATCAGGCCTGAAAACTGACATATTCGCTAGACAAGATGGATGCCCACCTCAGGCATCACCCTTGTCTAGCGAAGATGGAAAACTGAATGATGCTAATTGCCGAAGAACCGTAGAATAAACGGAATACTACATCCCCCGATGATACAAAGAAAAGCAATTCTTATCACCATTTATTTATATTGTCATCACGGATTATAAAAATTATACGTTGTGGTATATCTATAAGGTAGAAATGATAAATATAAGTTGTGTATAAAGAAGCCAATGCTACATCCCCCTCAATCTCCTAACAATAACAGAGCATCAAATATATCCATCATTGACCTTAACTGTCATGATACATCAAATGTATAATAGTTTATAATCAGCTTCCGGTGACAAGGCCAAAGGTCAAAATTCTGATGTTATTTATTTATTAAAAAAAGGATAATGTGGTGAGTGAACTCAAATTCAGGACATTATTACCTACTTTACATTTTCACCAATTTTTCACTCCACTGGCCGACCAGCAGCGAGCTATCTCCTCTAATTTTCTCCTTCCATTTGGTCAACTTCAATGAATTTTTGCGCAAACGTTCCTTTAGTTACCCTTAGTCTAAATATTTCAAGAAATTATGTTTGGCTTCATATTATAAGTGTAACAAGGGCAATGGATCAACAAATCATACTTGGGTTTACTTCTCCCGAACGAATTCTCGATTTGAAAACTTGAAAGTAGTTGAAAAAAAAGTATGATTGTTTAAATCATTTAAAGAATCATTTTCTTCTGAAAATATATTGTTGATATTTTCTATATGAATCTCTTTATCACATCTTGAGAACTAAAAACCAGTAGAGCAATACAGGCCCAAGAATACAAGTCCTGGACCTCTTGTTTATCTTTTATTGAGACCCATTATACGCGATCAGTTGTTGATTAAGACGAGTTATAAATGGATAGATTGGTACTAGCGAATTTCATTATGTCAAATTCTCTTACCATACAGAAAGAGCAAAGAAACGCAGCATTTTGTAAGCATTCTTTGACGTTACACAGGCACATGCTCGCGAAATCGGCATAGCACATAATGACATCATTCAACATCTTCCGTTATATAGTGGTAAATAATGTTTGATATAACTACAGATAAAAGTGTACATTTGGACGTGTTTCTTTATTCTTTCGGTAAATAGGTAATTGTCTTTGTAAAACAAGACCTGTTATCTAAGGTTCTAAGGAGAGCACCCCTACTCCTGGCTTAAATATATTGCCTGCGATTTACAATTTTCGCAGTTTGACTATAGTTATCTACTACTGGAAAACAGAGTTGATAATTTACCATCAAATAAATACGGTGGCATAGAGGTGACATTTACATTTTTCATTTACCCTGAAAAAAAAAAAAAATAATTTGAAAAAATATGGGATTTTCGTTTTTTAAGTTTTTTCAATAGAATAATAAAAAGTGCTAAAAACAAAATCCTCGTTTAACAAGTTTTTTTTATAAACTCATTGACTAAAAAAGTGCGAAAATCAGTTTCCGTTTTTCAAGTTTTATTCTATTGAATGAACAAGAGGACCAAGATGGTCCTAGATCGCTCATCTGAGTCTCTTTGACCCCCTGAGACATCACATTACTTGGATAGGCAGATGTCAAAAAGAAGATAATTACCTTAAATCAATACCATGGAACGATTTCAGCGTAGAGCAAGACAGATTTGCCTTTTTGCTCTTTGATTCTATGTAAAAAGGGATGCACCCGGATGGACCCCAAAACTGACCCCAGGGTCTTGATATGAACAAACTTGAAAGAGGTCCATAAGATGATGCTACATACTACATAAGAAAGCTGTCAGCCTTTTGGTTTCAGAGAAGAAGATTTTTGAAGATTTTCTTTTTTTCACCCATCATGCTCAGATGAGCTGAATGGGATGCGCCTGGGTGGAGCCCGAATATGACCCAAGGGTCTTGATATGAACAAACTTGTATGTCCCCACTGGATGATGCTACATACCAAAAATGAAAGCAGTGGGCCCTCTGGTTTCGATTAAAGAAGATTTTAAAAGATTTTCGCTCTTTGATTCTATGTAAAAAGGGTTGCGCCCAGGTGGAGCCCAAATATGATACTAGGGTCTTGATATGAACAAACTTGGTAGAAGTCCACTAGATGATGCTACATACCAAATATGAAAGCTGTCTGCCTTCTGGTTTCAAAGAAGAAGATTTTTGAAGATTTTAATTTTTTTACCCTTCGTGCTCATAACAGATAAAGGGATGCACCAGTGCAAAGCCCAAATATGACCAAGGGTCTTGATATGAACAAACTTGGTAGAGGCCCACTAGGTGATGTTACATACCAAATATGAAAGCTGTCTGCCATCTGGTTTCAGAGTAGAAGATTTTTTTAAAATTTTCGCTCTTTGATTCAAAGGGTAGGGCCCGGGCAAAGCCCAAATATGACCCCAGGGTCTTGATATGAACATACTTGGTAGAGGTCCACTAGATGATGTTACATACCAAATATGAAAGCTGTCTGCCTTCTGGTTTCAGAGAAGAAGATTTTTAAAGATTTTCATATTTTCACCCTTTTTGTTAAGGGTAAAGGGAAAGTTAAGGGTGGATTTCAATTATTTGAACAACTTTGGTAGAGTTTGACCCAAGGAACATCCCTGCCAAGTTTCATCAAGATTGGCCCACTTATTTAGGAGGAGAAGATTTTTAAAGAAATTGTGGACGACGGACGACGCACGTCGCACGACGCACGACTGACGACGGACGACGGACATTCTACGATCACAATAGCTGACCTTGAGCACTGCGTGCTAAAATGAGCTAAAAAAATGCAAAAAAGGAAAACTTAAGTCACGAGCACGCGATAATTTGACCAATCAAAATCTCCCACTAAGTCGTGAGCACGACTTAATTATCCAACAAGAACTGCCGATGTCTATTTTCGTATTTCGCATTTTTTTTTTATTCTACAAAAGAAAACTTGTAAAACGAAAGTGGTGGATTTTGGTTTTTGCATTTTCTTTTTTTCTAAAATATTAATAAAAAAAACTCGTTAAACGAAAATCTAGGGTTTTGTTTTTCGCATTTTTTATTCTTAAAAAAAACTTGTAAAACGAAAATCGAGGATTTTTTTTCACATTTATTTTTATTCTTTAAAAAATAACGAAAATCCCAGAAAATAAAAAAAAATGTGCAAATGTCACCTCTATGCCACCGTAAATAATATGTAGATAGACAAATATCCCTTACTTTCCCGACCGTCTACAGCGTAATGATGATACAAATGACGGTAAATTGTGTCATTGTCTGGTTGGATAAATATATAATGGATGACAATTGACGGAATTTGTCTGCGGGAATTTGATTAATTTCGTACTAGAGAAAGAAACATTACAATCCCGAAATTATACATAGGGGATAGAAAACACAGAAAATTTAGAACGTTTATCTTACTGAGGATAACATGATTCAAACTCGAAGCCCTTTTTCCTTCGCGATCCTTGCCAAAGCTGGATCTGGGCACGAAATTATAAAACCTTTTCAAAATGTCCTGGAGTGGAAATTTTCTTTAACTTAGAATTTGACAAAGCTACATACTATAAGCCCACAAGCAACTTTCCTCGGAAAAGTAAACATTGAAAAAGTACATACTTATAAAAATGTTTAAATCCAGTGTACGGGGCTCGCCAGAGTGTAAAAATGTAACGCACGCTACAATAATATTTAATCGTTTTCGTATAAGAAAATTCGTTGTTGAGATTTTTAAAGGAAAACTCATAGTGAAAACGCCCTATTCAAAAACAAAATATCAACAAAAATGGCTATAGTTTCTGATAAACCGACCTTCTTCCAAGTATTTTGTTAGATACGCACATTAATTCCTCAAAAAAATGCAAACTCTAAAGGATCTAGATATCCAATTTAGATAAAATATAGATGACAAGCTTATGTCAACGTGTCCCATTCTTAAATATATAATGGAAGAAATTTGATAGGAAACGTCTAGATATATCTTATATACATAGTTCACAGACCATTGGCCTAAAGTAACAAAAATATACTAGGCAAAAACGGAAACGCAAACTCTGCGTCAGCATTTATTTCTAATGAAAAGTGTGGTTCTCAAAAAGGAGATCCGCCGGCCGTCATAGCGCAGATGGTAGCTCAAACGTCCCTGGTTCGATTACGACGGCAGCATTCATCTTTTCCGACTACTTGTCTTCTACTTATGTGATGAAATCATCGACCTGTGTGGTGTATCAACTGGAGGCTAGGAAAGGAGGTTATGGTAGTACTGGTGTGTGAAAAACCCGGAATCTATTGTTAGGTGCTCCAGCCGCCACAATATGACTGTAAGATTATCAAACGCGGCATTGACTCCCCCAACCCCGATTCTAACAAATAATAATAATAAATATGAATAAAAAAAAACAAAAACGATTCAGTAAAAATTCATAGTTTAAGGAGGTTGTTTCAATTGGTTGGACAATACCCTGGTCCCTATGCAGTACAAACATCATACCATTTTGAGAAATCCCGTTTGCATTTCGAGGGTTTAATGCAAGACTGTACCAAGTGTATATACAATGTATATACACTTGGTACAGTCTTGCACTAAACCATCGATAAATGACCAAATATCAAAAGTGTTAGGAAAGTGCACGATAACTATCGAGGCCGACATGTTCTCGTCCTCGCATTGGCAGTAATAGTTACTTTGTTTTTGAAAAAAAAATAAAATAAAGGAATATGTATATTTTCTTAATGAGCCAGATTAGTTGTTTGCATTCAACAAAGGTTACATTTAAACAGGGGTTGACACTAACACCTGTCCTCGGACCCAAAATCTGTGGAGGACTAACTATAATTGCCAGTCATTGGCCATGCTTTTTTTCAAATCTAGGTAGTTTTGAAAAGTATTCGCTTCTTACAAACTGAATCTTTCCTTTACGGAAGTGAATGCAACCGTTATTCTGCATTGGGTCTTGAAGGGTTGAATTCTTCTTTGCATTATTTTTTCATTCATTTACTTTTTATTTTAAAATTTAAATGTTTCGAGGATGGCACGATAAAGGGTAGAGAGACTCTTATTTCTATCGTGGTCCTAAATCATACCAGATCATATCAAGCGCAAAGAGAAAGGGATAGTGTATTCTAATCACTTTTACAGCTGGGTGTACGGGGATCGAAGCTGGAAGGAAGAATCAAGGAAGTGGAACCGTAATAGTTCCGCAACATTCCGGACATCATGATCTTTCACAATGTTGATCGAGGTTTCCTAATAAAACCATTAGGGAACCTCGCTTAACACTGTTAAAGTTCATTAAACCCGAAATGTTGCGAAACTATTACGAGTCTCAGTACTAGCTTTAACATCAAATTGTTTTAGATATTTAAGTGGTTATTCTCCAAGGTGCAGATTGATACAATGGCGATTTGATTCTACCAGCGGAACGGGGTTAAAGACGATATTTCCTTTCTATTGTATAATTTTAGTTATAATTAATTATAGTTTTATAGGTCACCGGGGGAAATAAATATTGCTAAAAACAAGGAGTATTTAATAGCTTATATCGATTTCGCAATAAAAATGTCCTTAAATGTAAAATATATCTCCTAACTCAATCTACTCCCTTTTTTTTAATTCCATGGAATCATTTCTTGATAGTATAATATACAAATTCACCCAACCTTAAGATAGATAAGAATCCCTCCATTTAAGTACGCACTCCGCCCAAAATATGAGTTTCATATTCTTCTCCGCCCAAAATAAGAGTTTCATATTCTTCTCCGCCCAAAATATGAGTTTCATATTCTTCTCCGCCCAAAATAAGAGTTTCATATTCTTCTCCGCCCAAAATATGAGTTTCATATTCTTCTCCGCCCAAAATAAGAGTTTCATATTCTTCTCCGCCCAAAATATGAGTTTCATATTCTTTTCCGCCCAAAATATGAGTTTCATATTCTTCTCCGCCCAAAATAAGAGTTTCATATTCTTCTCCGCCCAAAATATGAGTTTCATATTCTTCTCCGCCCAAAATATGAGTTTCATATTCTTCTCCGCCCAAAATATGAGTTTCATATTCTTCTCCGCCCAAAATATGAGTTTCATATTCTTTGGTCTTTGGTCTTTGATCACGCGAAAAGGACCGTTTTGGTAGTGCGTATAATTAATAGGAAATAGGAGTAGGAAAAAGGATTAGGTCCAGTATAGGCCAACCAAAGGTCGAATATCAAAAAAATATTTTATAGATAGGTAGAGTGATTAAGCTATATATAGAAAAAATAAGCTACACGCGAAAAGTGTCGACATTTGTCAGTCTGCGCAGACTGACTAGGGTCGACACTTACGCACTACCTAGATGATCCCTTTTCGCCTGACGGGTCAGTTTTATGCTAAAAGACTTCATCTGAGTAAGCACATTACTTTAGAATGAATTCATCGTATTTATTGGCAATTTTTAAGGACTTACAGCATAAAGTAGAAGAAGTTTTAAAACTTTTAGATGACAAAAGAAAGATATGAAAATTCGTGCAGAATGCAATAACAAGATAAGTGATAAAAGAATAATTTGGAGTGGAAGACAACAACGTGAGATGAAACAAAATTCTTCATGAATACAAACAATTTTTTGTTTTCCTACAATGGTTTGTTAGTATTTATTGGCAGGGTAAAAAATATCAACTTATTGTACAAAAAAGGGTACATATAGCATGTCACAGGTTTGACACGCACATCGATGGCTCAGCGCGAAACAGTTGTAACTCCCTATATGTTTATAGGGAGTTACAACCGTTTCACGCTGAGCCATCGACATATGAAAGGAGTAAAAACTTATCAGATTACGAGTCAACAATGGTTCTCCTAGTATAATACAATCCGTGTTTGAATCAAGCGTAGAAAATTGATCATTGCATGCAGGGGTTTCTCTATAAAAGTTTCAACTTTATTGAAATAGTCCATCATGTTTTGGCTTGCATGTACTGAGCAGATGGCGATAAGGAAAGGGTGCTGTGTTTGTACTGGTGTCTCAGAAATACCAGGAATCGATGGTTAGGTGCTCTATACACCGCGATGTAACTAAAGACTGTAAAAGATGTTGGCAATTCCTATTCAAACAAACACAGTTGTCCATTGAATAACCGTGATTTCGAACGACTTCACATGTATACAAAACAAAGACTTAAATCAGTCTGTTCGTCTTTCGAGATGGAACTGAATGAATGCAATGATCGAATTTCGAATGCGACCCGTAATAGCGCACATAGGGGAACTCGGTATAAAAAGTATATGAACAAGAACACCTCCCACGTGTGCCAACGCTCAGGTGCAGGTGCAGGTGCTTGATAATGCAAAATATATAAGTCGAAAAAGGGGCATAACTATTATAAAAATGCCTTCAGAGTTAAACCCCCCCCCCTTGATGGCCTACACAGCTTTTTGATGGTGAACACTCATGCCAAGTTTAATTACGATATCTTCGATAAAAACATAGACAAAGGTTAAATGTTAAAGTTTGTCACGCCAACGCCAATGCTTACGCAAAAACATCGACACCTACGAAAACAATAACGCGAACGTAAATGACGTCAAGGTGATGGCAATATCTTAGGATTTCTTTTGAAAACAACCGAGCTACTAGAGAATCGGTCCTGCAGGGGTCAACCAGAGAAGGCTTTTCAAAACTTTTTACATGTAAAAAGGAAAGTAGAATGATGATCCCAGTGTCAGAAAAATATTTACGAAATGATTCGATCCTAGTCGGACTGCGCGGGCCGCGAAGTCCGACAAGGATCGAAATCATACGTATCACCCAGATGAGCTCTATTCGCATGACGAATCACAAATCCATAAATACTCAAATATTTCAAATCAGTTTAAAAAAACCAACTTTATGTTCTATTAAATTTCTTTTTCAATTAAAAATTCTCCCCCAAGTAACACACGTGTAATCCCACAGTAGACAAATGTATTATCAACGAGCGAGACCCCGACGGCGAAACAACGGTCATTTACAATAGAAAAACTATTATTTAGGAAAATGTCAAAGGTTTTAGCGCTAGTCTGACAACCAACAATTTAATAATGGCCTATGTGACCCGAGCGACCTCGTGACCGGATTGTTAGCTGACCTTGTGGACTCTATGGAAATGTATAAATTTATCCTTTTATGGGCATTTTAGTTTTTAAGAGATATTTCGGATTTGCAATCGGAATGACGGTATATTGCGCCTGAGTTTCAGAAAGAACCCAACTTTGGAAAGCAAAAAAAAAATCGTGCCTTTTAAGACTGCGGATGTTAAATAGGAGAAATAAACTTTTCTCTGATACGAGAGGTTTTTATGCTTTTATAAGTCTTTTTTTTTAAATATGTATACTTATTCTTTTACTTGTTTCAGTAATTGTATTTCTGTTTTACCCGTGTTTGTTTGAATTCCCTTTTTTCTTTCTTATCTATAGTAACATCTGCCCGTATAAGTGACGCCCGTATAAGGCGGTATGGTCTATAAGTTGTTACAGGGAATATTGAAAGATATATGGCGGAACTATGCTGAGTTTCGCATATTTCCCATAACACATAACTACCCGTTATGGCCGAGTCCGAATGATACATTGCAATCATATGTAGTTTGTTAGTTGGCAAGCCTGGGAATTAAGCCTATGATTTCTAGGTTTAAAGACGAGCACTCTACCGTTTGAGACAATCAGGCTTTAACCTGCAAGATATGATATCATATATTCGATCTGTCACGCGAAAAGGGGCAGTCTCGGAATAGCCTTAAATAAATATGTGAATATGTGAGTTCCACTAGAGGTCAACCAGGTTGTATTTCAAAAATGCTTATATAGGAGGGTAAAATGAACATTCTAGATACAGAAAAGCATTCAAGTGTCAAAAATTATCGTTTCTAGTCAGCCTGCAAAATTGCGAAGATTGTCTACGGTCGACAGTTTACGCACTATCTAGACGGTCCCTTTTGGCGACGGGTGGCATATTGAGGGTTCAGCACATGACTGTTATAAATGTCTATAAAGTTTAAGTATTGTGTTCTTCTCTATTTTTTTCTCATATATTACCCGTGAGGCCAATAGGGACTATCTGGGTAGTGCGAAAACTGGCGACCCTAGTCAGACTGAGCGGATTGCGCAGACTGACTAGAGTCAAACTTTTTGCAATGTGCTTATTTTCTGAATCTAGAATTATGAATTCCAGTGAAAAAAAATGAAATACGACCTCTTGTTGACCTTTGCTGGACCCAATCTTTTTTTTCAAACATTAATTTTACAGAGTTCCAATGTGGTCCCTTTTTGCGTGACGGGTTACATATGTGATCCGTCAAACGAAAGGAGAAAATCGGGGGGGGGGGGGGGCTACTAAGTCCGGGCTGCGCAGACTGACTAGGCTCGTCACTTTTTGCACTAGGACAATTTGCTGAATCTGGAATTATTATTTCACAATATTGTGAAAAAAAATACAAAAAATGAAACGCGATTTCCAGTTGAACTGTACCCGATCTAATCTCTCTTTCAAATATTTATAACATGTGGAAACCAGATGGTTCCTTTTCTCGTGACAGGTTACAAATAAATAATATAAGGATCCCGAAAGCCAATGAATGTATCAAAGTTGTTTTTTCTGACGATTTCTCGTTTTTCATTGTCAACTGATATACGATAGATAGCCGAGGGTCAATACAGATTAATCAAAATATATCTTGACAGACAGGCCGTCCTAAAAATAACATGATTTTATCAACCTTCTCTACCCATTATTGTATTAACCAGCCCTGCGTTCAGGATGAAAACGTTAGCGAAGCGCTTTCGAAATGATACCCCGCTTTGCACGTATGTGCACGTGCAAAGCGGGTATCATTTGAGAGCACTCGCGAAACGCTTGCATCCTCAACACAGGGCAGATATAAGGTCATGATGACGTAATTTTAAATAAGTTTATTAAGCGACCAAAAAAGATTAATATACAATTGTAATTGACAATGACGTTTAGTCGATATATTGATTTATCTTCTTTCTGACAATAATAATGGCAAAAAGTTTCGACCCTAGTCAGTCTGCGCAATCCGCTCAGTCTGACTACGGTCGCCATTTTTCGCCTTACCCAGATGGTCCCTTTGGCTGACGGGTCACATATGAGAAAACAATAGAGAAGAATCGATATATTGATATATCTTCATTCTGACAATAGTATTGCCAATCTTACTGATTAGCAATATTATTGACCGAATTTGAGAACATTAGAAAAAATCGTTCGAATATGGTTATTATCCGTTGACATGTTCACTTGTTTTTGTTTTGTTAAAGTTTATTGGTTGTAAAATTTCTGCTCATATTGGGCGCTTTCAATAGCAAATAAAGAATTTGTATTGTATTTTATTGTATTGTTGTCAATGTTATAGTTTATCACAGTTATCGTTTATTGGTCGCTTTAAAATTACACCACTTTACCGTTTCGTGAGTTATTAAAGCATATATACAACACGTTATCAAATAAATTTGACCACGCAAGCAGTATAAGACTCAAGATGAAGTTCTAAAAGCATAAAGTCTAGTCAGATTGCGCCGATTTCTCAATTTGAACGGGGTCGAAACCTTTATAGAATTGCTTTTCTTCGAAACTGTGTACTTATCTTCTACGCGATCACCTAAATTAGAGCTTTATATATTATGGGTATTAAGCAAAAACTGTTATCAAAATGTTTCACGAAGGTGATATAAAAATACGAAGTAATTTGGAAAAAGGTAACATAGTTTTTTGAGTCTTTCATCTTTAATCGTATTTTGTCGACCATGAAGTAATAAATATAAAATTAATGTTTTAAACAAATAAAACTAATAGTGACTTATTTTTTCAAAGCGTGGCACATAATAACGGGTACAAGCAAAACATAGATTACATTATCATACCTGTTTGAGTTCTTTAAGCTTAAGGTAAAAGACTCACAACGTCTGAACTAAATACCTTCTAAAGCGTCAACCTTCTTAAGAGTCAACTGGGGTTTCCTAGTGGTTTTAGTAGGAATACTCGGTTAACATTGTGAAAGATGACGAGTTCCGGAATGTCGCGGAACTTTTACAGGTCAACTACCTTAAGAAAAAGACAATGATCACCCATTTATGAATCATGTATCCAAAAGTTGAAGGAAAAATCAAATCTGCGCGATCAAATAAACAAATAAATTAATCGGTTAATCAAATCATCAATCGTTCGATCCACCAAAATATCAATCAAATGAGTGATTGATACATTTATGTCCTTCCCTCCGTTAGTCCATCTATCCGTCAATAAGTCCATCCATCCACCCAGACACCATCGATCCATCCATCCATCCACCCACCAAAACACCCACCCACCCATCCATCCATCCATCCATCCATCCATCCATCCATCCATCCATCCATCCATCCATCCATCCATCCATCCATCCATCCATCCATCCATCCATCCATCCATCCATCCATCCATCCATCCATCCATCCATCCATCCATCCATCCATCCACCAATCAAATAACATATATCTAAATAAATCAACCACCCATTCAATAAAACGATCAATAATATTTAATATTAAATGAGTTATTGATTTTGAATACTGTAAATTTATAGAATGAGTATTTGACAGCATACAGAATTAAATTTCAAAATAAAAAGAACAACAAATTTTCTTACCTGTAAGAAATCCGATTTCTACAATATTTGCCGTTTAAATAAAAACAAAATTAAGATCCCCGCGTTTGTTTATGAATGAACACTTCGACAAGCAAATACAAAATGGGGTCAGTTAAAGAATGCGACTCGGTACAATTTATTTGTTCGGAGGCTAGCGTTACATCGTTAACTCTTTCATCGGATAAAAAATCTAATATACATCGTCAATTTTCCTTAAAAACATCATAACTGCAGCTTGTCTCAAGCCGCAGTAATGGTGTTTTTGAAGCAATCCGACGAAATGATATCATTGCATTGCCGTGATGCAACAGATGTAGTGCCTACAGTTAACAACATTGACATGGTGAATGAATATGGCATTATTTAGGAATGAAATTGATTGAGTGTGTGGAGCGAGCTTTGAGTGAATTTAAAGGGAGGTGATCCAATATCGCAAATTTTGTTCAGGATGAACAAAATTAGCAATATTGTTTACCTCCTTTTAATAAGATATAGGCCTAAGTACTTTTCTATTTGTACGTCTTCGTGGACCTATTAGACACTTTCAAAACCATGACAGCTAATAAAATCGTAGAATAAATTGATCGATTTGCATTTATTGTTGAAAGTCTTGAACGACTTTTTAATGTTTTCTAATGATTTCAGAGCGTTTTTGACCGATTTGATTGAGTGTTTGGAATGAATGCATGGAGCGCTTAGTGAATGATTAAGAATGATTTTGATCGGCATGAGTGTCAATTTCAGTATCAAACCATCAATAGATTGCGACAAATTGTGATTTATATTTACACAGTAACAAACCTTGACTGGCCTCAGTTGTTTTTGCTTGCATTTTCAGAAAATATTTTTGTTGTAGTTCTAATACATGCCTCTTAAATCATTATTTGTATAAACAGGTGTTGAACAAATCTCTTCTTTTTAGAGAAAGTGGGCTTTTAAAATGTAAGATTTTTAATCATTCAATACCCTTTGAAATAAAAAAAGAAAAACTGTAAAGAAGAGACAAATTATACATTATTTACATAACATGTCGCTCGAGCATTCACGCAGCTATTTAGTAGTTCTAGGAAATAGCGTCAGCTTTGCGACCCTGAGCTCCATTCCATTTAGGGGACGGATTGTCACTCTTTAATCCGCATATCAATCTCACGATGGATTTTTGATTCAAGACATCTTGTTTCAGCCGATACCGATCAGATTGTAGAACCAACGTAGATTGATTGGGTTTGGAATTTTTATTATTTTCCCTTCTTTTTCTTTTTTATTAAGGTCATTACTTAGTATTGTTTTAAAACGTGTTTAAATCACGATTTGTTTTTATAACTTACGTTTATTGACATTCAGGTACTGTTACCTTCTTAAATGATAAATATTGTGAAATTACACAACGTTGAACGTTGTAACTTCAACAACTAGAACAAGTTGTAGCTGCGACGTTGAAGTTGCTCACTCACGAATTGATTTTTGTCTTATGTGTACAATTGTATTATGTTTTAGGGAAAACGTGTCTTAAATTTTACGTCAGTCAGTGAGCGCTTGGTCAGCTATCCACTTATTGAAAAGAAATGTAAAGTGAAAAATTCAATTATTAGAGTCCATCTTGCTCGAGCGACCACGTCTATGGAGCGACCAATTTTATTATGCGTTCGCTTTCAAATACCCTTCCCTAAATCAAAATATTGAACACATAGAATGTATGATGCAGGTTTAAGTTACAAAAGTATCGAAATTTGACCCTATGCTGTTGACACTCATTTGAATCTCATTCTAATGGGTTTGTACAACATAGGAATATTTAAGCTGCATAAATTCACAAAGAAATGCCGTCAGCTAAGAAAAGTTTGTGTTTAAAAGCTGAAGCTATCATTTGAAACTAGTGCTTAAATGATGTGATTGACTTTTCCAACAATTTCACAGTGAGCAAAGCAAAGCCCGCACAGTCTGACCAGGGACTTTGCTGTGCGCTCTCCATAGAAAGATAAGCTCTTGACCAAGCTCCAAGCAGTAAACCCAATATAACTATTGCATTTTTGTGGTTTTGTAGGCTGCATTATATCTGTTCACTGCTCAGACATTGACCTTTTACGCACAGGCTCATACCGTATATCCAGAACGGCTCGAAATATGTGTGCAGATTTAGTACCTCAACTACTGGATCAAAAGTTGACCAGCCCTGCGTTCAGGATCACAAAACGGTGCAAACAGTTTTCAAATTATACCCCGCATTGCACATGAGCTTGCGTGCGAAGCGTGGTATAAATTTGAAACTGCTTGTACCGTTTTGTGATCCTGAACTTAGGACAGTGTTTGATTACTTTGACAAGATCCAAACAAAGTCAAGGGACACACTTTTGATATATGAGATCTTGTATCGGATTAAACTCCTTTAAAATACGGTCCGTCTTTATTAATTCAAACGATGTATTCATTGAATATCGAATGTTACTTGTCATTCTTGGTGTATAAAGATGACCCTTCGGTGTCTATCACACACTCTTGTAAACTTCGCCCACACATCCGACTGCCCTGTGTTCAGGATGTAAAAGCGTTTCGTGAGCGCTTCGAGATGATAGTTTCTCAATTGTACCCCGCTTTACACGCAAGTGAACGTGCAAAGCGGGGTACAATTGGAAAACTCTTTGAACGGCTTGGTGATCCTGAACGCAGGGCTGGCGTTTACGAGAGAAAACTTAGATTGATAAGTAAATCCACGTGCTGTCAACGCACGGCTTTAATTTTACTTTAATATCCCTTTTCTGCACATATACCCTTTAACAGTTTCCTTGTATATCATTAATATACAGCATAAAGACTTTGACCCTATTGGCGCGTTAAATTTTATGACGTAGAAAATTAACCAAGCAACGTCGGTATAAACAACAACATTCGCAGAGACCCTTAAATGCTTTAACGTTCTCGCACTTGAGAGTAAAACAATTCCTCGAGTTTCTGCAAATATCAACGCCCTCAAAAAGTGAAGTAACCCTATATTAATCCAAGTTTTCTCCCGTTAACGTTCGATTTTTGTCTGTTAACGTATGCCTATAGAGGCCCCAAAACGTACATGTACATAACTTTTATGCAATACTGAAAGTAACAAGAGCTGTCACTGTAAGATGACAATGCCCCCGACACCGCTTTGATTTAGAAGTTATGGCCAATGTTAAAGTTTTTGGACGGAATGACGGACGGACGGACGGACAGACGGACGGACGGACGGACGGACAGACGGACGGACGGACAAGTCAAATTTATGATGCCTCCCTATCGGGGGCATAAAAACCCAATTACACCTAAAAACAGATTGTCAGTGACAAATGGTGTATATTTGCGCAAGTTCAAACGTGTATTCAAAGGTGAATTTCGTCTATCTCTTTATAGACAAAATTGACCTTTAATCTCTCAAACTATAGAAAGGTTAAGTTTATGACAAGCTATTGTTTTGACTGGTCCGAGGGTTATGTTTGACAGGTCGATGTCACTTGCTTGTAAATTGGACAAAGATTTTTCTTATTATTGAATATGTATAGGTAAGAGGCGACAGCCTCTTACCTACTTAGCTACATTTGATTTTATAACGATTCTTATTCCATATACCAATGTGTTGACAAAATGTGACCCTATCATAGAGTTTGCACTCTTTGAAGTTCCCCATGAAAGTTCATTGTTGTGTATAACTGTGGAATTCCCTTTTCTCTCATGACATACAGTAGTAAATCTGAAATGTGTTTTATTTTGATTATCTATGACAGAAAACTATTTCTTTATCATCATCTTCCTTCCACTTCATTTTGTGACCAAATTGTCTGTTTTATATTTTTCCGTTCTTTATCAAGTAAGCTTGTTTTCCCGAAAATGCTTATCAGAAATGATGCCAGATTGAAAAAAGATGTACTAAAGAAAATGTCATTTTTTTGGTTTAAACAGTCGCTTAATGTTTATGTTACTGGGGTTTACGTAAACAATTGTTTTACGATATTTGACCTCACTAATTAATCTGTCATCTGCAAATAAGAAACAGGCTCTTAGTGATTTTTAATAAACTGGTTGATAAGAAGCAGAATGTAGCTAAATCTACGGTTTAATGTAAAACATCTGTACGTGTCATTTGACCGAATTCTTCGACCGTCAAAATCTAACCAATAACCCACAGGCCACTGTTCAGCGACATCTCCGTTAAAAAGAGGGTGATAGTTACACTGCAAGATCGACATTTCTTTACAGATTTCCGTAGATTATTGAGAAAAACGGGCAGATTATCACTTGATCATTACCAGGGTTTTAGTTTCACATCAACAAATTGGGGTCCCAAGGACTCAAAAGTTATGCTCACAGGGGTCCTTGCTTAAGTATTGGGAGTCCCTGCTATAAATATGGACTACATGTATTTTCTTTTGAGGTATCTATAAGTTTATGTTGAACTGTTAAATTTTCTCTGGATTAGTTGTACAAGGTATTGAATACATATATGTTTTAGTATCAACTTTAGAGAAGAATTGAAGACTGTGTTAAAACAGTCTTCAATTCATCTCTGAAAATGATCCACAGAGGGTCCTAGGGACTCACATCAGAATGTTTTGAGAGTCCTGGCCACTTATTTAAGTGTCTCAGACTCGCAAAACCTGCATCCCTTAAAACCCTGCATTAGACTGCAAAACCAGTGATATTACCAAAAAACGCGTAGTCTGTCGAAGTTTCGTTTATTTCGCCCTATTAGACGTTATCTTAGCGGAGTCAAAACAAATTATGTCATGACATTGCTAAGAAATCATGCCCAAAAATAAGAAAAAAAAGATGTGATCAGACGATAACCGAGTCTCCGTGTGACAGTGCTTTCCTCCGAGCACACTTATTAAAGAGCAGTGACAGATCCCAGCAGTAGTTTCGCCATGAAGCCTATCTTTACACAATTCACCATGAAAACTTACCAGTTTCTTGAGGTGTTGCTAAAATTGGCATATGATAAAGTAGCGATAATAGATAAACGGAAATACACATTCTGTTCATAGCATAGGGAACGAACGTGTCATCTCAAAACAAATATAGTATTTGCGTGATTACATGAATAATTGGTTAAAATGTCATAAAAACCATAACATGTAAAAACCATTAGTCAAAATAATGATGCTTAAAAATAATACCGATGTTATGACATTCGAAAATGTGACACTATCGCTGGAAGGCGAAGTGTGTTTTAATAAATAAGCTGTATTTACGAGGTTGAGCATTCGAAATGTCAGACCACGAAAGAAATTACTTTGAAGCGCTTTTTCCATTATATACTATGAGCAAATAACGCATTTTCGGGCTGCAACTCCGAGGATTTCGTTATTTAGACTACAGTTTAAAACATAGTGAAATCGACACTCATTCCGATCAAAATCATTCACTCAGCGCTCCATTCATTCAATCAAAAAACTCCCTCAAATCGATGCAAAGGCTACGAAATTATAAAAAAACATTTCGAAATCTTTCAAAACGATCAATATTTAATTCAATAAAGTATAATAAAGTGTCTGATTGGTCCATAAAAACGCACAAACAGAAAAGTACTTATAATTAATTAAAGGGAGGTAATATATATCGCTAATTTGTTAATCTTGAACAAAATTAGCGATATTGGATTACCTCCCTTTATTTTCACTCAAAATTCGCTCCAAACACTCATTCAATATTGTTCGAAAATCATTCCAAAGTTATTCAATTTCACGATAAAGTTAACTGTATGCTATGATAATAAATGTATTAAAGCGGGAGAACTGGACTACACATTAATCGCAAATACGGCTTCATTTGGTGCGGGTCTTGAAGAACGAAATGCCGTAAAGAACTAAACTTTAGGCTCTTAATGGCGAACATTTACACATTGTACTGTGAAAAGATTCACTGGCAAGTTATTCAATTTGTTTATGCGATGGTTAACTTAAATAGTTGCACAAGAAAAAGAATACCGAAAGGTATCAATTGCCGTTCTCAAATCAATAATGAGTGAACAAATATCGTGCCTTCAGCTTTGTTCATGCGGTGGTTTTACGATATTTCGACCGCCCTACAACATGGTCACTGGTCGGTATGAAAGGACTGAATAATCTTTTTGTTATAAAACAGGTAATTACACGCATGCAGAAACGAATCGGGCTTTGAATCTTGTGATCGTGGGTTCGAACCCGGCTACGTAAACTTTCATCCGACATTTGACAAAAGTCAATGTGTCACGAGTTATTTGTCTCCTATCAATGAGATAGAGGATAATCGTTTGTTTCAGTGTAAATCGATTTATATTCATTGAGTGAACAACAAAAGCTATATTTACACTTGTGGTGGAACCACAAGTGTAAATATAGCTTTTGTTGTTCACGAAATGAAATATTAATCGATCTTACTCGAAAAAAAACAAACGATTATTCTATTTCTTTATTGCAAAAATGAGACAAAATGGAATATCAAGAACATATTTTCGTAAAGCGCGTCATTTTTGCACGTGAATGCTATGCAACGTTCATTGTGACGTCACTTATTTCGCCCCGCATGGACGACGTCAGATAGGATGAAATGCACAAAAGCAGAGAATTAGTTTTTGATAATTTCACTACTTTTACGGTGAGATTATCAAGCGATAATCTACTGTTATTTCTCGATAAACCACCGAAAGCACTAAAGAATGTATAAATAGTTCCCATAAGTGACCTAAGACACCTAAGCAGCTGGTGGCTGGGATAAAAGTCAAAATGACATCCATCATTTGTGTAGGTTACCGATCGGATTGATTGATTGAACGGAGTTTTTGCCGCTTTCAACAGTTTTTTCAGTTATATCGCGTCGGCTGTAGCACCTAACAATGGATGTCTGGTATTTCTCACAACAGTACTACCATTACATGCTTTCCTATCCATCAGCTGCCATCCAAGTAACCGATCGGCGAATGATCATCTGTGCGTTTAAGTAAGATTTGATTTGTTTGAAAGGGGTTTTATGCTGCTTTCAACAATCTTTCAGTTATATCGCGGTGGCTGGAGCTCCTAACAATGGATTCCTGGTATCTAACAGAAGGAAATTTGAGGGACCGGAGCAATTCTGGAATTGTGCCCATCTGAACGAATGTCGATAAGTTAAATATAAATACCCTCTAATATTTCCGAGTATAAGAAAATGTTACTTTTTGTTAGGAAAATGACGTTATGGTGGATCTGCTGACGTCATTTCGCAAAAGGCGTTATATGTTTCGCGGAATAACATGAATCGATAATAAAAATTAAGGTCATTTTATGAATAGAATATCAAATTTGTGGTCATTTAATACCGAATTTATTAAACGAGTCATAAACAGATAAAACTCGGCCCATCCTCGTTTTTATGTTTTAGATGGCTCTTTATACCGTACCTCTCTTTCCGAATTCTGTTTTCGCATTTGGTTGAATTTTCAAGATCAAGAATGTTCATTCTACTTTACTGTAAACGGGCGAACTCTACTTGAGCCAATATTTTTGCTCCAAATATTAACTATACGGATTTCCAAAATGGTCCTTTTAGCGTGACTGTGGGGCTAGGAGGATGGATTATTCTTTGAGCATAAAATAATCTTTCATAAATTGAATACCAATAATCATTGTTTCATCGAACAACAGAACGTCATCAAATATCAGAAATATAAGCAGTCTTATACAAAACAAGCCCCGCGTTCAAAATTAAAATGATCGTGGAACGTTTTAGAAATGGAACTACTCTTTGCAAAAGAATAATACGACGTACAATTTTTAGACGTTCGCAAACGTGTTTTTTTTTCCATCTTCGATATGGGGCCGACCTTTTTTTGTTAAATCGCGCGTCGTTTAAAACACTACCAAACAATGGGAATACATGTAATTTGCTAAGTTGAAATTCACATGCATTGAAAGATTGGTAAAAAAGAGACCATGAGGACCTTAAACGCACGACCGACTCCCTTGAAAAGTATATGACACGATAGATCTGTATCAGATACAAAAACACGATTAGGCCCATTTTCCCGAGTTATTTGACTGATCTGGCCCATTTTCATAAGGATCTGTTCTTATGTTAGTAAATAATTCTGTGTAAGTTTGAAGCTTATCGGATGAAAAAGTATAAGGACTCCCTCACGACAAAAAGAGAAAGTTAACGAGCGTACGGACGGGCCGCCTGCCATCGCTATTTTAAGCTTCTTTGTCCTTCGGTCAGTAGATCTTATAATGCTTTGTATAAAATAACATTTATTATTATTTAATATTTTCCGGTTGTTTATCGGAAAATACGATAGACTAGCACTTGGTAATTTCACCAATTATCAGAGAATTACACCCCGATTTCTTTCATTTCAACATATGTGACGTTATCTAAGCAGAGCACAATTGGTGACGTCATCGTAAAAGTTTCATAGCAATCACGTGCAAAATAAAATGCTTTATGGAAATATGTCCTAAAATTTTCACGTTTTGTCACATTTTTTCATATAAGAAATGGAACAATCGTTTGTTTTCCAAGTAAGATCTATTGATATTTCACTCCCGCCACTCGTGAAAATAAAGCTTTTGTTGGCTTAAGATCCTACACTGGAACTTACGGTTATCCTTTATAAATTATCACGATTTTTTGGCTTAAGAACTACGTGTACCTTTCAGCAAAGACCGATGAAGAGATGTCTAAAAGGGAGACAAGTCATGTACGATTTAATTTTCTATGAATCCTCTACATCCCTTTACTAGATCGCCGCATGGATTAGTGTTTTAAAACTCATTTAGGATTTATTTCTTTACAAATGCGCATCTAGACAAAACGCTCGATTACCCACTCTCGGTCCATGTTTTGTACCCTTGGTGATGCCTACAGTTTTACTGCAAACTTCGCCCCAGGATAAGCCATCTGCTTTTATCCCATTCGGAACATCGCTCGGACCTTTCCGTAAACTGGAAAGTACCTCGGACTTGTGTAGTAATTTTTGGTCAATTTTTCGGTAATTTGGTTCTTGGTGGCATTTTGGTTTATACGCTTGAAGAATAGTAGGGGCCTTTATTCCTTGGATTGAATCCTTGGACATCGTATCAATTAAATAAGCAGAAGTCAATGTGGATAATTTCTACATAAGATCAATTCCATGGAATGTTTTAAGTAGAGTCAAAAGGATATGCCTGGGCACACACATGAACATATGAGGAATGTAACGAAGAAACTTGTTGAAATTCAATTAAATGAATCTATTATGAAAAGTCCCTGTCTTCTAGGTTCAGAGAACAGGTTTTTGAGATTTTCTTCCTTGTGTCTGTATAAAATGGGGTGGGCACATTTAGTGCCCAAATATGACCCGAAAGGGCATGACATGAAAACATTGGTAGTGGTCCACTACATGATATTACAAGCAAAATATGAAATACGCCTGCCTTTTGGTTTCAAGGAAGATTTCCTTAAGATTTCCTACTAAGTTTCTATGTAAAAGGGGATGAACGCGGGTGAAGCCCAAATCTGTCCCCAGGGGTATGATATGAACAAAATTGGTAAAGGTCCACCAGATTAA
Organism: Fragum whitleyi; assembly: GCA_948146395.1. Classification (NCBI taxonomy): domain Eukaryota; kingdom Metazoa; phylum Mollusca; class Bivalvia; order Cardiida; family Cardiidae; genus Fragum; species Fragum whitleyi. The sequence continues at coordinate 30,479,082 of OX411557.1, read as the reverse complement.
GCTACATACCAACATATAAAGGCTCTCTATGCCTTATGGTTTCAGAGAGGATTTTTTTAAAAGAAATGTTCGCACCTTGATTCAATGTAAAATGGGATGCGCCCGTATGGAGCCTAAATTTGACCCCAGGAGTTTGATATGAACATACTTGATAAAGGTCTACTAGATGATACAACCTATAAGTTTTTTTATTTATTTATTTATCTTTTTATAAGATTTCGTAGTTTGCTTCAATGTAAAACAGGATGCGCCCGGGCGGAGCCAGAATATGACCCATGGGTTATGATATGAATCAATTTGGGTGGAGATCCACAAGATGATGTGCACTCGGGAACCCTCGGCGATTCTACGGAATAGACCTCGGGAATAATAAGGGCGCAGCCATGAAAACGCGTCATATTGCACGCGGGTTTAAATGACGTCACAAACATAACTAAGGATGACGTTGCAAAAAATAAAATCAACGTAAGGTTAGAATTGTGCATATTATAATTTGAAAACAAAACGCAGTGTTTTACTGCGTTTTGCTTCCAAATTATAACATGCCAAAATGAACTCCACAGACGATCGGAAAACGCTAAAGGAATATACTATTCTTCAAGCGTATTAACCAAAGTACCACCAGGAGCCGAATTACCGAAAAAATGACCAAAAATTACTACACTTACGTCCGAGGTACTTTTCAAGTTACGGAAAAGTCCGAGCGATGTTCCGAATGGATGATGTGTTGTCTACCTTCTGTTTTGGAGAAGAAGATTTTTTTCACTCTTTAAATCTATGTGAAACAGGATGCGCCCGGGCGAGGCCCAAATATGACCTAGGGTCATGATAAAAAAGATCTTCACAGAGGTTCACTAGATTATTCTACATACTAAATATTAAAGCTGTCTGCCTTCTGGTTTCAGAGAATGTGATTTTTATCGATTTTCTTTCTTTGATTCTATGTAAAAACTTAAAAGGGATGCACCCGGGTGGAGCCAAAATATGACCCCATGGTCGTGATATGAACAGACTTAGTAGAGGCCAATAAGATGATGCTACATACTAAATATGAAAGCATTCGGCCTTCTGAAGATGAAGATTTTAAAGATGTTTGCTCTTAGATTGTATGTAAAAAGGGATGCAACCGGGGTGGAGCCCAAATATAAACATAGGGTCTTGATATGAACAAACTTGGTAAAGACCCACTAGATGATTCTAATCAAATATGAAAGATGCTTTCCTTCTGGTTTCAGAAAAGAACATTTTTGAAAATTTTCGTAACATCGTGAAATCAAAATTCACTCTGACAAAAACCATTCTAACTTGCCCCCTTCAGCGCTCCATTCGTTCATTCCAAGCACTCAAACCATCAAAAACGCTCCAATTTAGTTCAGAAACAATTCGAAATCGTTCAAAACGATCGTCATTTCATTCAAATCGATAAAATCTTATTGTCTGGTTTGGTGTTAAAGCGTGTGATTGGTCCATAAAGACACAGATAGGAAACTATGTAGATTTTGTTTTGAAAGGAGGTAATAAATATCGCCCAAATTTGATGAAATTAGCGATTTTATAATTAGATCTACAACCTTTGAATTTCACTCAAAACTCACGCATGGTATCCATTCAATGGTTTAAACCTATTTATTTTATTTCACATCGATTGGGAAAGAAGTTCTTTTACAACTTAGATTAATCCCCCCTCGATTCTGCTTCCTAGAAAATCCACCAGTACTGTGCCGAATGTGTGGGCCAATGAAAGAACCAAGATCGATAGCCGCTCCCGGGAATCAAACTCAGAACCTTTGGGTCTAGAGGCCGACGCTCTACCTCTAGACCACGGACACCACCAGACCACGGACACCGACAGACCACGGACACCATTCATTCAATTTCATTCCAAAATCATTCTTCATGTCAATTACATGATGTTATTTACTAAATGTTGTAACTTTAAGGTTACAGTGTTGGAGTAGGAACAAATGAAATCGACAAGCCGTATTTTAATGATTCTTTAATACTCTGTAACAGCAAATATAAGTAATAAATTTTCTTTTAACAAATGATATAACAAATGACAAGAATAAACGAAACAACAAGAGGACCAAGGGGGCTGAATCGAATCACTCTCCCCATTTTTTGCCATGAAATGTCATTATATGGCCAAACAGAAGTAAAAGAGAGAAACGTTCAAAGAAAATTTTGTGAAAATTTGGATGAATTCTAGCCAGTAGTTCAGAGTTTTTTTACATTACACACTATTTGGCCATTTTCTGGTGACTTGTCAGCGTGTAGTCGCTACTTTTTGTGACAAATCAGCCCTGCTTTCAAGATCACAAAACGCTGCAAACAGTTTGCCAGTTATACCTCGCTTTGCACGCAAATTCACGTGCAAAGCGGGGTATAAATGAACAACTGTGCGCACCGTTTTGTGATCCTGAACGCAGGGCAGAATTAATCAAACGAATCTGAATCATATCCAGATGATCATTCCTATGAAGTTTGCTTGGAAACTGAACAGAAATTTCAGAAAATAACATTTTTTTCAATATTCGGAACCATTTTATGTGACTCGACAGCACGTAGGCTAGCGCCTATGTCATTAGCCTGATTAGATTTAAACAAAGCAACCTAAAAGAATATATACCAAGCATCACTCCTGTGCAATTTGGTCAATTCTACCCAGTTGTTTCAGAGAAGAATCTGATTTATGATAGTTTAACGTACGCAAGGACGGTCGCATAACGGATATGAGGTCATGATGCAAGGTTACTGGACTTGGTCCAGCGGAGCTTAAATCAAACAATTGACAATACAATAAGAGAACATGCTAGTTCCACAATCTTTATGATTTTATTTCAAGTATTTGAATCGCCAGTCGAAAAGGGAACGTATGAAAAGTGCTTAAAATGTCCATCCTTTTCCGACTGCTCGGACTGTTCAGGCTGACTAGGATCGAAACGTTTCACACTTGACTGATTTTCAGAATTAGTAATAATCATTCTACCTTCCTTTATGTTTTTTTTCTAAAATGCATCCTGCGGTGAGGGTTAGAAACAAATATCATTTCAAAATATTTTTTACGGATTGCCAAGCTGGTCCAGTTTTTGTGACGGCAATCGGGAACATGATTCTGTGGAATAGAGCTTAAGAGTAATAAGGGCGCAGCCATGAAAGCGCGTTATGTCGCATGTGGGTTAATATGACGTCAAAAGCATTAACTACTAAGGATCGCGTTGCGAAAAGGAAAATCAACGAAAGGTTAAAATTTGGCATTTTATAATTTGATAACACAACGCATTATTTTAATGCGTTTTGTTGTCAAATTATAACATGCCAAAAAGATCTCCACAGATCGGAAAGCATAAAAGGGTTTTTTTTTCTATAATCGTATTGACCAAAGTACCACCAAAAGGCGAATAACATATAACTAGAAAGCCATGAATGGCTTGTGTCGCTCCACAGGCTTGAATTTCTTGTAATAGCAAATCTAAGTTTTGAGTAGAATTTTAGATATTTTGGGTTCTACTACTTATAACATATGGAGAAATGACCTCCGCCCATAAAATGTATATTTTTCATCCAATCACAATTATTATTAGTAGACTGATAAAGGGTCACCCAAGGATCATTCATGTAAAATTTGGTTGATATCTATCAGTTAGATTCTGAGAAAATGATTATCAAAGTATCCACTATATAACATATAGAGAAATGACCTCCGCCCATAAAATGTATATTTTTCATCTGATCATAATAACTGTTGGTAGACTGATAAAGGGTCACCCAAGGATCATTCATGTAAAATTTGGTTGATATCTATCGGTTAGATTCTGAGAAAATGATTATAAAAGTTTCCACTATATTACATATAGTGAAATGACCTCCGCCCATAAAATACATATTTTTCATCCGATCACAATGATTTTTTGTAGACTGATAAACGGTCACCCAAGGATCATTCATGTAAAATTTGGTTGATATCTATCAGTTAGATTCTGAGAAAATGATTATCAAAGTTTCCACTATATAACATATAGAGAAATGACCTCCGCCCATAAAATACACATTTTTCATCCAATCACAATAATTGTTGGTAGACTGATAAAGGGTCACCCAAGGATCATTCATGTAAAATTTGGTTGATATCTATCAGTTAGATTCTGAGAAAATGATTATAAAAGTTTCCACTATATTACATATAGTGAAATGACCTCCGCCCATAAAATACATATTTTTCATCCGATCACAATGATTTTTTGTAGACTGATAAACGGTCACCCAAGGATCATTCATGTAAAATTTGGTTGATATCTATCAGTTAGATTCTGAGAAAATGATTATCAAAGTTTCCACTATATAACATATAGAGAAATGACCTCCGCCCATAAAATACACATTTTTCATCCAATCACAATAATTGTTGGTAGACTGATAAAGGGTCACCCAAGGATCATTCATGTAAAATTTGGTTGATATCTATCGGTTAGATTCTGAGAACATGATTATCAAAGTTTCCACTATATTACATATAGTGAAATGACCTCCGCCCATAAAATACATATTTTTCATCCGATCACAATGATTTTTTGTAGACTGATAAACGGTCACCCAAGGATCATTCATGTTAAATTTAATTGGTATCCATCAATTAGAACCTGAGAAAAGTCACTTTTTACCATATTTGGAAATTAGCCACACCCATTAAATCCATGTTTTCATTGGATCAAAATTTCTTGAACAACTTTGAAAGAGGGTCGCCCAAGGATCATTTCTGTGAAGTTTGGTTGAAATCCATCCAGTAGTTTCCGAGGAGAAGATTTTTAAAGAAAAAGTTTACGACCGGACGCACGGACGGACGGACGGACGCACGACGGACACAACGCCATGACAATAGCCCCAGTGGCTTTGAGCCAGTGGAGCTAAAAATGACACAAGATTACTACACACTTCACCTACTTCTTAGGTTCTTTCCGGTTAACTGAAATGCACGAGCGATGTTCCGAGTGTCGTGACGACACTAAGAACAGCGCCCGAGTCTTCATCATTTCAAATGTAAACAGATTAATTCAATTGGTCATAAGATTTTCGACTGTGGCGAATCGTGAATTCGTCCGTGTATAATTGCATTGAACTACTGCTATCGTCGACTTTAACAGAAAATTAGCGTAACAATGTACAGTTAGTAAAATCGTGAAATCGACATTCATCCCTATCAAAACCATTCTAAATCGCTCATTCAGCGTTCCGCTCATTCACTCCAAACACTCACTCAAACTATTCAAAAACGCTTAAACCCATTGAAAATATATAGAACAACCAACGTCATTCAAAATTAATTTAGATAGGGAAAAGCTGAGTTTTCACTGACATAATTCAAATTGTAAGTATCTGATAGGTTCTTGAAGAAATAGGGAGCTATCTATAGTATTTGAATGCATATTTTATTAAAGGGAGGTAATCAATATCGCTAATTTTGTTCATCCCGAACAAAATTTGCAATATTGGATTACCTCCCATTAAAGTCACTCAAAACTCGCTCCACACTCTCATTCAATTTCATTCCTTAATCATTCCATAGTCATTCACCTTGTCAATTTCACGATGTTGTTTACTGTAACAAAACAAACAAGATGTGTTTGATAACATCTTGGCCCCGCTATTTCCATTCAGAAACAGTGCATTGTTCATGGCGTGGCCAACGAATAAGTTCTTACTTTAAATATATTTCACCGTGAGAAATGACATCTTGAAGTCAGTTCCAACAGAAAGGCCTTGTCATGAGGTGTTCACATATTGAATATGTAAACTACGTCATTAACAAATATTGAATATGAAAACTACATCAAAAACACATATTGAATATGAAAACTAAATCATTAACACATATTGAATATGAAAACTACATCGTTAACAAATCCAAAGTAAAGGCCAATGTAAAAATAAAATCAGGAAGAGACAGACAAACAGACAGGGCAAAAACAGTATGCCCCCATCGAATAACATTAAGTAGATGATTCATTGGTAAATGGAAGTATTAACACACGCCGCTCGAAATTTCCTATAAAAATACTATGTTTAACATAAATTAACTCGAACTTGACATTTTCTGAAAAGATCGTAGAATATCAATGATGAAGACATTTCTTCATTTCACAAAATATTTTAGGTTAATACAGGGTCAATAAAACTACCAATAACTGACAATTTTATAAGCGTGTATTAGCATAATTTTGGTTATCCCTACAAAACATAACTTATTAAAATTTATGCATTCTATAACGAGATATATAAATACTAAACACAATTTATTGTAAACATAACTAAACATTTATATTGAACCTAAGTAATGATCTTATACAATATGGTCACTACAACTAAATATAACCAAAACAAAATATGAGCCCGTGCGCGAGATTTCCAACAATTTCAAATATGCGCAAAGCAAAGACTCTGACCAGCCTGCGCATCCGCACAGTCTAACCAGAGTCTTCGCTATGCGTTTAGTAGATAGATAAGGTCTCAAAGTATCGGTAGGTCATCAGGTAACTTTATATTTACAGTATTTGGCTGTCAACGCTTCTCAATGTTTGCACCTCGCGCACGTTTCAAATTGTTGGAAATGTCACGCACAGGCTCATATAACAAGAGATAATTGTAAATCATTTATGCCCCACAGAAGAGCAGGTCGATGGCATATTCTTTGTCAGTTAAAAAAGGGCAATAACTCAATAAATATTATGAGAAGAGTTATGGTTATTGTGCACTGAACTTCTCATGACAGTAGCTCGCTCTCCTACATGAGATTTATCCACCTATGAAGTTTCATGATTCTAGCTTGCAAACTTGTTGAGATATACTTGGGATAAAAAAAGGTCTACGGACGGACCGACGGAATTACAGACCCTAGACCGACCGACAAGTGCAATGCATTATAACAATAACAATGCAGATACATTTTATATGTCAAACAAAAATCACACCGGTCTATCAAAACTCGTTGAACGATATTTTGATTGATCTACGACGCTGAAATCCGGAACAAGATGGCTGAAAAGGCACTAATTCGCTCACATGAAAAGTATAGGATGAAAAGAGGAAAATTTGAATTACATTTAAAATTGTTTGGAGAAAGGTCGCCCAAGGAACATCGCTGCAAAGTTTGGCTGAAATTAACCCACTGGTATTGGAAGACAAGATGCTCAAACATTTCAAAGTAAAAATAAGCTTTACTCTGCCATACCAGTATTTCCGGACCAATCAAAATATCACAAACGTGTTTTGGGGAAATACAATAAAATACAATTTCAAAATCAAAATAAGTCCCGCTTTGCCATGCCTAAATTTGAGGTCCCGGTAGTTACTGAGAACATGATTAACGAAGTGTTGGCCACATCTGATGAGCGAATTCAACTTTAAATTAACGTTACGCAAGATACTGGTGACCCTTTGCGTCACAAATAGTTTTGACGTCGTCGTAAATATATAACGTTCCGTTTTTTACCATACTATCTTCACGCCAACATTTTCAAACGATATATTTATTTCATTGAAACGCTGTTAATCTTTCCAATATTTAAACAAAACAAGAGGACCATGATGGTCCTATATCGCTCACCTTCGTATCTTTGTCTCATTTAATAAGCAAATTTCAAGCAAAGGGCATATTTTTTTTCTGTGATATGGCACTGATCCTTCCCATTTTCAATAGGGTTCATCATTGTGACCTGACAAACATTCTGACCAAGTTCCATGAAGATTGGACTGTATTTGTGGCCTCCAGAGTGAAAACAAGAAAATTGTCATTAAGGCCCCTTTTCCCGTGATATGGCATGGATTCTTCCCATTTTCACAAGGGATCGTCCTTGTGACCTGACAAACATTCTGTCCAAGTTTCATGAAGATTGAGCCATATTTGTGGCCTCTAGAATGAAAACAAGAAAATTGTTATTAAGGCCCCTTTTCCTGTGATATGGGATGGATCCTTTCCATTTTCAATAGGATTCATCCTTGTGACCTGACAAACATTCTGACCAAGTTTCATGAAGATTGGACAGTAATTGTGGCCTCCAGAGAGTAAACAAGAAAATTGTTATTAAGGCCCCTTTTCCCGTGATATGGAATGGATCCTTCCCATTTTCAAAAGGATTCATCCTTGTGACCTGACAATCATTCTGACTAAGTTTCATGAAGATTGGACCATATTTGTGGCCTCTAGAGTGTAAACAAGAAAATTGTCTTTAAGGCCCCTTTTCCCGTGATATGGCATGGATCATTTCCATTTTCAATAGGGTTCATCCTTGTGATCTGACAAACATTTTGACCAAGTTTCATAAAGATTGGATCATATTTGTGGCCTCTAGAGTGTAAACACTGAAATTGTTGACGGAGGACGGACGACGCACGACGGACATTCAATGATCACAAAAGCTCACCTTGAGCACGATGTGCTCAGGTGAGCTAAAAAAAGTTTGTAATTTTTATATGGCACAAATTGGATTTCCGAAGATTCCGGCGCAGACCCAATGATATAATGCAGAGAAGGATTGATTCGGTGTGAATTTGAAAAAAATCATTCAAAGTAAAGATATACAGGCGATTTCATATTTTTCTAATGGTTCAAAAATAAGATTTTGATTTAATAGTAACATGTACTTGCAGATTATTTAATTCAATTAAGATTTAAAAGATGATTCCGAAGAAATCGAGAATAGCTGAACCAACCGATCTTACCACTGAAGAAATCTTACTTTGAATAGAAATCCGATATTTTAGTTCTTTTTTATTCAAAATGTTCTCTGTTTAGGGTGTTCTCAAACAGATCAGTTTATGACAGTATCGGGTATTTTCAGGTTTTATTCTATTTATTTATTTTTTATTTCTCTTTTTTCCGTTTGCTTTAATTTTATTCTCACATTTATTGAAGTTTGATTCTCCATCTTTCTTTTCTATATATCATGCGTAAATTTGGAGCATTTTAATTAATTCACTAATTATTATTATTATTATAATTATCATTATCGAGTGTCTGAAAAACAACGTAGGTTGGATATTTATAATCGAAAAAGAAAGTTCAATCAAACTTTCGGAATCTCGCTGAAACCAGTCCACAATCTGACGCCAGTTTGGCCAAAATTTCCCCAAATTCGATGGACAGTTTTATGGTTCCATGATTATCTGATAATTGCTTCCATGGGACTATTAAATGCATCATGCTGCCTGTTACAGTTGAGTAATTCTGAGAACTGGCCAATGATTTCTCCTCGTTCCAGCAGAGTAAACAAAATACCATGGTCAAAACTGCTTGGGTAACGGACTACCTTGAGTTAATCACCTATGATTTTCTGGTAAATCAAGATAATGGTCAATAGAGCAGTGGTCCAAAATGTTACAGTCTTGTGGCGTCGGATGGAGCAGTGGAAACTACCATCTAGACAAAAGTTCCATGTTCTGATTCCAAATGTCCGTAACATTTTGACGATTCCATAAAATATTTCATGCACAGCCAACAGATGTGGGCACCGCATTTGCATGTCATGTGTTGACAACCGCCGTCCTTTTCAATTCCAACATGGCATTTTGGACACAACTTTCTCACATCCGGTTTTTCTCTCAGCCATTTCAGTAAAGAATTACCATCTCGACCAGCACTGGCATGCATTTCACATGTGATGCCCTCGTGGCCGCCTTTGTGGCACTTTGTGCACACTTTCTTGAAACAAAGTGGACAAGTGAACGTCTTGCTTTCATCAGACACGAGATACAGCATGTTACAGTCCGGAGTAGGACAGTAGCGATATCTATCCTTGTTCTTATTCACAAAGTCTGAAATAGTTGCATCGATGAATGCGCGTTTTTTAAGAGTTCCCTTTTTGATCTGCTCGGTAAAATCGCGTATGACGAGGGGTTTTCCACATCCTTCAGCAGCACATTTCACAGGAAATTCCTTACTCTCAACTGCATTTTCTATTTGACTTGTCAGGCAGACGCCACAGTAAGCGTGTCCACAGTATTCCAATCTACACATGTCCTGTATTTCAACGGGGCAGAGACACACAGGGCAATCAGGTATTCCGTCATTAGACACATGATTACTCTCTTTCAAGAAAATCTCATTTCTCATTTCATCAATCTTTTCCATTGCTTTCTTAATGCTATCGTCAAATCCACAAATCGTTACTTCATGTAGCCTCAAATTTATTTTCACTGAAATTAAGCCGTTTTCACCTGCAAACTTCTTTAGTCCAACGCCATACTTCAGAAATAAAGCTTTCAATAACCCCGGCGGATTTAACTGTGATTTCAGTTGCGCTATTACCTCTTTAGATTGACCCATTTCGACCAAATATTTGTTGATCTCGACAAGGGCTTGGTCTCTGTTTTGTTTAACACCTTGTACACACAGCTTCATACTTCTCTCATCTGTTGTTATGACCACATTCGTTGATCTCTCAATCTTTTGCATCTTATCCTGCCCATTCTGAGAAAACACTTTGTCCAGGTTTGTGGTCACGCCGCATTCCAATATATCTCCTTCAACTATGGCATCTACCTCTGCTTTGATTTTAGCAACATCATTCGGTGAAGATGCCGTTATGTCTATAGTATAATTTCCAGATTTCATTTCACGAAAGTGAATCCTCGACGACTTCTTCAGAACACGTGTTCTTTGAAACAGCCTTAAGTCTGCCTCGATCATTCTATATATTCGCAAGTTTACAAACACAGAGGTCTTGAATTCCGCATCAATTCTAACTTTATTACCATAAATATGGAAAGGAAGTTCCGCCATATTATCAGCGACCATTTGACATTCAGCAGGATCTGCAAACCTGAGAAAAGCAGTACACATTACTGTCTTCTCTTTTATTTCCAGCAAATCAATTTTGACGGCAGAATTTTCAATGCACTCTTCGATTCTTGACTGAATGGTTTGTCTCACCCGTGTTGCGTGCATCGAGTCAAGTTGTAAATTTTCTCGCGGTATGACAATCTTCCCAATTCTATTCCTGTCGTCCTTAGCCGAATCACCAAGGACTGACATTAAGCCATTTCGAACGTCATCTTCCGTCACATCGTTTCTCAATCCACGAATATAAAGGTCAGAACCCTTTTTGGAGAGAGACACAGTTGCGCTATACACGTTCTCTCCTTCTATCCTGATACTCCCATTCACAAGAAACCTAGATACGTCCTCAGGGTTGTTCAATGTAACGAAACAATGATCACGTGCCTTTCTACGACACCAACGAAGCTTAAGTGTGAAATCTTGTGGTTTACATTTATTCTCGTCGAACGTTATTGGTATGAGCTGAACATCATTTTCTTCATCATTTCTAAAATCTGACACTGCCGTGACAGCTGCATGCTTATCTGCAAATGTAACAGTACCCCAAAAAGGGAAAGATTGCCTTCTTTTTCCGAATGGCTGCCATACTCTTTGGATATAGCCATACACTGAGAGCATATTTGTAATACTTTCCTCAGTAAATTCATGCCGGCTAAAGTCCTTTACTTTCACATTCACAGAATTGTATTCTGATGGCATTAATATATCCTGTACCTCACCTCCCTTTCCAATTAATACTCGTGTTGATTTCACATTCTTATGGACAGAAACAGGTTCCTCTATGCATAAATACCACAACTTTGTAGAAATATCTTTCAGATTAGCAATCAGTGTGTCTCTTGCTAATTCTGAAAATCTAGGCAAACAAAATAAAGAAACCTCTCCTCTTACGTTGTTGGCATCTATAATTATCGTAGCATCATTACACATGTAACTCAAGTTTTCCTCAAGCTCTCTTCTTTTCTTATGCATTGGCCCAACAAATGATCTAAACACATAGGTTCCAACAGGAATATTAACAATCTCTCTCACTTGAAGTGCTAAGAAACTTTCTTTATCAATACTCATCAGGCCATTCCTTTCTGCCACGTGAAGCATGTCGTCAGTAACGGGAGTGATGTCCGTAATGAAATCATCAGATGTGCGAAGCAGTTGTCCAAAGGTAACCCAAGTCGGCTGAAGGCCTAGCGGTAGAAGGGAAGAGCCCGGATGAAGTTGTACTCGTTGCCTTTTTCTCAACGTCAAATAACCCGCTTTCTCATGGCCTAGATACACACACAGATTGCTGATCATGTTTTTAAATATTAGAAACTGCAGGATATCATCTTTGTCTTTCGCGGAACTGAACTCATATTTAACCTTTACATCGGCCTCTTTTTGAAGAATTGTACATATTTCCTTCACCATTTCACGGATGTTCTTCATAGCTTTACCATTTACACTCTTTTCCTTGCACCATTGGCCCTTTTTAGCTTCCTTAACATCCATCCACGCTTTGTAAACATTAAGCGCAGTGAATATATCTCCCTTTTCATGACAAAACTCGATCTTTAGCATATCTGCCTTCTTCTTTTCATCATTAGTGCCAGCACGAAAAAATATGTTTTTCTGAGTATTGTAGCTTGCAATTACTAAAGTCTCAAGTGGCACACCCCCATCAATCCCCTGCTTTACTAAAGCCCCTAATCTCGGGTCAACTGGTATCTTTGATATCCATTTACCAAGATCCGTAATATTGCCGTCCTCCACAGCTTGAATTTCCTCCAGTGTATCTAGAGCGCTTGAAATGGCCATAGGCGAGGGTGACTCAACAAAATCAAAAGAAAGTGGGTTTACACCAATTTCCATTAATTTCAACAGACCCTGTCCTAAATGGATTCTCAAAATTTCAGGTTTTCCTATCGTATCCATTTTTATAAAATCCCTTTCCCTGTACAAACGGTAGCAAAAGCCAACAGAAACTCTTCCTGCACGCCCCTTTCGTTGATTTGCCGAGCTTTGACTGATAGGGACAACACAGAGTGAGCTTATATTCTTTTGTGGGTCATATTGCATCTCTTTAGCAACACCACTGTCGATCACATACCTGATTCCAGGAATAGTAATGGACGTCTCTGCACTATTTGTAGCAAACACAATTTTTCTTTTGTCTTTTTTACTTTCTGCAAACACCAGCTGTTGTTCTTCAGGTGTTAGTCTGCCATGAAGCTGTAGACAGTTATAATCATTGGTTGCCACTCGTTGCTTGAACTTTTCACAGCACCGTTCTGTCTCGACTGGAGATGTAAGAAAAACTAAAATATCGCCACTTTGAACAGGACTTTCTTTATGCAATTCAATCGTTTTATTCAAGGTTTTGTTTTCATAGTTATCTGGGAAGGAACCTTCAAATTCATCTTCATCATAGAAAACGTCAACTGGGAATAATCTTCCACTAACCTTCAAAACTGGACAAAAACAAACATCCCCAAAATACCTTGTAAAGACAGTAGGATCTATGGTTGCAGATGTTACAATTACTCTCAGTTCTGGACGTTTACAAAGACACTTTTTCAGCATACCTAACAATAAATCTGTAAAAATACTTCTTTCGTGGGCTTCATCTATAATAATGCATTGAAATTTTGTCAAATTCTCGTCTTTCAAACACTCATTTAACAGGATATGATCAGTTACAAAAATAACTTTAGTTAGTCCACTTGTTTTGGCTTGCATACCGACTCGATATCCAATTTCTTGGCCTACGCTGCTCCCCATTTCCGACGCAACACGTTGAGCAAGACTAGTCGCTGCTATCTTTCGAGGCTGTGTACAAACTATTTGACCATCGCCTGAAAAAGGCAAAACATTCTGGATCTTCTGTATAAAATGACAACAAGGGCATAAAGTTATCAAATAATTGTTAAAATTTATCGTCAAACTGACGTAGAAACAAATAATTCAAATTATTTTTATCGTAAGAAGAGGATATTGATGATCATAAGTTGCTCACCTGAGTCCCCTTGACAACTCGGACATCAAAAGAATAAGATTGAGAAATGATTTGTTTTTTTTTTTTTTTTTTTTTTTTTTTTTTTCAATACTATGGACTGTTTTCAGATTATCGTTGTTTCTGTGTAATATTGAGAGCACATCGACTGGGCCCAATTATGAGCTGAGAGTATGATTTGAACAGACTTCATATTGAAAAAATAAATGAAGCCAAACACTTAATTCAAAAACACTTAAAAATGGGATATGTCCAGGCGTTGATATGAATAAAATTGGTATGTTTTGTTTTGTTAGCTTTAATGGCCAACCGTTTTTAGTCTGGCGTCTGAGTCCAGTTTTTATTCGCCGCCGAAGGTGGCCGTGTGTAGGTAGCATATTTCTCGTCTGTTCGTCCGTCTGTCTGTCCCGATGTCAGTACTTACGTACGCATGTCCGTCTGTCCGTACGTAACATATTGTGAACGCAACTCCTTCTCCATTCATGGATTGAATAGGATTAAACTTTCACAAAATGATCCAAATCCCTTGACCCAGCACACATTGTCGCGGTTTGCTAAATTTCGGCCGCATTATAGAAAAGGGAGCCTTCTTGTAAAAACTCTTATGAACGCAACTCCATCTCCATTTATATACTGAATTAGATGAAACTTTCACAAAATGATCCTAGTCACTTGACAAAGGGCATGTTGTCGCGGTTTGGTGAATTTCAGTCGCGTCATGGAAAAGGGACCTTCTTGTAAAAGTTCTTGTGAAAGCAACTCTTCCAATTATGGACCGATTTGGATGAAACTTTCACAAAATGTTCCTAGTCACCTGACCTTGCACACCTTGTGATTAGGGCTATTTCAGCCGCGTTATGGAGAGAAAAGGGTCCTCATATCAAATTTCTTGTGAACGTAACCCCTCCATCATGGAAAAGTGGCCTTAATGTAAATTTTCTTATGATTCAAATTTTACATTTGAGATGAAAGTAAACAAATCTCCATTTAAGGATTGATGTGGTTGGGGTTTTTTAAAGGTTATTCTACACCTTGTGAACAGGAGCATTATTCCATCTATGATGTACTTTTACAGTAAAAGGAACCTTCCTTTTAATGATAACCCTTTTGACGGCGTATCTTGTGTCAACGGCACACTTGTTATCTTGTCTTCAAACTTGATCAGAATGAGTGCACCATCTCAAGGATTGTTCTTTTTTTTTAAAAAAAAGGGTCGGATTGGTCAAGCGCGGAAAAGGTAACCAAACAAACATTTATTTAGACAAGAGAACCCAGAGGGACCTAGATCGCTCACCTGATATTTCAAGTAAATTGTCATTAAGACTCCTTTTCCTGTGATATGGCACAGATTCTTCCCATTTTCAAAAGAGTTCATTCTTGTGACCTGGCAAACATTTTGACCAAGTTTCATGAAGATTGGACCATATTTGTGGGGTCTGGAGCACTTACAAGAAAATTGTCATTAAGGCCCCTTTTCCTGTGATATGGCACAGATTCTTCCCATTTTCAAAAGAGTTCATCCTCATGCCCTAACAAACATTCTGACTAAGTTTCATGATGATTGGACCATATTTGTGGCTTTAATAGTGTAAACAAAACAAGAGGGCCATTGGCCCTGGGTCGCTCACCTGAGAATAAAGCTTCATTACCTAGGTATGTCCATGCAACCACAGAAAAAGAGATTTTCACTTATTCAATCAGATAACATATGAAATAATCCTCCCCCCCCCTCTGCTCCTCCCCTGGTCATAATTTATTTAAGCTTTTTTCATAAAAGGTCTGTGATCAGCTAATCTATGCCAGATATACAGGCTGAGTCTGAGACTTTTAAAGTTTTCTTTAATGAGATGATCAATCAATGTCAAATATAAAGGCTGTAGGGATTCGAAATTCTCAACAAAGCACCCCCCCTCCCCAAAGATGTTTTGCACATGGTGAATCTACAGTCATGATTTTAGCTATTTCTATAATGTCCATATGCTGATCATCGATACCAATTTTCAAGTCTGTAGGACTCCTGGTTCATTAGAAGAAGTTTAAAGATTTTAAAAATGACCCCCCTCCCCAAGACACTCAGCACCTGGTGACCCTACAGTCATGATTCTCGCTATTTTCATTAATGTCAATATATTGATCACCCATGACAATTTTCAAGTCTGTAGGGTTCCTGATCCAGGAGAAGAATAGGTTAAAGATTTCAAAGTTGATCCAAAGTACTACCCAATCCCCCTTAATGCTCCGCATCTGGTGGCCCTACATTCATGATTTTAGCTATTTTATTTTAGATCCATATGCTTATCATCCATGCCAATATTGAAGTCTGTAGGGCTCCTTGTTCATCAGAAGATGAAGGTTTAAGTTACAAAATTTTCACAAAGTACTACCCCCTCCCCCCTGGTGCTCCGCACCTGGTGGCATTACTGTCATGATTTAAGCTATTTCCATTAAGGTCTATGAGCTGATTCTCCATGCCAATTTTCAAGTCTGTAGGGCTTGTGGTTCAGAAGAAGAAGAAGGTAAAGATTACAAAATTTTCACAAAAGT
Source organism: Fragum whitleyi (assembly GCA_948146395.1). Lineage (NCBI taxonomy): Eukaryota > Metazoa > Mollusca > Bivalvia > Cardiida > Cardiidae > Fragum > Fragum whitleyi. The sequence goes on along the minus strand of OX411557.1, from coordinate 30,462,718 downwards.
ACTACCCTCTCCCCCCCTGGTGCTCCGCACCTGGTGAATCTAGTCATTATTTTAGTTATTTATATAAAGGTCCAAATGCTGATCATCCATGCCAATATTCAAATCTGTCAGGCTCCTGGTTCAGAAGAAGATGAAGGTTAAAAATTACAAAATTTTCACAAAAGTACTACCCCTCCCCTCTGGTGCTCGGCACCTGGCAGCCCAACAGATATGATTTTAGCTATTTTTATTAAGGTCTATGAGCTGATCATCCATGCCAATTTTCAAGTCTGTAGGGCTCCTGGTTCCGAAGAAGAAGAAGCTAAAAGATTACAAAATTTACCCAAAGTACTACCCCCTCAACCCTGGTGCTCCGCACCTGGTAACCCAAAAGATATGATTTTAGCAATTTTGATTTAAGTCTATGAGCTGATCCTCCATGCCAATTTTCAAGTCTGTAGGGCTTGTGGTTCAGAAGAAGAAAAAGGTTAAAGAATTCAAAATTTTCACAAAAGTACTACCCTCTCCCCCCTGGTGCTCCCCACCTGGTGAATCTACAGTCATTATTTTAGCTAATTAGAAGAAGAAGGTTAAAGATTACAAAATTTACCCAAAGTACTACCCTCTCCCCCTGGTGCTCCGCACCTGGTGGCCCAACAGATATGATTTTGGCTATTTTAATTCAGGTCTATGAACTGATCATGCCATGCCAAATTTTAAGTCTCTAGGTTTCCTGGTTGAGAATAAGAATTTTTAAGATTTTCTTAAAATTTCACCTTTGGTTGCCATAGCAACAAGGATTTTTCATGGATTTCAATTCTTTTAGCTATTTTGGAAAGGGACCACCTTAGCAACATTTCTGTTAAATTTGGTGTTAATTGGCCCAGTAGTTTAGGAGATGTCGTTTAAAGAAATTGTTGACGGACGCCGGACGCCTGACAAAAGCGATCACAATAGCTCACATGAGCACTTCACGCTCAGGTGAGCTAAAAATTGTCATTAAGGCCCCTTTTCCCTTGATATGGCACAGATCCTTCCCATTTTCAATAGAGCTCATCCTCATTCTGACAAAGTTTCATGAATAATAAACCATATTTGTGGCTTCTAGAGTGTAAAGAAGAAATTTGTCATTAAGATTCCTTTTCCTGTGATATGGCACAGATCCTTTGCATTTTAGCAATTTTTACAAGGGACCATCCGAGGAATATTTCTGCCAAGTTTGATTGATTTTGACTCATAGGTTCAAGAGGAAATATTATTTAAAGAAATTGTTGACAAAATTGTCATTTAGGCCCCTTTTCCAATGATATGGCAAGGATCCTTCCAATTTTCAATAGAGCTCATCCTCATAACCTAACAAACATTCTGACAAAGTTTCATGCAGATTGAATTATATTTTTGGCTTCTAGAGTGTAAACAAGAAATTTGTCATTCAGGCCCCTTTTCCTGTGATATGGCATAGATCCTTTCCATCTTAGCAATTTTAACAAGGGACCAAACAAGGAACATTTCTGCTAAGTTTGGTTGATTTTGACTCAGTAGTTTAGGAGGAGATGTCGCTAAAAGAAAATGTTGACGCCGTGACGGACAGACGGATGTCGGACATTGATAGATCACAATAGCTCCCTTGAGCACTCGTGCTCAGGTGAGCTTAGAATCCTTGTTAACGCTCTGAAGTCCACAATTATCATCAGATTGTCTTCAAACATGTATAGAATGAGTTGTTTACTTTCATCTCAAATGTACAATTTGTATTATAAGACTAGAAAGCCATGAATGGCTTGAGTCGCTCCACAGGCTTGAAATTCTTGTAAAAGCAAATAAATGCTTTGACTAGATTTTTAGATATTTGGGGTTCTACTGATGTTGAAAATGATTTTCAAAGTTTCAACTACATAACAGATAGAGAAATGACCTCTGCTATTAAAAGACATATTTTTCATCATATCAAAATAATTTTGGGCTGCGTGATAATGGGTTACCCAAAGATCATACCAAAAATGTCGATTGATATCCATCAGTTACATTCTGAGAAAATGTTTTTCACAGTTTCCACTATTTAACATATTGAGAATTGACCTCCACCCATAAAATGTATATTTTTCATCCAATCAAAATAATTTTTGGTACACTGATAAAGGGTCACTCAAGGATCATTCCAGTGAAATTTAGTTGATATCCAAAAATCACATTCTAAGAAAATGATTTTCAAAGTTTCCACTATATAACATATAGAGAAATGACCTCCGCCTATAAAATGCCTATTTTTCATCCAATCACAATGATTTTTTGTAGACTGATAAAGGGTCACTAAAGGATCATTCCAGTGAAATTTGGTTGATATCCATCAGTTACATTCTGAGAAAATGATTTTTTAAGTTTCCGCTATATAACATATAGAGAAATGACCTCCGCCCATAAAATGCATATTTTCCATCCGATCACAATGATTTTTTGTAGACTGATATAGGGTCACCCAAGCATCATTCATGTAAGATTTAATTGGTATCCATTGATTAGAATCTGAGAGAACTCACTTTTTACCTTATTTGGAAATTAGCCACGCCCATTAAATCCATGTTTTTCATTGGATCAAAATTTCTTGAACAACTTTGAAAGAGGGTCACCCAAGGATCATTCCTGTGAAGTTTGGGCAAAATCCATCCAGTAGTTTCTGAGGAGAAGATTTTTAAAGAAAAGTTTACGACCGGACGCACGCACGCACGGAAGGACGGACGGACGGACGCACAACGGACACAACGCCACGACAATAGCCCCAGTGGCTTTCAGCCAGTGGAGCTAAAAATTAACATTAGGCCATTTTTTACATGATGTGGCTGAATTTAACCTAACTATGACAAGATGCACAAGGTCAGGTAACTAGGATCATTTTGTGAAAGTTTCATCAAATTCAGTCAATAAAGGAAGGATTTACGTTCACAAGAAGGCCCCTCTTTCCAAGGCACAACTGAAATTAATCAAACCACAACAAAATGCACTAGGTCATGTGACTAGGATCACTTTGTGAAAGTTTCATCCTAATCAGTCCATAAAAGGAGGAAGAGTATTGCTCACAAGAGCTTTTACAAGAAGGCTCCTTTTTCCATGATGTAGCTGAAATTCATTAAACCACAAATATAGGCGCATGGTCAAGTGACAAGGATCATTTTGTGAAAGTTTCATTCAAATTAGTCCTGAAATGGACTGTATGTACATTTTGAATATATGTTAATTCGAAAATCTGAGATATTTATACCACAAAGACATGATTTTTACTATGCCTTGATGTCAATGTTATGGGACGGAAAAGGTTGATAAATTGAATTGAGTTTTACGCTACTTTCCACATTTTTTCAGTTATATTGCAGCGGCTAGAGCACCTACCAACAGATTCTGGGTATTTCTCTCACCAGTACAACCATCACATCCTTTACTAGCCTCCAGCTGCTATCTCACATACGCCTACGATTATCAACCCATTGGTGAGATACAAATATTTGGAAAGAACGAGTGCAGTCGTTGGAGATCAAACCCGGGACCTCTAGATTGACAGTCCAACGTGCTACAAACTGTGCTATGAAGGCGGCACGGAACGAAAAAGGAAAACACATAATTAGCCTTTACATTGATACATGCATTTGTCATCATCTCCATCATATAAACACGATCTCCCTCTTCATATCACCTGTTGTGTTTAGCAACTATTAGTTGTTTAAGCAGAAAAATCCAGATTGATACCTTAAATTGATTAAAAATCAATATATATATAGACATCCATTTTGGTGTTAAAACGGGTTGATTGTTACAACTTTGATTCAAATTCATGGCAACAATTAAAATTGATTTTCCAATAAATCACCATCAAGGCGTAGAAGAATCAATTCTGTAATGTGGTAAGAATGTCTTTCATTTTGAAAAAATGCTTTTTTTGATTAATAAGAATTCAAAATGTACACACAGGGTATTCCTTACCTGCTAAACAGAAGTATCATTGTTTTTTTGCAATTTTCTCCAAATAGAAATAGAGAGCAAGAATGCAGGTCATGTTATAGAGATAAGAAATATCATCATATGGCTTATGAAGCTAAACAAGTTGGTTGTACCTCAACCACTGTTCACAAATAACACTTGACCTCAAAGAGCTGTGACCTTGACTACAGAGCTATCAAAAATAAAGAGGTCCAGGAAGGCCTGCATCACTCTACTAGCACTTTCTGCTCAAAAAAATCTATGATCAAAAAGATCAAATTACTGAGAATGCTATAAGCTAAGATAAAGTTAATTTGTAAGAAGATTATCCTCACAGGTCTTAGTGAAAGTTGTTATAGGGTCAAACAGCCACAATAAGTACATATTGCTAAAGAATATTCGGTAGAAATTTCAAGAAAATCAATCCACAAGATATAAAGACTTCCTTTCTTCAAGGAATTTTACATGATACAGAATAATATTGCCAAACAGCCACAATGTGTGCGTGGTCAATTTATGAGAAACATTTACTTTGGAGTTTACACCAAGAAATGTACAAGTTATGTTAACTTTAAATTTTTCATCTTGAAGGTTCCTTTTCCATGGCACAACATCAAAGTGCAAAATATTAAACAATCAGAGAGAGGTTGTTCTGAAGACATTTCCAGACAAAAATCATTCTATACATGACCAAATGAATTTCAGAGAAGAAAACAATTTATATTTCACTGCATGGGACAATTTTTTTGTGACTAGAGTTCCTGTTGATCCATAAATGCACTAACTTTGCTTCAGACAAGCTCAATTTTGGCCTTGAGCTTTGACTTTGACCTCGGAGCTATCCAAAATAATCTCTAAAGTGGCACATCTACTCATATTGGAGAAAAATTTTGCAATGTTATTATGGAATTAATCTATAAATTGTAGGAGTAATGGTCTGTACAAATTTGAATGGACTAAAATAAAAATGGAATAATTCACTTACTAAAGCACAAACAGTATTTCTCCTAATAATTTCTTCCGGGAGCTGTACATAACATGGTCCAGGAGCTTTTATTAACTTAAGTATGCGTTTTCAGATTTAAAAACCACTAAAATTGATGTCTTTTATGCCTTTTTCCTTTTTCTTTTAGGTGAATTTCCTCTAAACAATCATATGAATGATTGCTTAGAGGAAATTCATCTCAAATTAAAGAAGAAGTCTCAAAAAGTTCCTAAAATTCAGGCACTTGAAGTGGCTTATCTTAGTAAAAAATGTAGGGGGTTCTACTATTAGGGAGGGTGCTATTAGAGGAAATAAGGTACGGTTATAAAGACATGACGGAAAATCATTTGTTTCAGTGTAAGATCTATTTATATTCATTGAGAGAACAACAAAAGCTATATCTTCACGAGTGGTGGAGCCAAAAGTGAAAATATAGCTTTTGTTGTTCACCAAATGAAATATCAATCAATCTTACTCGAAAAACAAATGATTATTTTATTTCTTTATTGCAAAAATGAGACAAAATGAGAAGCTTCTAGGACATATTTTCGTACAGCGTCATTTTGCACTTGTTTGCTATGCAACGTTCATTGTGATGACGCTTATTTTCCCCGCATCGATGACGTCAGATACTATGAAATGCACAAAAGCAGGGTATAAGTTTTTGATAATTTCACTGCTTTTGCGGTGAGATTATCAAGTGATAATCTACTGTTATTTCTCAATAAACCACCGAAAAGCATTAAAGAAAACGAAATCTCTCTCCCAAAAGGCAGGCTTGACAAATCTTTGAAGTTCATCAATAAATTTAGGAGCTATTGTCTGTGTAATCTCTTTGTTAATATTTGACCTTATACTGCAACCTTGGCCTTAGAGCTAACCCAAAATTTATTTCAGATGGCATATCTACTAGTCGAGAATTATTGTGCCATGTTCATTTCAATCCATCCTTGAATGTAAGATTAATGGTCCCGGAAAATTGAGACAAATTGAGGGACTTATTCACTTACTCATGCACATAGACTGACTTGTCAAAGTGACTGCTATGTCTCACTTATCACTAGCGGGCTGGACAAAAAGAAACATACCTGCAAATCCAGCTTGGTACAGATATTGCACCATCTGTGTTGACTTTCCAGACCCAGTTTCACCAAGAACAACACAGACTTGGTTTTCTTTTACAGTGCTTAAAATATCCTCCCTCCTGGCATACATTGGTAGAGCAGCCTCAAATCTTCTACACTCGGCACCAAAGGCTACTCTTATAGCTCTCACTTGTTTGTCAAATTCTTTATCTGATAGGTCTAAGATTTTTGTTTTCATTGATTGTAAATATTTGACAAACTCTCCTCTTTGAAGACTCAACTCAGTTTCTTTATCTTCCAGTGCAGGTTTCTGGTCAACCAAGTTCTGAAAAGCTGTCAAAGACACACCTTTCTTGGCATGTAATTGTTGTTCAATTTTTTGAAGCTCCTCCTTTACATGTTTCAGTTTTTCGTCATGACTGTTGAATACCTTTTCAGCTGATTTAATGATGTCTTCTAGGACATGACGTTTATCGACACTTCTATCCTTAGGTGCACCTTTTGCATCATGCTCATTTTCGAAACAATGCACTTTCATAACAGAATTACGATTACTTTTGTTCAATAGAGAATGTCCTTGAGCACGTTTCCTTGAAGAGCTAAATGACATTACAATTGTCTGATCTTGTGACCCTTTGCCTTTTAAATCAATTAATTCAAAGTCTAAATCCTTAGGTCTTCCCATGCGGTAAAAGAAAAATTCTTTCAAGTGAGTTTCCTTATCAATGGCTTTGGAAAGAGTTAAATAAAGAAGAAACTCTTTTTTCTGACTACATTGTTGTTGCCCATTTGTCTTCTTAGATTTTGGTGCAGAATTTCTTATGTTTCTCTTCTGAACATGTTGTTCACCTGAATCTTGTCTGCTAACTTTCTTTTGGCTATTGAGTTTTTGGTCTGTCAAAACTGAAGTTTTCCCACTTGTAGCATTTGAATCATTTTCACTGTTAACAAGTTCAGATTTCTGATTCTTAACATTTTTGTTTTCATCACTTGGTTTTGAACTATAATGCTCTTCCTTGATGTTTTTAAATGATCTCTCAGTTTTGTCCCTTATTTTAGGTCTTGCTCCAAGGCTTCCATCCATAGCTTGTTGAGCATGAGTCTCGGGAGTATGAGGCAACCCCTTTGCATTTGAATCATTTTGATAACGTGTGGAACTAGTGAAAACCATTGTTGGAATCTTGTCAAAATCGGTAATCAAATCTGATATTTCAGCTGCGGTTGGACTTGTACACAAAGTATTTTCCTCCAATTGAGACATCGTTTTCTTAGTGTCATTTTTTGACATTTTACCACAATTACTGATAATCTTCTTGAACAGTGTGAAGGATTTTACATCTACATTTATCTAGTTCAAGACGAATCCACTTTTGATATTTATCCACATGTCTGAAAAGAAATACAATTTAAAATGAGTCTGTGCATGAGATTTCCAAATACAGTCAAACCTGTCTTAAGCAAGCACCCAAGGGACATTAATAGTGCTTGCTTAAGACAGGTGCTTGCTTAATACAGGTCAATTTCAGTGCAAATGGTTGATTTGTGAACTCAGTGGCCGCTTGCCTAAGACAGGTTGCTTGCTGAATACAGCTGGCCGCTAAGACAGGTTTGACTTACAGTACATGTATTTCAAACATGCGCAAAGCAAAGACTCTGACCAGCCTGTGCATCCACACAGTCTGACCAGAGTCTTCACTATGAGTTTAGTGGATAGATAAGGTCTCAAAGTATCTGTAGACCATCAGGTAACTTTATGTTTAAAGTATGTGGTTGTCAACACTACTCAGTGTTAGCACCTCATGAACATTTCAAACAGTTGAGAATGTCATGCACAGGCTCAAATCTTAGATAGAGCCAAACATTGCCAATACCCGACCAATTCTATCAACAATAGTATTGAATAAAAAAATCTTTCAATTTACAACATGGCCATATATGATCATCAGGAGCACCGCAAGAGGGTGTAAACACTCCACTGTTTATAATTTCTTAGGCAAAAGGAAATATATGAACTTGGTACCTACAGAAAGGTCATGTCCCAAGCAATGATCATGTGCAATATGAAGGCTCTTTGACTGACCAATCAAAAGTTATGACCAAGGTAAAAAAATGTAGACAAATTTTACCTTGAAAAATGACCTTGACCTTAACTAATGACCTTGAACTTGGTACCTACAGTAAGGTCTTGTCCCAAGCAATGATCATGTGAAATATGAAGGCTCTTTGACTTACCATTCAAAAGTTATGACCAAGGTTAATTTTTTCTAGAAAGTTTGACCTTGAAAAATGACATTGACCTTGACTTTAAACTTGGCACCTACAGTAAGGTCTTGTCCCAAGCAATAATCATGTTAAATATGAAGCCCTTATGACTTACCATTCAAAAGTTAAGACCAAGCTAAAAAAATGTAAACAAATTTGACCTTGAAAAATGACCTTGACCTTAAGTAATGACCTTGAACTTGGTGCCTACAGTAAGGTCTTGTCCCAAGCAATAATCATGTGAAATAATAAGACTCTATGACTTACTATTCAAAAGTTTTGACAAAGGTTAAATTTTTTAAAGAAATTTGACCTTGAGAAATGACTTGATCTTGAGCGAGGACCTTGAACTTGGTACCTACAGAAAGGTCTTGTCCAAAGCAATGATCATGTGAAATATGAAAGCTCTATCACTAACCATTCAAAAGTTATGAGCAAGGTTAAAGTTTGTCACACCAACGCAAATGCCAACGCCAATGACGACAAGGTGATCATAATACCTCGGGTTTTCTTCGAAAAAAAACGAGTTAATAAATTGGTCCATATATACGGAATTGACATTTTAGTACAGGGGATATATAGGATCTGTTATCGCATTTCGTTTGAGACAAATTGATCTGAATCAAATATAGTCAAGAATTGAAAAGTTATCAGGGGATGACACTTACTCCTAAGATTAAGGAGTCAATTGGACTCTTAACACTTGAAATCAAGGATTCGAAGCTTAAAGTCAGGTGTCCGAATTTTTATAATGGGAGAATATTGTAGGAAAGAAGAAATTGCTTTCTATAAGCAATTTCTTCTTTTCCACGATGTTCTTCTAGAGAAGAGTTGTTTTTTTTTCTCAAATACTACAGGATGCAAGCAAATATTTTCTTCAACAATTTTTGTAGTGAAAAGATCTTCAGTTTTGGCAAGTGTTAGAAACGACACTACTTGGTGAATTTGTTTTTCAAAATATTCTTATGAAATCCTTGGAGTCCATCAGACTTGTTACTTGCAAATGGAAGGAGTCCCAACTGGTAAATAAGGAGTATGGACTCCTGGACTCCCCTTAGTGTAGAACCCTGGTTATTAAGCGAGCCTGACCTTTCTACTGACTCTTTGATGTCTACTGATGTCTTGATAGTGCTGCTCCATGAAAATTTAAAAGCCCCTTTTTCCATGACACCACATAATTGCACCAAATGGCAAAGTTGTAGCCATGGTCAAATGAGAAATTTTTTGTCCCTTTTCCAATGACATAGGATATTGTCACCAACCTCCGTAAAAAGCACATAGTCACTTGATAAAGGACATATGCATCCTTGTGATAGCACAATCATTCTGAGCAAGTTTGAAGTCAATCGAATGAAAACTGTGGAAGAGCAATAAATTGAAGATTAAATCTTAATTAGGATCCTTTTCCCATGATGCTTGACAGATTTGACCTTTTTTCAAAAGGAACTATCCTAATGATGGTCCAATTATACTGACCAAGTTTGAAGACAGTCAGATGAAAACTGTAGACTTTTGAGCGTGAATGAGAATTTTCTCATTAGATTTTCCAATTATTTTATTTAAATGCCCTGCTTGAGGGATAGGGCCCATTTTCATAAGGAACTATCCTTGTGATAGTACAACCATTCTGAGTAAGTTTGAAATCAATCAAATGAAAACTGTGCTATTAAGAGGGTTATAACAAGGACTTTCTAATTGAATTTTCCCATGATGTTGGAGGGATCTGACCAATTTTGGAAGGAATGATCCTTGTGAAGGTCTTATCATTCTGACCAAGTTTGAAGACATTCTGATAAAAACAGTGGACTCTAGAGTGTTAATTAGCAAAAGTTAATGGACAGACGGCCAGACGGATACCAAACTGGAAAACTGGTATCCCGATGGCTCTTCTGACCTTCAGTCAGTAAAGCTTAGATTAAATTTTACACATATTTGCCCTTGAAAAAGACTTTTGACTTTGACCTTGACTGATGACCTTGAATTGGGTACCTGCAGAAAGATCTTATCACATGCAATACATTTATAAAATATGGTGTCTGAATCAAAAAATTGAAATAAAGTGACATTGAAAATATTACCTTAACCTTTATTGATGGCTGTGACTTTTGTATCCTCTAAAAAGTTTTGATATAACAATATGCATTTGAAATATAAAGACTTTCCTACCATTTTCTAAAGTTGTAGCTCATGCAAATTTTTTCAATTTCACACATATCTAACCTTGAAATAATCTTGACCTTGACTAATGACCTTGGAGTTGGCACCAACAGAAGTGTCCTGTCACAAGCAATACACATGTGATATATGAAGTCTCTATCACTTACCAATCAAAAACGATATGCCCCTATCGATGTGGGGGGCATAAAAAAGGAAATTGCGTGTTACAACAATAGTTTCTTACACAAAGGATGGTTAAAGTTAAAATTGCAACACATTTTCTTTTAAAGTATTACCTGCATCAGCTTTCATTTAAAACTTAAGTTTTAACCCTTTTTAGTCCTCAATAAACTACATTTTTAACCCAGAAAAGTTTAAAAATAATATAATTGAATATAAATTAAAGACTAAAACACTTTTAAAGCATTTAATGCTTTCAGCATTTTCATTTCAATTCAAGTTTTTAATGTCAAAGGGTTAAACTTTGAAAAAACAAGATAGGGTTGAAAATTTAACAAAGCTATCTAGATTTGTGAATGCTATCTATTGATAACGATAAAAAGCAATCATTGAATGAATTAAATAAGAGTTTGAATAGAAAATATATCTTACTTATTAAGAAAATATAAAATCATGTTCCTGATTTAGAGAGGGTCCTTTAAGCAATCTTATAATATGGCCTACGTTGTGGGAGTGTAATAACCCTGTTGAATATTTTTGATATTACATGGGTGTTACAGGCATCATTTTGAGGTGAGCAGGGATGTGGAATTCCAATGCCCGGCTTGTCCGACACGGGCTTGTTCACTTAAGGACAAGTACTTTTTTCTAGGTAACTTGTTCGTGGACAAGTTAATACTAAAGCAAATCTTGATAAAGTTCTTAAAAGATCTAGGAGAACAAGATGTGTTTGTGAAACACAAATGCCCCCGAAACAGCATTTTTTTTCAAAGTTTGACCTTGACAGATGACCTTGACCTTGTCACATGACCTTGACTTTGGTACCAGCAGATGCAGATCATTGAGATCTATCATCATGCCAAATATGAGCCTTGTATCTTGAATAGGCTTGAAGATATTGGCAATGTTAAGTTTTTTGGTTAACTTTTTGAGTTATTTGACCTTGACAGATGACCTTGACCTTGTCACATGACCTTGACTTTGGTACCAGCAGATGCAGATCATTGAGATCTATCATCATGCCAAATATGAGCCTTGTATCTTGAATAGGCTTGAAGATATTGGCAATGTTAAGTTTTTTGGTTAACTTTTTGAGTTATTTGACCTTGACAGATGATCTTGACCTTGTCACATGACCTTGACTTTGGTACCAGAAGTTGCGGATCATTGAGATCTATCATCATGCCAAATATGAGCCTTGTATCTTAAAAAGGCTTGAAGATATTGGCAATGTTAAGTTTTTTGGTTAACTTTTGCAGACAGACAGACAGACAGACGGACGGACGGACGGACAGACAGAAGGACAGACGGACAGACGGACAACGGTAAAACAATATGCCCCCGATCTTTCGATACGGGGGCATAAAAAGTCATCCTATTGTTTGTATCAAATTGGAGAAAACATTGTCTTTAATGAAGAAGATGCTGGGTTACAGCATTTTCTTCATTAAAAACAATGTTCTTTCCCAAAATTTATCAATTCATTTTTATGGGCAAGTTCATTTTGATCCTGGACAAGTTGGAAATCGATTTTTACTTGTCCATGGACAAGTGGGGAAAAGTCGTATTTCCACGACCCTGGGGGTGAGATATTTAGAGATTCTCTCAAGGCAAAATGAAATTTAGAGGATTTTGTAGAATTTCTCCCTAAAAATTCTTAATTTCTCAATAGATTTGGCTTAATGAGAAATTTTTGCAGATGATTTTCTGAGCCAGAATTAACCCTGGTGTCATACACTAGTTGAATATCCATGCAAATGTGCTAAGAAATTATAGCAACATTATATTTTGGTTTTGAAAATGATGTCACAATGCACTTGATGACATCCATTTGTAAACAACATTATATATGCTTCTTGGAATGACTCAGTAAATCTATGAATTTCTAGAATTTCCTTGATTTATTCCAAAAATTCAGGTCATATTATAAATAGAATATATATCAAATTTGTGCTCATAAAATACCCAATTTATTAAACTTGTCATCTAAGACAAATGAAAACTTGGCGCAGCCTTGTTTGAATCTGTTAAATTAGATGACTCGTTTAATAAATTCAGTATCCAATGACCACTCATTCAATGTCCTCTATATAATCCATTAGAATTCAGTCTTAAGATTTATTCCCTGTGAACTTAAGCCTGAGAAAATATCGTAGAAAAAAGAAAAAATTACTTGAAACAAACTAAGTTTATATTGCTCATTTAATAAACATTCTCACCACAAAGATGTTAACATATTATTATAAATGTAATCCAATTCAATCAAGAATTTTGATCGGTTTAAATCACATCTTCGGGAAATCAGTTGACGTAAGGCCAAGGGAGTTATTTGCTATGTGCTAAGGCAGTTGCACTGTACATAGGCGTAGCTAGGATTTTGAAACTTTTACGCATTTAGAAGGCGACCACCAAAGAATATATAGGATAAAGGCGATATGTGGACTGTGACTAAAGACTAATGCCCTCCACCCGCTCCCAATTAATATGCTTTGTGCGTTGGTTAATAATCAAACATCGTAACTATAGCTTGAATAAGCTGTAGTTTCGATGTTATGAGCATTCATCAACGAGATTTTTCGAAAGAGGGTTCATTTGTATTACGCAATTGCGTAATGTGCTTAATGGGAGCTACGCCCTTGCTGTATACTCCAATAAATGCAGTGAAAAATACACTCATCCCTATATTCCAACAGTTTTTTAGTGTTATCTGCAACCTCTTTTAATTTAGACAAGTAAAAAATTTCAAACAATAGCATATCACCTATAGATGGCCTTAACAATACAGCTGCATGTGCTGGATAATGAAAAGAAATTTATGAAGATATCTTCAATTACAACAGAGATATGGCCAAAGTTAGAACTTGTCACATGAACACCTATGCCAATTAATGCCAATGGCAATACCAAAGCCAACAACAACAATGCCAACTCGAGTGAGGCCAAGTTGTTCACAATACATCAGGTTTCTCTGAAGATAGTCAAGCTAAAAATGAGAAAGGGTGAAAATTGAAAGTAAACAGAAGTGTCAAGTTTCAAGTAAATGATTTCAGTAGAACTAGAGATACCACAAAATTTGCATGATGACAACAACAACAATGACTACCACATTATGACGGCAAGGCTATGGCAAAACCTTGGGGAAAACTACCAAGCCAAAAATGAAATTTTCTAGAATGTTCTAGAATGTTCAAAAAGGGTTAATTCATTTTTTTGAGGGCATAAACAATTTTGCAGAGACCCATAGAATTGTGTAACGCTCAAGAGTAAACAAGCATTTTCTTCATTAGCATAATATTTTCAACCCTTTTCTAAAAATAATTTAGGATAATTCATCTCTTAGATCTATTTAGAACCATTCAAAGATGAGCTAAGAATTTTCTGGTCCAAAGACAAAGACAAGTGGCCTAGAAAAACATAAAATTATACTTCAGGACAAACATTCTGTCCAGTTATGTTTTGTTCAATAAAGCATTTAATTTGAAAGATAATGTTTTGAAAGTATTGCATAGAAATATCAGCCCTATCTTTGAAACATAGGGACTGTTTTCATTGGCATGAGACCACAAATGGGGTTGATTGAGTGTCAACGGCGTAAATGACATTTAACTTTTTTTGAACAACATACCACTTAGCATAGTAAATTTTTGAATGTCAGCAACCCTGTATTGATAATCCAATATGAAAACTCTAAAAAAGTTGGTAGAAAAATGGTTGCCTTTCAGAAACGCTGTTTCATTTTATCATAATTTTTAATTTTTTGCAGGTTCTTGCTGGATCATGACATAAAGATGTTTTCTGAAACTTTTGGACAATAAATTTAGCCCTTGCTAGAAATAGGAGGAGGTGTAATTGGACAATCTAACGTGACAGTTTTACGCTGTTTTATTCTTGGACTGTATATCAAAGTTTTACAAAACCACTATAGATTGCAGGGTCTAACCGTCTACTTTATAATAATGCTACATTCATTCATGTGCTTATTCTCATTTAAAAAGATTTTTGAATATTTGCCAATTCACAAGACTGGACAAGACTTTTGTCCATAAGTATACTTGTCCACAAGTACTTGTCCACAAATGAAAGGCCCAACTGTTGGAAAAGTCAAGCATGCAGAGGTTGACTTTTACTCCCGAGATTAAGAAGTCAGTTGGACTGCTTATAAATGAAATCGAGGAGTCCATACTCAAAAAAAGTTGTCCGAATTTTCATAATGAGTAAACATTGCAGAAAAGAAGAAATTGCTTGTTATAAGCAATTTCTTCTTATCCACAATTTTCTTCCAAAGAAGAGTTTTTTCTTGAAACACTACAGCATACAAGCAAATCATGTTTTCATCGATAACTTTTGTAGTGAAAAGTCAAAAGAAAGGTTTTTGGTAAGTGTAAGAAAGAACACTAGTTTGTTGTGTGCAATTGTTTTCAAAATATTCTCTTGTGACCCTTGAGTCATTCAGAATCCTTATTTGCAAATGGAAGGATTCCAAACTAATAAAAAAGGAATCTTGCTCTCGCAGACTCCCCTTTGTGTGGAACCCTGGCATGGGGAATCCATATAGTATAGATTTCTGTTCTCATTATCCAATGTTTTTTTTTATAGACTCATCAAATCATGAAATATGAAACATTCAAAATTGAGACTAGGGGAATCCACAAACCTGAATTTGAACCAAAGGGACTCAATAGCTCAAGTTAAAAGAAAATGATGCAGTTCGGGTTACACATTTTTATTATAATATTTTATTTATTTCATTGAGGTATGAAACTAAAAACATAATCATACTGTACTGCATGAATACGCGAAGTATGGAAAGTATTTTCCTTTGGAACACAATCATTCTGCTGACAGCTACCACAATACTACATTCTATAAACTTATTGACTGAATACAAAACCAAGGAGTATGTGGATGATTGTTTTAGCGTGGAACTCTCAAATTCACTCTGGACAACAAGTTGCAAAAAGTTACTAGTAACCAGCATAACTCCAAAACTAAAGACTTCAAATTCTTTTTGCAAAAATACTAGCTTCAACTCATTTTTCCTACTCTTGCTCATTCTGAGCGGTGATATACAGATGCATCCTGGTCCGGTAAAATTTCCCTGTGCTATCTGCTCGAGACCAGTAGCAAAAAACCATCGAGCCCTCATGTGTGACAAATGTGACTTTTGGTGCCACATAAAGTGTGTTGGAGTTTCTCCAAATGAATACAACAACCTAATAGGAAGCTCTACTTCCTGGATATGCCCTCCATGCGGAACTCTTCATTTTACAGACTCTTTCTTTAGTGATGATAATGCAACCATTAATCTCAGTAATAGCTTCTCAGTGTTATCTGACAATGAATTGATGCCCCCTTTAAGAGAACAGCGCAGACATGTGACTCGAAAAACAACATTAAAAGTGCTCAGCTTAAACAGTAACAGTTTGGTATCTGACAATAAACATGCTCTATTTTCTAGTATGCTAGAGGAACACAAGCCCGACATCCTTTGTGTATGCGAAACCAAAATAGATCCATCAATCAGTGACTCAGCTTTATTCCCTACAGGATCTGGATATGAAGTAGTTAATCGTAAAGATAATAAACTTGGTGCAGGTGGAGTATTAATTGCAGTTAAAAACACTATCATAGCTACACCAGTATTGGACCTTGATACTAATTGTGAAATAGTTTGGATAAGAGTTGAGATTACCAACAACAAACCGCTGTATGTTGGAACATTCTACC
The DNA here is from genome assembly GCA_948146395.1 of Fragum whitleyi. Classification (NCBI taxonomy): domain Eukaryota; kingdom Metazoa; phylum Mollusca; class Bivalvia; order Cardiida; family Cardiidae; genus Fragum; species Fragum whitleyi. The sequence goes on along the minus strand of OX411557.1, from coordinate 30,446,374 downwards.
GAACTCCATCATCAGACAACCCAGATGTTATCAACACGCTTCACGAATCAGTCTCAAAATTGACATTGAAAGACCACTCCCTACCAAATATTATAATCAATGGAGATTTTAATACACCAGATATCCAGTGGGATGAACTTGTAATACGAGATAATCCTAGTTATTCTAGAAAACTCAATGAGACTATGCTGGACTTTGTAAATGCAAACTTTCTTACACAGTTAACAAACGAACCTACACGTAACAACAATATTTTAGACCTAACATTGACAACAAACCCAGATATGGTTACAAATTTACAGGTTCAACCAGGTATGAGTGACCATTTATCTGTATCCTACGACATAAACCTATCTGCAAAACATCAGAAGAAACCTGATAGATATGTCTTCCAATATAGGAAGGGCGATATCAGTGCCATTCGGAATGATATGCAAACATTTAGTGACAAATTCATTGATAGTAATCCATTGGAACAGAGTGTCGAATATAACTGGAACTTATTTAAGTCCACACTACTGGACTCAATGAAGAAAAATATTCCACAGAAGAAAGTTACATCGAGGTGGAATCTACCATGGTTTACCCAAGACATTAAAAGACTGTGTCAACAGAAAAAACGTGCTTGGAAGCTTGGAAAACATAATAAAAACAGCCACTCATGGAAGAGATACCTAAAACTCGACAAGATGGTGAAGACTTCCCTAGAAGAATCACACCGAGAGTACTTTGATAATATACTTAATGTTGCTGTCACAGAAGACCCAAAGAAATTCTACTCCTACATCAAACAAAAGAAAGCTGGACAAAGCAACATACCAGTTCTGAAAAGAAATAACACCATACTTAGTGAGCCCCAACCAAAAGCACAAGCCCTAAATGAACAGTACTGTTCTGTTTTCACCAAGGAAGGTAACACAACCCTACCACAAATGGACGGTCAAAAAGCACCTCCAATGCCAGATATCAAGTTTACTACAAATGGGGTAGAAAAACTCCTACAAGATCTAAACCCGTCAAAAGCCTCTGGACCAGATCTTCTACCAACTCGCATCCTTAAACTATTAGCAAAGGAACTAGCCCCAGTGATTACAATGATTTTCCAACAATCATATGACACCCATGAAGTACCAACAGACTGGAAACAAGCAAATGTCACAGCTGTTTTCAAAAAGGGTGATAAGACAAACCCAGCTAACTACAGGCCTGTGTCGTTGACCTGCATCCTCTGTAAATCAATGGAGCATATACTTTTCACCCAAATTATGGGCCATCTGGACAAAAATCAGATATTAGTCAACTTTCAGCATGGATTCAGATCAAACCACTCATGCGAAACCCAACTTCTTAACACAGTTGAAGATCTTTCAAGATGCCTCGATAAGAAACAAACTATAGACACTCTCATTCTTGACTTCAGTAAAGCCTTTGATACAGTTCCCCACAGAAGACTATTACATAAAATTGAACATTATGGAATCACAGGAAAGACAAAGCATTGGATTGAGTCCTGGCTGTGCCATCGCATGCAGAGGGTTGTGCTTGATGGATCAACATCAACTGATTCTCCAGTAATCTCGGGGGTACCACAGGGTACAGTACTAGGACCTCTCATGTTTTTACTGTATGTAAATGACATAGCAGACAAGGTTTCGCCTCAAACAAAAATCAAACTCTTTGCCGATGACTGCCTACTTTACAGATCCATAAACAACATAACCGATCAACATCAACTGCAAAAAGACCTAGACTCTATGGTGAACTGGTCACATACTTGGCTTATGAAATTCAATGCCTCTAAATGCCACCTATTAAAAATCACAAGGAAACAGAAATATATAGAGACAAGCTACACTATAGACAACAACATTCTTGCTAGAGTAGACCATTACCCTTACCTTGGTGTTGAACTTACCACAAACCTTACATGGAAAAAGCACATAAGCAACATAACTGGGAAAGCAAACAAGACTCTAAACTTCCTGAGAAGACATCTATACAACTGTAATGAAGATGTGAAAAATAAGGCCTTTACCACTTTAGTTCGACCACACCTAGAATACTCATCTTCAGTCTGGGACCCATATCATAAACAAGAAATCTTCGCATTGGAAAAAGTTCAGCGTAGAGGGGCCCGATTTGTTACTGGGAACTACTCGTACAGAGACAGCGTAACTTCTATGGTTAAGAAACTAAATTGGCAACCTCTAGAACACCGCAGAAAATACAAACGACTATCAACATTCTACAAGGCCATAAATAACCAATCACCAGTTATCATTCCCAACTACATAACGCCATCAACCAGACAAGGTACAAGATCCCACAACAAGACATTTATTGAAATACAAGCCAAAAATGACCAATACAAATACAGCTTCCTCCCAAGGACTATCAGAGATTGGAATTCCCTTCCCTCAGACCTGGTGACTGCAACATCTGTGGACGTATTCAACCAACGTCTGCAGCAGTACATGGCCTAAGACAAACAACGGGTTTTATTGTTTTTAATTTGTATATATGCCTATGGCTTTTAAATTGGCTTGGATGACGCCACTTGCCCGTGATGCTTAGGCCCTGGGCAGTAACAATGTAGATGTAGATGTAGATTTTGACTCGCTATTCATCATAATTAAACAGCCTTTGGCATTCAGCACATCAATCGGCGAATATCTGATAAGACTGATTTATTATGTTGAGCTTTTCAGAACTTTGGGCTAAGAATTGAATCCAAGAATAATCTAGATCTTGATTTACCATTGTAAATTTTTGTAGAAGCGCACATACGAAAACATGATATTCAACATGCAAGATATTCGACATCGATACTCACTAGTCACTGATCCAATGTTCACACATTCACCTAAAGGTTATATTTTATTTTATTGTCCCTGACCCGGATCGAAATCACGGGAAATCGTTCTACTTTCAGTTTCGTTTTCGCGGAAATTATCTGTCAGAAGTAGTGAATAGTTTCGAATCTGTTTTAGACTATGAGCTACTGGGACCCTGTAGCCCCCCCCCCCCCCCCCCCCCCACACCACCACCACCACCACCACACCCCACCCCTCTCCATGAGGGGATTTTGTACACTTTGATTTTCTGAAAGGAACACGTATAAGCAACGTTTTAAGGCATGTTAACTCTGGCGAGTGAGGTTTTTGTGATATACGTTACTTTGAAATGACCCACCCGAGATCCTTATAAAATGCTATAATCTGCCTCCACTTTGAGAAATTCTTTAGGCAGATTTTGTGAAAACTTTTACCTATAATTAGGGGTGACTATTGAGATCATAATTAGTACCACGATAGTATTGCGATGGTAAAAGTGGGTGGGCATAAAACGCAGACAATATAGAATATATAGTAACGCATACAATATAGAATAAAGAGAGATTGCAGACAGGGGTATAAAACGCAGACAACATAGGTAAAGAGGCTGTATGCTGTTACGCAGACGATATAAAACAAAGAGCTTAGATTACCAAGCCTTTTATCAACACTTTATAGTTTTTTCGGTTGAGTGTGTGTGTGTGTTTTTTTTTTTAATTATTCTTTTATTTTAAAAGCTTATTTATCTTCATGAGAATTACGAATTTGGCTTCGCTGGTAAGTTCATAATTAACTTTTACGTCATAACTGAGAATAATTTGATTATAAAAAAATGCCTAAAAACAATTAGCAATTGGATTAAACAATATTATTATTCAGTTGTGTAACTTATTTTGAAAGATTATTAAACTCATGACAGTGGCGATTTTTCAGCTTCACTTTAAGAATTGGTAAGTTTTAAAAAATCAACTTTTAACGTTATAACCACGGACCCTAAATATAGATACATATTTAGAGTCCCTGTTATAACTGAGAACGCTATGGTTATACAATAATATTAGTATTTTTCATGATCACACGTAACTGATTATTATTTCATGAATGCAAGTTTTGGTTTATTTCTATACAATGAAGATTATTAGTAAGTGATTTTCAATTTGAAATAGGGCTAGTGAACGTTTCTGAAAAAAAAAATTAAACAAAATAATGAACCACGGAGAAAAAATCTACTTCACCCATGATAATACTCTAATATTATTATGTTTTCAGTCTTTACACTTTGTTCGTAAATTTTCACATGAATCTATAGATGTAGAGGTTCGAGGTTTGTATGCACATATTATAATCATTATTCTCAAACAAACGATATTTCGATATAAAAATAGTATCTTTGAAAAATTAGCTATACCAAGGTCCATAGATATATGTTCTGTGCATGTAAATAAAAAAGTAGTCAGAAGCGGATCAGCAATCTGCCGCTTGCCAATCAACTCAATTCAATCGAATCCATTTAATCTGGTCCACACATAAAGTGAATCTTCTTTCGACCATGGAAATCAAAATTTTGCAGATGCATCCATATTATTTTGGTCTAAGTGTCCTCTTTCTTAATTTATGTATGTCATTTTGATGCACCTCGGGAATTATTCATGGTTAATCTACAATGTTAGAAATATTTTGCTGTATTGAAGATATCTAAACCTTACTGTCACTTTATACTCTGTTAAAAATAGAAATAGAAAACATCGAGATGAAAGGAGAATTTTCTTAATGAGAGCAATTTCTCCTTTTCTCGGGCGCATATTTCTATTTCTGTTTCGTTCTTGTATTGTTTCTTAGACTTGCTAGGATCTGAAACTCGCTCATCATTGATCGCTCAAGTAAATGCTACTGTCAATTAACAAGGTAATCTAGACAGGTGACAAAACGTTATATGCATCGATGCTGTAAGGTGTTAACCACGCTTCTTGAATTACGATTATCAGTTAGACGCGTGTCCAGTCGGTCATTTGCTATTTTATCGGTAATAATTCCAAAACGCTTTTAGACATAGACATAGACATTCTTTATTGACATAAGCTTATACAGCTTTTAGTCGTACAATGATACATACATTATACATATACACGTAAAAGTTATCAAATGGTGAAGAAGTTTCGTGACAGCAAGTATATATATAATAAACTTATCTACTTTTTTGTTTCATGCATAAACAAAGGAAAACATGACATTTGACAAGTATAACGCTGCTAGTAGATGCTTCGTTAAATTCGCTTTTATTTTTTAGCAACATTATTTGCTACAGGAGTGTATAGCAGCATCGTTGAAAAGAGGAATATGCAGATGATAGCTTCCGAAAACACTGTAGCGACATAGAAATTTGATAATATACGGAGTGGCTTCGATTTCAATAGATGAACAAGTTTCAGTAAGTGATAACCTGAGTTGCTAAATTTGACTTTTGATCACTTTCTTAAAACTTAACCGTCTCCGAATCAATATTTGTCTGTAATAGAATATTAAGAGTAAAAATTGATCTTAGCCAGAATACCTTGATTCCTAACCAATGTAAAATAAATTCGAATTAAACAGATTTACAACTTTTCTTATATATTTGATAAACGTACATTTCAGTTATATTTACGAGCTTATAGAATAACATCGACGATATATATAAATCAAAAAAAAAAAATAATAACATTATTCATGTGCATACAAACGATCTCTACATTTATTAATTTACGTGAAAATTTGGTAATAAAATGTCAAAGTTGAAAAATTATAAAAACATTTGAGTACTGTCTTGGAGATATTAGTTTTTGTTAACAGTAATTCATTATTTTGTTTTCATTATTTAATCAGACACGCTCACTAGCCCTATTTCAAATTGCATTTCATATAATCGTCCGTTTGTAAAAAATAAAAAAATAAAACTAAAGTAAAAGAAAATAAGCTGAAATTTTCACCAATTTAATTATATTGTTAAATCAAATTGATAAATAATACAGTCGTTTTTTATAACCAAAGCATTCTCAGTTATGACGCAAAAGTTTATTTTGACCTTATTATTTCTTTAAGCGAAGCAAAATTCATAATTTTAATGCAAAAAAAAAAAAAAAAAAAAAAACACACACAACCGAATAAAATAAAAAGTGTTGAAAAAAAGGCTTGGAAATGTAATTGCTTTGTTTTATATTGTCTGCGTAACAGCATATTGCCTCTTTACCTATGTTTGTCTGCGTTTTGTACCCCCGTCTGCAATCCCTCTTTATTCTATATTGTATGCGTTACTATATATTCTATATTGTCTGCGTTTTATACCCACCCGGTAAAAGTTTTTTTTACAATAGTAAAACAAAAGTTTTATTACAAAAATAACTAAGGTAATAATTAATTTCAAAGATATAAGTATACTTTTTATTAGGTAGTTACTTTATCGTGAAGAATACATTGTGTTAAACTACAACAGGAATTTAATCTCTAGTCAGTGAAAATTTTGCATAAAAACAGTCAAAGCAGTGTTCCATTATTTTTGTTATTTCAATACTGGCTCTCACTTCAGACTAGTAGTTGTTCATCTTATTTATTATTCTTTATTTCCTCCATAAATGAAGATACAAAATATATACAAAAATTACATGGACATGAAAGGACATGAGTTTTTAAAGGTTTTAGTGAGTGTTGGGATGGAATGAATGGATCGTTGAAAAAGCGATTTACAATGGTTTTTATTGAGATGAATATCATTTTCACAATGAATCTAGCTTTATCGACCATAAATGAATAGTTTCGACGCTTCTTAATCCGAAGGTAGGGCAGATTCAGGGGAGATAAACCAGAGATCGTATTTCGAAAGTATACCTTGGTTTATTTGACCCGAATTTGACCTTTTTGGAATAAATGCTTAAATAACAATTGTAGATCCACAGGTTTGAGTGAGTGATCAAAGGTCAATTTTGTCTATACACTGTATAGACAAAATTGACCTTTGATCACTCACTTGAAACTGTGGATGTATACCGACATATTTTATCAATTTACAAAATATATATTACATTCAATACCGTCTGTTTTTCATTCCTTTGAAAGCACGTGCAGAGCCGGGTAGGAATAAGTATAGGATAGAAAACGAGAGCCGTGGTACATGGGAAATAGACACGAGCGTTAGCGAGTGTCTATTTCCCATATACCGCGGTACGAGATTTTCCATCTGACTTAGACCACGATTTTCTTACATTATCTGTATTTTTTACTCGAACCTGTAAATGATGAAACAGAGTAAATCTCGCTGTGATATTACTCTTATCAAGTGTGAATATGCTGAAATTACTTATGAATCTTTTTCCGTTACCATTTTCAGATTTTTTGCACTTTTGCGACTGTCGAAAGTCTTTTGGGAAAAAAAGGCTGTATAAATTGCTCGTCATCTTTTTGAAATGACTCGGCCCAGAAACCTGTCGAGATTCATGTGCAAGGCACACTTCCACCGTATATCTGTATATACAACGCTCGGAGTTGTTGCCAGTATCGGAGGGTAGCGTAGATTGGGACAGGTTAACCAGTCTAAAACAACCGGCGCCATCTTTAGATTTATACATAGATTTTTACAGTAAATTACGGCTGAAAAATCTTAATTTTTGAGAATGACGAATCATTCTCAAAAATTAAAATTTTTCAGTCGTTATTTAAGAATCTAAAGATATTCATATAAGGTACGATGGTTTCACGTCAGTGACTTAAACGAGTAGCGTTGGCGACATGAAATGTTTTCACTCACAGTACGAGGGTTAACGCCATTTTTCTGATGTAATCGAGTTTTTCCAAGGTTTCCCCGTTATTTTTAAAAATAGTCCATCCATGTACATCCGAGGTTGATCGTGAGATTGGCCGAGTGGTGTTCCGAATGGAAGTTTCGTCTGTCCATCGGATCGGTTTTGTGTTCTTCTCACTTCCGAAATGGTAAAATGTCCATGGTCCAGAGGTAGCCGGGGCGTCGGACCGGGGGCTCTTAAACAGCCCTGCGTTCCTGATGACAAAACGCTGCAGATTGGTTGCAAATTATATCCCGCTTTGCACACAAGTGCAAGTCACGGTGAAGTTGGGTATAATTTGTAAACAGTTTGAAATACTTTGTCATCCTGAACGCAGGGCATGTCTGCAGTGAATATTTTTTTTATTGGAATTCCCTTTACTCATTTGATTAGGTCGTTGTTATACACTTGTAATCTAAGATTAGTTGATATATCAGGTCAGACCCCAACGGATTTTTGGCTCTCTTTGTTCTATATAAAATTGCTCAACTGTCTGGTGCTGCAGCGCATTTCACAACTATATTATAGTTTATTCATTACGTCATTAGCGCTTCATGTTCATTCATAGATCTATCTCTTGAGACCTAAAATCTGGGTCAATTAAGACCTAGAGATTTAGGCTATTCTAGGCCCTAGCTAATCAAGCTTGAGTTAAGTCATGGTCATTTTTTCCACCTCGGAAGAGGACAGATAGTTAGGGTCCCCCGTCTCTTATTCGGTCTTCCAAAAGGAAATCGTGCACAAAAAGATAGAACAAATCATTATATTAAAGTAGAAATGCAAGACTAGTAAAACATAAATAAATATGCAGGTCGATTATTGTTCTTCACTTCAAAATGCCGTTTTCAAACAGTACTATTTTTTTTTCCTTAAAGATTTACCTTTACCATCCGGAAGAAAATTCCAGTGAGGTCACTCTTTTAAAAAGCGGAAAACCACTTCTTACGTATACCAGAGTTTATCAATTGATATAGAAAGTATTTGTTTAAATGACTTTACGGTTGGTTATAAATTTTGATTTAGGAGAGAAAAAGATAGACTAACTCTTAGGAAATATGTTTCAGTCAAATTTAAGTTCAATTTACAAAAGCGGATTATAATTGCCTTTTATTGATTGACTAAATGTCAACTACCGGTATGCTTGTTTCTTGTTCAATGAAAGGTCAAATGACTCACTACGACACAAATAGAAAAAACAAACGAGCGTCTCATTCGTTATCTATTTTTAAATACTGTAATTAAAGTGTTAATTTGTATAGTGTGTCACCTTGCTTTACAGAAAAAAGTAACTTGGAATAAGTAACACCTTGAAAAATCCTCAGACTTTTCACTGATTTACGCTAAACAATCAATTTGAAGCTGCTTATCTTTCTAGGTCACGAATCAGGAATTCCCCTTGTATTTTACGCTGGGATATAGACATATTTTCACTTCAATAAAACATGCAATTAGGACGAGGGTTATTGAGGGTATGTGCTATTAAAATGCAGCGTCGCTCTTGCCGGAAGGGAATATTGTTAAGAACATCGTGAAACTGACGAGGTAAATGATTTTGGAATGATTTAAGAATGGAATTGAATGAGCGTGGTTGAGTGAGTTTTGGGTGAAATTAAAGGCATGTAATCCAATATTGCTAGTTTTATTCAGGGTGAACAAAAATAGCGATATCTATTACTTACCTTTAAAAGATATGCATACAAATTCTATAATTAGCCTCCTATGTCTTCACGAACTGATTAGACGCTAACAAACTCTAAAATATGTGGGCAAATTCGTGGATTTTTTCTAGCGATTCAGTTTATTTGAATGAAGTTTTTGATTACATCTTTTAAAAGATTTTGAACCGTTTTTTTTAAATAATTTGAGTTAAGCGTTTGGAATGAACGTATGGAGTACTGAGTGAATGATTTAGAATGAGTTGATTAGGATGATTGTCAATTTCACGATGTTTTTCACTGTAGGCCTTTATATCTGAGGTGGTTCAAAATCGAAAACAGCGATACGGTGATAACAAGAGTGAATATGGCAACAAATAGTAGGCCTCCTTGGCCATATGGAGACTTGACAAACACACGTTCAGAGGTTGACGATTTCGAAAATGAAGTAACGCAGAAGCATACGACATTACAATTCATTTATAATTTACGCCGTGTAAATGGGTTACAAACATTTTTGCGCGTTTTTGATAAGGATCTGGAGGTTTTTAAAACAGAAAGTGGGCAGTCCATAGAAAAAGACATCAACAATATTATGGAAGCTGTAGTCACAAAAATCAACCGGATAGATCCATTGTTAAAACCTTGTCAGCTTATCAAGACTGGAAGTGTTGCCGAAGGAACAAAAGTTGGAGAAATGAACGAATTTGATTTCCTTTTCGTGTTAGACATTTTAAATATATCAAACATTAATATCATTCCGAATATTAACAGTTTTGCAACGTTCTCGCTGAAGAAAAAAGCAAGTAATTTCGTAAGGAGCTGCGAAGAATATTCTGGATTTTCAGTGAACTCCACATTTGATTTTCGTCGGTTTTGTTCTACATTGATTTTGCAAAAAATAAGGGACGTTCTTGACACAAATGATTGCTGGAAAATAGTTGATTTTAATGATGATCTTGGTGAAATATGCTCGTCAGGCATTGCCACAACGCTGCATCTTCGATCTGATGAATACAATATCGTTGTAGATATTGATATCTGTTACTGTATTCCTTGTGATAGAAAATATATAAACAATTTGGGACAAGCTTCGGACTCTGAACTCAATGTATTTGCCATTATTGGAAGGCTGAGCACTGCTGGCAAAAATCGTACGTTGGCACGGATAACCGTTCCTAGCTCGGAGCTTACTCCATTTCTCCTACATGGAAGACATAGTGGACAAGTTAAAACCTACAGATATGCTAAGTGTATTGCTGAGCACCTTTTTCCTAAAGGACAGTTTTTTCCAGTGTACTTTGCTGGTTCTTTAATATCTCCGCGTGAGAACTGTTCTAGATGCAAGAAATTTTGCCTGGTTAAGTCCTACCATCTCAAAAACATAATACTTTACATGATGAATAACCATAAAGATCCTACTTTATGGGATGACGCCAACATATCAAATCGAGTGATTGAAGTGTTCGACATCCTTTCACAGTGCACAAAGAACAATCACAACAATGAATATTACGCTGCTTGTATCGCTACTTTCAGTACCCCGGATACATTGAAACTTGATCAGTTTCATAACTACGACCCAGTTGCACCTTTCCGTGTGAGAGAGAAGCCTATACTGTTTACCGGCGACAGAGAGAGGTGTAAATTTTATGAAGCTCTTTTGGGAGCCGGATATAGTGGAAAACTTTGGACCTACAATACCTCCATCGATCAGCTGGTGAAATCTCACTTCGACTTTTTACAAAATGGACAATGGACATTGTACGATCTTATTGTACGAGTTAAAGACCTGCTTTACGATTTAAAAGCCATTCACACAAAATGAAGGACATTGGACATTATACGATTAAATTATAAAATTAAAAAAGCTTTGCTATACAACTTTAAAGCCATTTGTACAAAATTATGGCCATTTTGGCTATTCATGGTGTTGAGTCCGCCCTACGGTCGTACTTAAACTTTTTTCTAAAATTATTTCTTCAAAAACTTTTGCTTGGTTCGAATTTCAACATAGTTTCAACATAGTTTTTATTGGATGACTTAATATTAATCGACACCAAGAAATTTCAATTGTAAATATATACAAAACGGGCCCCAGGATACGGAATCAAAACGTTTTATACTGGTAATAATAAATATTGTGAGAGCCAACCGCCTTTGTAAGTTTTGCAATCTTAATATGATAGAAAACGAATGCCTTTTTTTTATTAATCTGTTCAAAATATTCAGGTTTACGAAAAAAAACCACATCAAACGATATTATTACTCTTGGCCGACACTAAATAAATTTGAAAAATTAATGTCATCTCGTTTGAAAAATGAAGTAAGGAACCTTTCAAAATTCATATACTACGCACAAATTCAACGACAGCAGTATATAACATTCACATATTGTAAGAATTGTTCTTCTGTTAAACACATAGTCTTAAATGATTTGAATATAATTACCATATTTCTTGAGAATCTTGTTATTTTCTCCAATTTTCAACAATGTTTGAGCTTGCTGTAAACATTATGTATGTTTAATGCAATAAAATGTATTGTATTGTATTGTATTGTAATATGATTGTTTGTATGAATGTATATATGTTTGTATATGTAACTGTTTCTGCACCCATTCAATTTCATTACAAAAGCAAAAACCAAGTCAATTTCATGATAAACTTGACTGTAAGAACCAAGCAAAAGCACCCCAAACACTGCTTTAGCTTTAATTTCTTGGTACTGTGGGACATTGGACCGTTCGACAGTGTCCACTTCACATGTTTTTTTTCTTTTTCTTTTTAATTATTCTGTTTTATTTTTTATAGTCATTGTGATAATGCTTTTGACTTGCACGTTTAAAGTCAGAAGTTACATGTATATAAATGTCAAGTTCTTAATCACGACGCAAAGGTTTTGATAAAAAGTTTTGCAAGAACCTTTTGACATTCGGACAATCTATTAAGCCGATGACTGGTCAATATCAATGCTGCACATCATAAGATACATTAAAAATGCAAGTTTTTATTTATTTCATTCTCTTCACTTCAAGTTATAATTTCAGGCTTTATCCTTTTCAACGATTTTCATCTGTGACCCGTCAGACAAAAAGGGACCATCTGGGAATCCGTAGAATAAATATTTGAAAGAGAGATTGATTCTAGAACAGGACGACAACCAGAGGTCACCTTTCAAAAATTCTTTCATTGGCAAGTAGATTGAACATTCAGAAATAAGCACATTGCGAAAAGTTTCAACCATAGTCAGTCTGCGCAAACCGCGCAGTCTGACTGTGACGATACTTTACGCACAACCCAGGTGGCCCCTTTTTGCGTGACGGCTCACATCTTAAAAGTTAAAAAAAGATCTTAGGCATATTTCTTTTTTCAAACATTTGTCTCGATTTTTCATTTTCCCACTATATGTTTTTCTTTTTCTAATATTACTCATTCTGATAAAATTATAAAATTCACTTTTTGAATCTGTGATCAAAGTATAGTGTAGGAGATACAACAAATGATTCTGTTTAATTAACTTACGTAGGAGTGGCCTCCCTTACACCGTTACATCTTTGACCTATATTTTTATATTCCCTGCTCAATGCGGGCTTTTAGGACCACCTAGCGTGTTCGTCGCCAGTGTTGCGTCGTATGTCGTCGACTTTATCGAAACGTCTCCTTTTCCTGAACCACTGAGTCAGTTTCAATGTTTGATTTTGATATTTCGGAATATTAACTCCTGCTAATGACTCTTTTCAAAACTTCTCAGCGAAAGTCTGACTTGCCCATAATTCATTGAATGTTAACCCCTTAATCACCGAACCCTTTTCAATGACATTTAAAGAATATTCATTTAGCGGCCTGCTTCAAAAAATAATTGCGAAAATCTGTTAAGCCGAGAAATGTGACCGTGGCAGTTACATGGCAGTTCTATATTCTCTTTGAACAATTTGAAACCCATCCTTTCTAAACCGCTGCGCTTATTTCAAAACAACTTAGCCAGAATTTTACTTCGGTGCCTTTTTTTAGCCCAACTTGACACATCTCGCTCAGTGGGAGTTTTTAGGATCACCATTGTCTTTCGTAAGTCGTCCGCCGTCCGTCATTAACAAACTTTACTTTACACCAATAACTACAAATGCATATAAATGATACCTTCTAACTTATTAATTATGAACATTGTATCTTGGAGAGGTTTGAAGTAATTGGTACTGTCTTTTTAAGTCACCTGAGCATGAAGTGCTCAAAGTGAGCTATTGTGATTCTCCAAAGTCCGTCGTTGGGAATCTTAAACAATTTCGTAAGATAGAGGTACAGTTAAGAACATCGAGCAATTGACAGTGTGGATTATTTTTGAATGATTTTAGGATAAAATTGAATGAGTGAGCGAGTTTTGAGTGAATTAATGGGAGTTAATCCATTATCGCTAATTTTGCTAAAGATGAACAAAATTAACAAAATTTATTTCCTCCCTGGATACAAGTTCTATAGATTCATATTTCTTCCGTTTAATGATCTTATCATTTTAGTTTTCTATGCCCGTTTTTAGCTCACCTGAGCACAACGTGCTCAAAGGGGAGCTTTTAGGGCGGTGCTGAGTCCGTCGTCCGTCGTCCGTCGTCAAGAATCTTAAAAACTTCATCTTCTTCTGAACCACTGGGCCAATTTCAATGAAACTTTGCCAGAATGTTCCTTTGGTGACCCTCTTTAAAAATTGTTCGCTAAATTGTCCATGGCGTGGCAGGGCGTGGCATTTTTTCACTTTGAAATCTTTGAACGACATCTCCTCCTGAACCACTGGTTCTCTATAAAATAATCAATTTTCCGCGATTTTCATTCTCAAGTAAAGAGAGAAAGGGTAAGTGTTTATATAAACACGTAAAAAATTGCAGAAACTCGTCTCGAGATTGGCTGTGTTGTGTTAAAAAGTAAAGTAAAACCCCTTGGCATAAACCTTTATCGCACAACTTAAATGTTTACTTAACCTGCTCGGGCTGTATCGGTATTCATGTAGTATTTCCATTAATTGGCAATTGTCAAAAATTACGGTTTTTCAGTCGTTAACTTAAGATATTCATATAAGTATACGATGGTTTCACGTCTCCGACTTGAGCGAGTAGCGTTGGCGACGTCAAATGTTTTCACTCAAAGTTTCAAGCATTCGGATCGCCTTCGACCAATCTATGATCTTTAGATTTACCGAAGGACGGTTTCGATTGAGTTTCAAGGGCTAACGCCATTTTAACTGACGTCATCGAGTTTTTCCAAGGTTTTTCCGTAATTTTTTAAAAAAAAGTCCGTCTATACACATCCGAGGTTGATCGTGAGATTGGCCGAGTGGTGTTCCGAATGAAACCGTTATCCAGAAAACCTTTCTAAATGACGCAAATGGACAAGTTCAGCTATTTTACCCAAACTACAGCTAATTACACCGTGATATTGACATTCATCTCAATCAAAACCATTCTAAATCGCTCACTCAGCGCTCCATTCATTCATTCCAAACACTCACTCAAACCTATCTAAAACGCTCAAAACTCACTAAAAACATATAACAACAACTTCGTTCAAAATAAAAATAACTGGGAAAAAATTGGGGTTTCACTTTATTAATTGAAATTGTAAGCGTCTGATTAGATCTTGAAGAAATAGGAACCTATTTACAGAACATATGCATTTTTTTAAAAAACAGATGCAATTAATATCACTTATTTTGTTCATCCTGGACAAAATTTGCGATATTGGATTACCCCCCATTAAATTCACTCAAAACTCGCCCTACAAACTCATTCAATTTCATTCCAAAACCATTTAAAAGTCATTCTCCTTGTCAATTTCAAGATGTTGTAAACTGTATAAGAATTAAGGGTTCGCCGCAAATTTAAATGGAGGCCATTTGTATTTTTGGCCAAAATTTGATATGCAAAATTAAGGCTTTTCTTTACGCAAAGTCAACTGAATGTGTTATAAAATGTATTAAAAATGGGAAATGAAGAGTTCAACGGTGCACTTTCGCATTTGCATCCATTTGAAAAATGTACCGATGCATTTGGGACAAAAACTTGCAGACGTCAACTGGAATATCCCGAGTACAATCAACGAGGCTTACTTTTGGCTAAAATGCCTGTGGGAAAGATATTTCAGGGTTGAAAGACACGTGTTTATTTTCAAGGAAACATGGCAGCTTTTTTTACAACATCAAATCATGTAAACAAAGATGTTTTAAGGAATTGCAACGATCGTATTCCTTGACAGCCGAAGGTGACCGTCGATTATCACTCTTGGGCATTTCTACTTTAAAAATGAGACTAAATTTACATTGATTTCTATTTAGAAATCGTTGTTATTGTTCTGTTTTATCAGCTGTCAAATAAAAAAACTGCCATGGGAAATTTGTTATGAACCGCTTCACCGGAAAAGAGATAAAAATATCACTCCTCTTAAAAAAATAGAGTGGGACCTTTCATACTTATTTGAGAGCAAGTTTAAACGGCCTGAAGTCAAAACGGCCCTAAGTCAAAATGACCACAAATTCGATATATTTTGATTTGAAAAAATATTATCACCCTATTGCTATTTCTAGGAAAATCACCACGATGCAGCGATAGAACGACCTATTGTTACACCACTACTTATAATATACGTAGCAATTACAAATTTTTTCCTCCATTTTCGCTTATATAAAAAAATTGGTCCGTATGGGCGCCAAAAATATTCAAAGTCGACACTTGTTGGCAAATCTTACTACATGATATGATGGATTTATATTTAGATAGGGTAATTTAGCCTGCACAATACATATTTTATACTTTAAAATGATAATTTTGAGCACATGCATTTTCAAACTCTCTATACCATGTAATCTAATGTGCGACCGTGAATTAAACGTAAAGAAGTAGAGTGGCAGATACAATTTACGACTTTTATATGGCAATATTTAACAAGAAAACCATGCATAAAAGATATCATTATTACAACAAAGTTCTACTTTATGACGGAAAGTTGTAACATATTACAAAAATCCAATTTAACTGGTTTATTTTACATCAAAATGGGTTTGAAGTTCTTAGAATTCAAGAATTATAGCTCTCGGTTCTATTTCCTGGAAATGCACTAGTACTGAAGTCAAATGCATGAACAATCTAAGATCAAAATTGCCCTGACACTAACGATGATCAAATTTTTACCTTAATTGAGAAGTCATTGCTGAATCATTGAACGACAAAGAATGGCATTTTAAAGGAATGCTAGTTTTTTTTTTTCGCATCGTCTTTTTTGTGTAAGGTTGAAAAATAAATGAATTTAGTATTGATTGTAGTATCACATATAGCAAAGTTACAGTACTGGTAAGAAGATTTGAGATCATAATTTTGAAATGACCCAATCATTGAAACGTCTTTATTGAATTGTTGAGATTGAAATCCTTTCGCCCTTCTGAATCAGCACAGAACATGTTAATCGCTCTTAGTGAAAACTACAAAAAAACATTTGAATTATTTAAGAAACAAACCGGCCCTTGATAGCTTTGTTTTGCAAGTTATTATACCGATTGTTTCATCACAGAGAAAAGATGTTTTGTTCAATTATATATCTACCACAGTGCATCATTGCAACTAACAAAATTTAAGTAATTTGGACATTTTCGTTACCTTTTAACATTTTAAAACAGAAAACAGCCGGACGTAATCTAGTAACGTATGTTACAGCATGTATGAAATAAATTTATAGTGTCTCAAATGCACTTCATTGTATAACCGTAGTTCTCTATATTTCATTTATAGTTTTATTTTGTTTAAGATGGATTATTCTGGGTTTCACTGCAAGTTTTACCAGTTGATGTCTGGCTTGTTGGCCAAGAAGTTAAAATAAAACTTAATGGTAAGTAGAATAGTCTGGAACTTGTGTACATGAGTAACATCGGAGAATAATGAACAAGAACCATGTGTACATAAATTAAAATGGGCCTTGTGCAATTCATTATTTCTAATCTAACACAAACTGCATGTACGCATATGATTGAAGGTCAGCCCTCCAGATGATAAAATAACCGAGCGATACGATAATCACGCGATTTTCGAAAAATCGATAATAGTCAAGTTATCCGTTGGCTATGCTAGTCAGCTTGGGCCCTGGCTAGCCGATTATTGCAAGCGCCCCGAGCAAGCATATCGTTCAGGATAGGAAAGCAGTAAAGCGCTCGCTAACGTTCTTTAGCGCTTTGCTTTCCTGAACGCAGGGCTGTATTGACCTACCCTGAGTTCAGGAGAGGAAAGCGCTTGCGAACGTCAGCAAGCGCTTTCCTATCCCAAACGGTGTGCTGGCTTGGGGCGTTTGTGATAAACGACTAGAAACGTCACGAGGTGACTAGCAAAGCGAACTAAAATAGCGGGCCACCTGACCATTATAGATTTTCTCGAAAATTTCGTGATTTTTGTTTTGTTTGGAAGTGTAGGCCTATTCGTCTGAAGGGTGGGATCTATGGATAAAATATTTTTTAAGTAGATGTATAACACTACAAAAAAAAAAAAAAAAAAAAAAAAAAACCAAAAACGCACAATTACGGAAAGTCGATGTCCAAAGCTATTTTATCGAATGTTTTAAAAGATTTGACACCCAATTTTGTTCCTATGCCAAGGAGAGGTCAATGTCTGTCTGATAAAAATAATTATAAGTATTTAATCCACTAAATCATGAAATAAGTTGATTTTATAATGATGTAAAATGTGTAAAATCGCGTGTCCAGTTTTAGGGTAGTAATTTTTACCTGGTTCTCGATGAGGTTTCTTTTATTTTTTTCGTTTTAACAAATAAATCAAATTTGCCTTAAAATGTTATATTTTAAGCTGCAACCCAATAAGGATGCGTATGTATCCAAGTTAATTTTTGACAGCTTTTTAATCAATGTCACAAAAAGTACAGTGAATTACGTTACCGCTTTGAGGTTAATATAGAAATGGTTTCGAACAACCGTAGGGAAGTAAAAGTATGTTAAAAAGCGTTACATATGATACAAATTTAGTTTACGAATCTATTTGGTTGCCCGAATTTCTTTAAAAAAAATCGCCTTCCACTCTCTCAATTAGACTTTCATTTTTCAAGGAAATAGAAGTGAACTACGTTACCGTACAGATCTGCTTTAAGAAGTAGACGAATTTCATTCTTACTTTTGTAAGTTAAGGCTTGAATTGTACCTTACAAAATTAGTTTGTAAAGTTTGTTAGGTATCTAAAGCATACTAGTCCGGCAGAAATCTAGCTTGACCCGGAAGTAGGGTTCAAAGTTTTTTTCTTGACTGATTCTTGTAGCTTAGGCCTTCCTTTACAAGAATTTGGCTGATGACATCTTGTCATCATTGAGCATTTTGAGAAAATTGAGATGGCAGCCAGGACTATCGAATGCTACACTTACAGCTCGGTAGATCACTATGAAACACTTATAAATGGGTTTTTGTACTTAATTTGATGTTAAAGCTCGAGATTAAAAGCATATGGCATAATAAATGCATATTATGACATTGGAAGTGAGTATGGTAGTCAAGATGGCAGCCAAATAGAACAATTAAATGACATTTAAAGTATTTCTTAAGTAAGCATTTTAGGGCTTCTTCTATAAGCATTTGTAAGTGGTTTTAAGCTCTCTTAATATCAGGCTAGTGACAACTTTCTTCTATGGATACATAAATTCTTGATTTGAAGATGGCAGCCAATAAAGAGAAGACTTTAAGTTAATTGTGTTTTACTCAGGATTTTAGAATACATTTAGCACTTGTATTATTTTTTTCAAGGCCAATTTCAAAGTTTTTTTACGATTTGACGCCTTAAATGATAGATTTTGAATATCTTTCGAGATGGCAGCCAAGAAATATACCCGAGAGAAAGTTTGAGGTTGCAAAATTAATTTAGAAAATGATTCATTTTAACAAATGAAAAATTAAGTCATAATTTTGAAATTAGAAAAGCTACATATAACAATATATGTAGAATTACTGTGTTTCAAGATTGCAGCCAATATTGCATAAATAATATGGTATTACCGTTGATTAATACCTGTTTTGTCCATTCAAATGAAAATATTTGTAAATAACTAATTCATAGACAATCATTTTAACTTGAATTAACTGTTCCAGAAGGTCAAAAATGAAACCAACAATACATCCTATAAACAGGAATAACTAAACAGAAGTCTTACTTCACTTGTAGAATTATACATATACACATTCCAGTGAACAATATATTACACCTATATATTACACCTATGTTGCATTGCAATTGAAAATAAAATTCTATTTGCTTTGGAAGAAAATTATTGCACAACAAAAAACATTCCTCTCATATCTTTTGAATGGCATGAAAAAGTTGTACCTCGCTGTAAACATAAAGGCAGTAGCAACTGGTTCATGCTGAATCATCGATATTGTCAAATACCGAAAGAAAATTCTATTATTAATATTTTGGGAAAATCGTACATTTTGTACTAATTTTAATTGAATTTAATTCTCTCTTTTTTTTATCTTAATTATTCATTTTTCTCTGGTTAAGTATGGATATGCTACGCTGTGCTTCAGATTATTGATATTATTTTTCTAATAACCAACCTATTATCGCTCAAGTTTCTTTATAAAACATGGATTCATTGTAGCTGACCTATTAAACCACATCCATATCAGTATGTATTGTCATATATATGTTTATCAGTGGAAAAGGAGTTGTTCCGCTGAGGAACATTATAGCACTGCAAAAAACTTTAAGTGGTAAATTTCAATTACATGTTCACAACCGTTAAACAGGTCATGTAAGCATGATGATTGACTATGCTGTGTAACCCTGGTGAATTTGGTAATGCTTGAAAAGAGGCAATGCACTCGCTGGATTTGTCTTAGCGACTATTGAAGACCTTGTTCAAGTTACATAAATATGGCAAATTACTAGCGCGCAGATTGACTCAAAGTCTGATTTTTGAACGAACATCACATCCTCAGAATCGCAGTTGATTTATCCAAATCATCACCAAAAGTTCGATATTCAACGCGGATATAGCAGCGAAAGGTTGTTTGTTTAAAAACGCCCTTTTTCCCGTTCTTATCTTCAATTTGCTTGAAATTTGCATTGGACATTTTACGATTTGGCAACAATATTGTGACTTTACTGTTGACTATGATTGTTTTCCTCTTTTTGTTTATTTAAAAAAAATCAACTGGGATTAAATTTCAAAGGAGCTGGCTCACACAATCATGAACGAATTGACCAAAAGGAAAAAGTAGCAATACTCAAAATGATAACTCAATATATTATAATGCTCTGTCCAATTGAAAAGCATTAATTCAAGCGGTAAACAAAAAAAAAAAAAAAAAAAAAAAAAAAAAAAAAACACCGATTACAAGACTATGTCAGTTGACAGAACTAGCAAGTCTTATAGTTGCAATGTAGGTTCGGAAACCTTTGCAACCATTCAATAAATGGTACCATTGACTCAGTACAATAAATTCGCAACCACTTTGTGGAACAATTGTCGTAGTCCGGACAGTTTATTCGAGTATATGCTAGCGCTCATCAGCTTTTATACCTACACCTGGCCGTAAATGCCTCTGATGGACCTAAACATGTCGCTTTAGGTTCAAATCACACAGAATACTAGTAAAATTAATGGTTAGATAAAACTTAATACGAATCCCCCAACGTACTTAAAATGAATGCAATCTACAATGTTATATTTTCATACTTTTAGAAACCGTAATTATAACAACGCATTCTTTTTTTCAAACGCGCATTTAAATAAGCATGCTAAAGGGTCTTTTTAAAACTAAGTTGTCGTTTAGAAACCACATAATTAGACAAACATGTTTTGTCAACAAGTTCCCAGAGCTGGCACAATAAATTTGATAATAAGTGGAAAGAAAAACAGCGAGGCTGCCATCTTGAAAAAAAGATGTTTTAATACTTTACATCTGAACGTACTGATCAAAGCTAGGATATGTTTTGGCTATATAAAAAGATTATTATATTCTCATGCTTGCCATTTAAGTATGTGTATTTATGATTCATAAACTCTCTTAACAAACTTCCATCTCGACTGCCAATCTGAATTTCACTGTATGATCATTATTTCTGTAACTTGCTCAGGCAGCTGTTCGATACCATCATATTTTCACATGGCTAGAGTTGTCTATAGTCATGTAAGATTTATCTAAAAAAGGTTTTAATTGTATCTTCAATCTTTTTACAAATATCCATATACTACTTAATTTACACCAGTAATCATGCAGTTTTTCCATTTGGCAGCCATCTTGCCAACTATTCTTAATTTAATCTTCATTTAGGGTTTTCATTACACCAGGAAACTTCAAATTTGCATCTTACCAGTTAAATTAAGTTAAAATACAAAATTTAGCTGAATTGTTAAATCATAGTAGCATAGCAGAGCATGTATGTTTTTGGTTGACTTGGCTGCCATCTCAACTTTTTTCAAACTCTTCCATGATGAAAATGCACCATCATCCAGATTTTTGATAGGCTAGGCCTTAGCTACTAGAAAAAGGGTTAATTGTAAAATGTCTTGCAAACGTTTAGCATGAAATAAAAACCTTATGTTTCCTGGCTACCATCTTCAAATTAAGAATTTGCATATTACTCGATAAGAGGTGTAACAAGTCGGATTAAGGTCATAAACCATCTTACAAAAGTTTATTTAGAAAACCTCAAAACAGATTCAAAGATCCTTATATCTCGCATGCATCGAGAATACTTTAAAACCATTTTGGAATTCGATTTGGCTGCCATATTGATTACCATACTCATATCTAATGACACCTTATGCTTTTATTTTGTTACATAGCTTCAGATCAGCATCTTAACAATAAAAAATGGCCACTGAAATGGATTTTATATTTCAAAGAGAGTGATCTACGGAGCCATTGGCTTGTTTTTTGGTAGTCCTGGCTGCCATCTCCATTTTTTTCAAAATGCTCAATGATGACAAGATGTCATCAACCAGATTCTGGTTGGGGAAGGCCTTGGCTACAAGAATCAGTCAAGAAAAAAAACTTTGAACCCTACTTCCAGGTTCAAGCAAAATATGCCATATTTCTGCCGGACTATACCTTATTAGACTACAATAAATCAGTGTTAGTGAGCTACGTGATTGTGAACTTCGTTACTATCGTAAGCAGTAAAATGCACTTTGCATGATATTTCGCATAAAGATAACTCTTGAAGCTGTTTTAGCGATCAGTGTAGCATACTTGGTGTTCAACTAAACATATATAACAATGAGATTATAAGGTTAGTTATTAGATTTTATCAAGAGATGCAACAATTAATACCAGGTCGAGTAAAGCTCGAATATTGGTATGAAGATGTGTTGTTGAAAACACATGTAGGTCCTTTAATGTTAGCTTGGATAACTCTAATAAACACAAGTTAGACCGGTATGGTGATTCTTTTGTTTTAACATCTATGAAGCATAGTGTCATTTGGTAACGTAGATCACGCGGCTGGTAACGTAGTTCAAAAACAAGAAATTTGTTTAATATGGTAGAATTTTTTTTGATCTTGTTAGTGGTAAGAAATTCAGTAGGCTAAATATTGAAAGACTACATACAGAAACTATTAAACCTTACAAAAGCCCGAAATACAAATGATTTTCATCAAAGCAAGTATAATAAAATAGGTATGTGGAAAAAATATATATATTGTTACACTTTGGGGATTCAATCAATAACTTATATATACATATATGTATTTTTCAAATTTTATGTTGTTGTAAAACAATTCAAATGATTTTTTTTACATGAACAGAAGCTTTTTTCTTGTGTACGACAAGCTTTAGTGGGTCAAAGACATTATAAAGCATGTAAAATTTGGCTTTCCCTTCCACTTTTCCACTTTGCTTTTGCAAAATTGCAGTGTAGAAAACAAAAAAAACAAGGGTAAATTTGACTGATTATCTAGCAGTCTGGGAAAAAAGTTGGATTTAAGGCTGATATCCCAATTTATGAGAAAAAATATTTTCATATGAAAACTGAATTTAAATAATTATTCAAGAAAATATTTCATAGTCTCAGTTAAAGGGAATACATTTACCTCAATTGTGTCAACAAAAAAGGCTTGGAAAGAGATTTTGAGCTTAAATTGCATGATAAGAATAGACTAATCATAAAAGTAATTCATTCATCATAATTCATCGACTGCCTCGGTGGCCTAGTGGTAAATGCACTCGAACCGTGACCTGGAGGTCCGTGGTTCGAGCCCCACTATCGCCTGGTGTGTTTATTGGCTAAACACTTAATAGCCAGCCCTAGTTCAAACAGCTGTAAAAATGGGTAGCAGTGGGATAAAAAGCATTGCCTCTCTCTCAGGGACGTGAAAACATCAGGATTGAGTGTTCGAGAGCGATTCTATAAGATCAAGCTTTCGAACTAAAATAAATTAGTTTAAACTTAAGTAATTTATTTGAATCGAAAAAAGTAAGTAAAAATTCAATTAAATACATGTATTATTGCATAAGCGGTGACCTACGTTACCGGACATTTTTGGTAAGAATTAGTGTATTTTTTATCAACACCCTCTTTCAAAATCACCAATTAGCCTATCTTACATTCCCAAAGTCTTGCCAAGTGTATTATCAACATGAATTTTGAATTCTTGTAAACAATGTTATCTTAACATAATGTTTTGTTATCTATGTTTTGACTGCAAAAAGTCTTACAAATCTGCATCGACAACAATGTTTTGAATAGCAATTATGTTTCGTGTTTTATCTTTAAAGGAAATAGCTTACTGAAAATAAATCAAGAGAAATTAGTTCCAGCTACTTTTCTTCATTGAAAAATAGTCACCATAATGTATGACTTAGTTTTATCACGTAATTCACTGTTAAGATTTACCCCTGTGTTTCAAGCTCGTATTCAGAAAATTTCTGAAGGTCTAGAATTTTTCAAAGACAAATTTTACAAATATAAATGCATAAGATTGAAAAGAGACCAAAATAATGAATTTCTAAAACAAAAAATCTCTCGGACAAATTTGACTAAAAGTTGTGTGTTTTTCTGTTTTTTTAGCAATATATCTAAAAATGTTCTCTGGTGGTAATGGGGGGGGGGGGGGGGATTAAATTTTCAATCTAGTCATTTTTGTTGCCTAGCAACCGGTATATTAGAGAAAGCGCTTGTGGTGCGTTAATGATAGACTTTCGTAATAAAAGAAAACTATTCGCGGCGATTGCTTTTATATCCTGAACGCAGGGCTGCTACCACTTGCCTGTTAACATAAAATGATACCAGGCATTCTATCTTTAGAAATTTTTCATCTGAGTTTCTTTGATTATTAAGGTTTCATAAAATTGAAGCACTGAAAAGTTGTTGCATAATAAAAAGAATTATATGTAAGTGTCTTAAAATATCAAAGTTATCTGGTCTAGACTGCGAGAAATTATGAAAAAAGGCGTCGTCATGATTAATTTTCCAAACTTTAACCAGATAACATTGATATCTCAAGACACTTCTCTAGGCATTGCCGTTGTCTATTCTCAACATAAATTTCGTCTTGGCATTTTTATCTGGTGTATATATGGAGCTTAAAATGCTTTCCGTTGACTGTACCCTGTTTCTTCCTCGTTTCCTGAAACGGAAAACGTACATTGCTAATGTATAATTGAGTCAGTGCGAGACATTTCCAACAATTTAACATTTATGTAAAATGAGTAACCTGGACAGCCACATAATGCAATACGAATATTCTCTGACCATATGAAGAAGGATGAAGACCATATCTATTTCCAGAACGCGTGGTAATGCCTCTGGTCATCAATTGTTGATACAAAGGCTTGGCAGATGCTTTGCTATGCGTACGTGTGAAATTGTTGGAAATGTCACACACTGCATGGCTCATAATCGAATGCAGTACTCCCTGACCAAATTGTATGTTGAAAGGAGAAATTCTAGTTCAGACAATTTATTTGAAAATTTTCCGATCTTACACGAAAAATACTCGAAGGATTAATCTATTATATTCAGTTATTAAAAATGAGACTAATCAATGTGAAAATTTTGAGAAAGCGCGCCAATTTGCAAGCGGGGACGAAATGAAATAGGTCGAAATGAAAAAGCAAGATATCATTTGGTTAACTTCAATGAGACCCAAGCTGCCCATTCCACTAATCCATCCGACAACTCGTCCATCAGTAGAATGATAAAACCTTCTGTCATATATCGAATGAAAGTTGTCCGACCCGGGATTCTATCTCACGATCACACGATTGACAGCTCAACGCGTTAGCGATTGAGCTAGCCAGGCTTTGTTCTTCGTAAGTGAAGAAAGCGTCTTGTCTGACTATAGCAAAAACGACATTTCTACATAAAGCTGCAAGATATTTTAAACCAGACCTTTGTATTTTGTCATCAGAACGTAGACATACCTGACATTTTTGTAGATCAGCACGACTATCAAAACAACAGTAAGCGTCATAGCGATACCTATAAGCATCCCGAAAAGTATCCCATGTGTAAATCTCATGAGACCTTGTGATGAAGTGAGATCGGTTGTCTCCCCTAAAGATGTTCTTGCAATTAAGGTTACATTCACACTCCTCAATGTTACTGTTCTAGAGAATAAAGTTCCTGATACATGTTTGATTTCTGTAGTAAGTGACACAGTTGGCGTTGGAGTTGGCGTGGTTGTTGGCTGAGGTAATGTGACTGATGAATTTTCTGCAGTAAGAATTAGAATCTTGGGAATATAATAGATGAAGGAAGTCGATCTTTATGGCATTTTTAAGACGAAGAAAATGTCATTCTTCACATGAACTTGAATTAAATTTAGAAAAAAAACTGATCACACTTTATGAATATACAGTCACATGAGCTTATCGATTGGCTATCCAAACCAACAAAAATAATTTGCAGCACGTCAGTCCTGGTATAAGGTGCGTTTTCATGCGTTTGACATCCGTTATTCTCTTTTAAAAGTTAAAGTCTGATCTTTCTGGTCTTTATCACTTTGGCTGAGCAATAAAGAATTCAAAGAAAGATACACAAAGCGTGAAAAGGAACAGTAGCGAGGTCATTACCGTATTATCATCGCAGGACGGCGTTTCTGTATAGCCAATTTCCTGTGGCTTCAAGGATTTTAAACATGTTTAAATGACCTCAGGATGCTTTTCATTTATTTATTTATTTATTTTTTTTTAATTTTTATATTATTTATTTTAAATGTCACCCCAGAAATATTTTACTTAACTTTGAAAAAAAAAAACTTAACACATTTTACATGTTGCTTTTAAATAGCTGTCGAGACACTTGTTATTTTCAAATTTCTGCATCAAATGAACGGAGACCTTTTCCTCTGTTTATTAAAACCTTAACCTATAGATGGTTAATTATAGTGCTAACAGCAATATGATTAGTTTCTTGCCTCCGTGAAATCAACAAATACCTCATTCATACATTTTAATGTAAAAAAGCAATAAAAAAATCATTAAAAGATATTATAATAATGAAATTAATTTCTTTCGATACTACTTTTGCGGAGGCTTACAAAATAGCTACGTACTCAGAAATATTTCATTAAGGAATAAAATTAATTTTCAGGCAATCAGAATTCATGGAAATTGTTGGAGTTTTATAAAATAAAATGAGCCTGTGCGTGAAATTTCCAACAATTTCAAATATACGCAAAGCAAAGACTCTCACCAGCCTGTGCATCCGCACAGTCTGACCAGAGTCTTCGCTTTGCGTTTAGTAGATAGATAAAGTCTGAAAGGATCCGTAGACCATCAGATAACTTTATATTTACAGTATGTGACTGACTTTGCTGCTCAGTGTTTGCACCTCACGAATATTTCAAATTGTTGGAAATGTCACGCACAGGCTCAAATCATTTACCGAAACAGATTCTAGATCCGGTGTGGAAGAACCCTCTAAATACCACGTAGCTGCCACAGTTCTTTACGTCCATTATTGACTGTCGACTGCAGCACCCCTGGGATGACCGCAAACAAAACTGGAGTCGACTTGTACCATTGTCTTGTGATGGTAAAGTATCTGAAATACACACGCAACACAGGCGATTATTTCTAAATCCGGTTTTGTCCTGCTAAATACAGAGATTTTACGACCCTGTGATTTAATACCATAGAAAAAATTAACAGTTTTTTTCTTTTTCCCACAGTACATGTATTTTCAACCGAACACGAATATTACTTTAGAAAGTACACGTACATTTGATGGCGTCCGTACCTTTTTTTCTTCTTTTTAATTTGGACTGGGAATTTAAAGAAAAAGAAATATTATACCTTAACAACATACCATTGATCCAAATTTGTTGGTCACACCCACACTGTGTTGGTCCTGGACAGGATGTCACTATCAGTCCGCTACTGGTGGAATTAAAGCGGTTCCAGCCTTCAAGTCTCTTGTCACTTTGGCACAAAGACGCATTATTAGCCTGATAATCTATTATCATTGTTGTGTCGTCCAGATTGGTGTAGGTCGAGTTGGGCTAGAACTGAAAATTTGTGGGATATATTTTACATTTAGTTCGAGTATTCGAATTTATTCCCCTTTATGGTTAACAATGCATAGATCTAAAAGACTCAATGATTATTGTTACTAGTTCCATGTAGTTGTTTTTTTCTAAAGATTTCTAAGCATTGCTATAACAACGTCGTCGTATGAAAATTGAGACCTTTAAGGTTTACAAGATGCATTTATGAATAACTTCATTCTAGTTATGCCCATCAAGATTTTGCGCATTTTGATTGGCTTAAAATTAGACATACAATAACAAGAGCTGTCGCTCGACTATTATGAGTGCTCGATAGTAAAAGCAAACCAGTGTCATTAATAGAAAAATTCATTAGATGAAAATTAGATTAATGTATCTTTGTTTAGAGGATGATTTGAAGGTCGCAGAAGAAAGTACAAAGTTTCCAAGCAATAGTATTACTAGAAACAGAGGTATTACAGATTAACATTCAGTTGCATGTAAAAACTTAACGAATAGTGATAAGTCCGAAAAGGGTTAAAATTCCACTTAATTTTATTTTTACATTAATGGCTAATATTAGGATAACAGAAGTATCAAAGCTTTGACTTTAGTGGAAACCGAGATATTACAGTTATACAACATGTGCTTGTATAACATTCATCGAGAATTTTTAGTCTGAAAATGGTTAAGATTCCACTTAATTCAATTTCAGAGTATTAATCTTTGTCTAGAGACTGATATTATAGTCATGGAATTATTTGAAAAGTTTCCAAGCAATAGCTTTTAAAATAGAAGAAAGAGAGATTTGACAGTTGCACGTGAAACATTAATCAAAACATCACGCCGATGCCGACGCTCTAGTGAACCGAAAAGCCCCCTATTCTTCAATTGTCGAGCTAAAAATTATGAATTTTAAAATTCGTACCTGAACAAATTAGCAACACGGAGATTATGCTGAGCAGAACATTCATTTTTTTAGCTGAAAAGAATGTAAAGAAAGTACTTCTAGAATGATAAAAAAAATATATTTATTGCCAAAGGTTTATCAATTTAGCGATAAGGAATAATAAATCTAACCGTCAGTTTAAAAGGTATGCTAACACTTTGAAAATTCAAACAATTCATAAGAAAGATGTTCATGCATTACAGCCAGTAACATCGTGAAAATTGACAGTTATCTCAATCAAAACCATTCTAAATGACTCGCCCCATTCATTCATTCCAAGCACTGTTTGAAACCGACCAGAATCGGTCCAAAATCTTTAATACTTTGAAATCGGCCAAAATGATTGACACCTAATTAGAATCGATTAAATAATTCTACGATTTTATTGCCTGATGTGACCTTTAAAGTGTTCGGTTGGTCCACGAAGACACACAATCAAAAAATTACGTATATTTTATTAAAGGGAGGCAATAAATATAGCTAATTTTGTTCATCTTAGCGATATTGGATTACCTTCCTTTAATTTTACTAAAAACTCGCTGGTTCCATACAGATGGCATTTCATGAAAAAATTAATATAATAATCCAGTAATATAATTTATCCCTTAAAAAATCATTTTAGGTTACCCAGCGTTTCTTTTTCGTTTTAGTACATGTCATAAGTGCCTATTCAATGTATAGGCGTATAGGTATTTACGACATTTAAGAAATAAAATGACCCAATTAGTGACGAAATCCCACGTCAACATCTTCCGCTAGCAATCTTAAAGGAAAATGACACCATCCGAAATATCATTCCCAATTTAGCATCTTTTCATTAAGGGTGGCCTAGCTTAAGAAAAGAAAAATATATTTTATCCTCACAAAGCCCGCACTATAATTTGAACTGTTTTCAATTATAACCTTAAATAAAAACAAACGGCACATTATAGCAATTTGAATCTATGATAAGTCTTTGCCATGAGCTTGCATTAGAATATGTGTACCGACATTATAACGGAAGCACTATTTTGTACAGAGATAAAATAAGAAAACCAATCAGAAACTTCTAAATGATCACCTGTCATGCATGCACACCAACATGGGTGTTTTATACAGCGCATTATTTTCTCTTAATAAAAAACTTAATCCCCTTATCTTAACCCTTTGCTGTTTAATCCCTGCTTATTACGTGGCTGTGATTTTATGATTGAGAAAACATTGTGAAAAAAAGAAGAAATTGCTTCTGAAAAGCAATTTCTTCTTTTTCCACACTATTTTCTACCCTACTGAATGGTTATTTTTTCAAATTAAATCCACTTTAAATTTTCGTCTGCAAAACCTTTGAATTTGGACAGGTCCAAAATTTTGTTAAACAGGAAAGGGTTAAATGGAATATGATTCGGCACAATGTAGTAAAAATGTTCAACATAAATGACAAAGAATATTAGAAAAGATCGAATGCGTGATTTTTAGTATCCGTCAGGAAGTATATAGACGGCGATGGTCTGCTTTTGCGATGATAGCTCGGGGTTAGTTGAATTCTTTTTCACGTTCAATACATGGTACAGTTCACAGGTAGCCAACACGGGTGGGGTTAGTGTAAATTTACCTAAAATTAACCACAAAAAAACTTTAATACCATTTTTTTTATCACAATGTATAATATAGACAAGGTCCCGAATTAAGTAGAGCATCGTATTTAACCTGGGTTTATAGGTGTAAAGTTGAGTTGTGCGATCTCGACCGACTAGATTTTCTGTATAAAAGAGGGTAGTTCGGGACCTTGTCTATATTATACATTGTGATAAAGAAAAATAGTATCTAAGTTTTTTTGTGGTTAATTTTTGGTAAATTTACACTATCCCCACCCGTGTTGGCTACCTGTGGTACAGTTAGTTACATCGTGAAAATTTTCATGTCAATCAAAACCATTCTCAATCGCTCACTCTGCCCTCCATTCATTCATTCCATACACTCACTCAAACCATTTTTTTTTCAAAAATGGTAAAAATCACCAAAAAGATTGGATCAACAACTACATTCAAAATAAATATAGCTAGAAATAAATCGCATTTTCACTGACATAATTGAAATTATAGCATCTGATTTGTTCTTGAAGAGATAGAAAAGTATTTATAGAACTTGTATGCATATCATTTTATTAAAGGGTGGTAATAAATAACGCTTATTTTGTTCATCTTGAACAGAATTAGAGATATTGGATTACCTCCCTTTAATTTCGCTCTAACCCCACTCATCGCACTCATTTAGTTTCATTCGAAAATCATTTGCCTTGTCAATTTCATGCTGTTGTTAACTGGATGTCTAGAAAGATTTTTTAAACAAACGTTGACAGTTTTGTTACTAGGAAGACTTCCTGGGCAAGTTTACAACGCAATCTCGTGAAAAGGGAAGTTTTGCGTAATAATCATGTTCTTCTATTAATCCTGTGGTATCAAAGAGGACCAAGGCGGAAATTGCTGTGACCCTTTTTTGCACTGTGCATTTAATTGTGTGGTTTTTTTACTGTGTCTATGACTATGAAGGTTTCTCCCCTATCTGCTTTCTCTTTCGTATTTTCATAATTAATTTCAATATTCAGTCTTATTTACCATTCTTTAAAAGAGGTCTTATTTCAAAATTATTTTCCGTTACTATATTTTCGTCTAAATAGCCTCTACTAAAAATGTATATGTCAAAAATCGTGATGATTTGTTGCTCAATGCTTATTTATAAAATGTTACTTTACACAAAACAAGAGGTGTGATGTCAAGTTTTCAACAGCTGTCAAAAATAAAAGTATATGGAAAAGTTTTAAATTCCGCCACAAATATCAAAGTCTGTAAAGTAAGCCATTATGGACTGTTTTAAACGTCGTAAGGGATACCAGAAATGAATTTGCAGTTCTAAATAGATGTCCATGATATTAAATAAACGAACAGAACTGTCTTTTAATGCTTAAAGAATCTCGCAATAAAATGTATCTTTAGTCAGACATAATAAAGACATTAATTCTCAAGAAGTTTTCCATTGATGAGCATTTGTTATTTGCTAACTTTTACTATCAATCTTTAATTCGGCCAAATTGAAGCATGTTGTTTGAATGTTTGAGTTTATCATCTATCAAGGAAGTTTGTGATCATGGAACCTAATTTAATATATTGGAACATATTTTAATCAATGAATATTACTCTTTATTTCTATTGATATTTTCTTTTATCATATAACTATACGAATATCTAAGTGAAAACATCCCGTATGATATTTTTCATGATATCACATAGTAATTTTTAGAACAATGATATAATGCGGTTATTTTTAGAAAATTGCATTTCAGTTAGAAACATCGACGAAAACAAGACAAATAGAGGTTATAAGATGAATATAATAGGTTCTTAGTGTATTGTATGAAAAAAATATCTAACTCGGTTGTGAAAATTGATAAATGTCTCGGCAGAGCCTCGACAATTATCAATTCTCCAAACCTCGTTAGATATTTTTTTCATACAAAACACTAAGTACGTATTAAATATTTATCTAAATTTGATCTATCGGATACTCTCTAAAGTAATTGAATCTTCAACCGCTAAGCTTTTTTTGGAGTCGAAATACTGTAATAGATGTAAATTAAGTTTTTGTCTAAATGTTACCTTGGTAAATAATCAATTTACATACACCAAACAAGTGTGAATGACGCATCTTACAAATATATTTTTTATACATTTATTGTATTTTTTGTTCTGCGAATTGTTTGAAAAATCGAAATAAAAAATATGCCGTGAAATATGATAACGGAAATTAATTCAGTTTGGCAATGAAGAAAAAAAAACATTCAAAATGAATTCTATCTTTATCTTTTCTTCTTTAGCGCCACAAAAAGTTTGAAGTATGGATGTCTTTGATATCAAAATCTATAAACTGGTCCTTATTTTCGAGCACTTGCTCCATCACAATGTGTGAAGAATTAACAACCTAGGCTGGAACATTAAAAATCGATTTTTGTGGCATGGTTCGGAGGTTATATAATTTTTTGCTAGCATTACTGAGAGTAGGCAGTTTTAAATAATTGTTCATAATAATAGTCCAGGTTATTTTCATAATCTTATTGTATTATTATAACTTATCTATCAACAGAATGACTGGTGGTCAGAAGCTTTTCGTTGATTATAATTTTATCACTTATTTTGAAAGGAAAGCCCAATAAAATGGTTCCTTCTAAGATGAACGCATGAGAACCATCTTTGAGTTCGGGATGAATTAAAATTTGCAAAAATAAGAATTTCTACACCGCTTTACCCCTAAGAAGATATGTTCAAATGAGTTTTGAAAGGTTTTTAAGACGTTTGTCCTTACGATCTCCATGAAAAGTACCACTTGAAGACAAATTATCTAAAAAAAAACGACATAAGGTTACTCCACTTTCGTCAAAGTAGACGTGTCTCACCGTCGAATGGCAAACAAATGGTCGACAGTCGGACCAGATTACTCTATAGGGCAGTCGACAGTGGAACCAGTTTATCGTCAAGGTCACTTTCCGGTGTTCCGAATGTAGGGTGACCGTTGAAACTAAGCTGAAGAACTTCTTTATGAATGTCGGAGAACTTGTAGAAAGTATGAAGTCTTGAAGTTTGTTATCCTTTCAATGCTCAATGGGACAAACTTTGAGTTGTTTAAATCGCCTTTACGATGCACTTTCTTGTGTAGTTTTTTTTTGCCTGGTTTAACAGGACACAGGAAACAACCCTGTATCCTGGAAATTGCCAAGAAAGATAATCGAGTCAAAAACCGAACAGCGTGTGTAATACGTAGTTTTTTTGTGCTCACGAGCGCGCAAAAATAGGTCTAGTATACGTCATCAACTTTCGTACGACACGAAAAGCTTTGTGTGTTCAACGCAGTGCCTGCATATCACTACGCTGTACTAAAATCAAAGTACTGATAGTACTGAAGGCGAGGGAACTGAATAGACGAAACAACACACGAGATCAATTTTCTGAGATATAACCTTGATTATTCACTTTGTCTTTATCATGTATATCAGATATTTTCTTACTTATCACCGCCAAAATTACTGCCGTGTGAAAGATACATAGCTTTTATATTTTGATCTTGACGGATGACGGTGCTTATAGGGAAAAGAAGAAATTGCTGCTGACTAACACTTTCTCTTTTCTCCCTAATATTATCTACCCTATCTGCTACAAATTTTTATCAATTTTCCCACATATTGTATGCAATCTGCAACCCTTTACAAGTTAGGCCTGTCTAAACATTTGTTGTCTTGAAATGGATTAATCTAAATAAGAAAATTTCAGAACCCTTGTCCCATCCTTAAACCCTACGATAGATTTTTAGACTGGGCCAACTTGGAACAGGTTGCAGACAATAAATCAACATAAGTGTAATTTGATGTGTATCTAGGGTAGAAATTAAAAATTAATGGGGTTTGTGTATAGGGTGGACCACATTGTGGGAAAGGGAGAAATTGACCCTATCAATATCTTGTGTTCCAACAGTAAAATTCTACTTCTTTATGGAATTCAATTCAATGTAAAAGAAAGAGCCGACGAGCTTGTGTTCCTAGAAAAACAGCATTACCAAGATTGTTGAACAGAATGATCGAATGGATAAATTGACTGATAACAAACCAATCAACTCAACTAAAATTATAAAACGCGAGTTGCGCCTGTCTGCAAAGCGGTATCGAGCGGGCGTAGTAATATTTACTTTTGGAAATAAGTTGTTTTTTGGAGGACTCAGCGCTATTAAGTGAACATACCGCTCGCCATTTTTCCTTTGATTGATTGATTGATTGAATGGAGTTTAACGCCGCTTTCAACATTATTTCAGTTATATCGCGGCGGGCGGAGCACCTAACAATGGATTCCTGGTATTTCTCTCACCTGTACTACCATTACATCCTTTCCTAGCCTCCGACTGCTATCTCACATAGGTTTACGATTATCTACCCATTGGTGAGAGACACACGCCGGAAAGAATATTTGCCGCCACCGGGGATCGAACCCACGACTTCCAGATTGGAAGTCTTATGCCTAACCAACTGCGCTATGGTGGCGGCCACTTTTCCTTTGAAGTGAGTTCGGAATGTGGCTCCCTATAGGTGAATGCAACCCTTGGTTTCCCTCGCCTAAAAAGCCTTGCATAGAAAATTAAAAAATTGGAGTGCATGCTTTCAAATGTCACCTTGCCTCTATATAAACCAGGCCTTCGGCGCTTTAAGCGCTTTAATTTTTTTCTTAACATTCAGTTTAAAACTCAAAGTGCCCCGACAGTGCATCATGCGATTTCCATAGTGACGGTTCACGTTGTCAAATTTGGATGTTTGTCTGATTAGTTAGTACATGTACATGTACACACATCCATTTGAACAATTACAGCCAGTTTCATCCAAAAAGGATACCTTATCAAATAGACAATGCTGTTGTCTCAGATCTTGTTGATGACAAAACAGTGCTAACTGTTTACAAATTATACACCGCTTTGTACGCAAGTGCACATGTAAAGCGAGGTAAAGTTTGCAAACTGCTTGCTCTGTATTGTAATCTTGAAAGCAGGACAGGCTTTAGATATCGGTAAATTTTGCGCGGTGAGCCTTGAAATCTGTTTTAACCCTTTCCTGTTTTACAAAATTTTGGACCTGTCCAAATTCAAAGGTTTTGAAGACGAAAATTTAGAGTGGATTTTATTTGAAAAATAACCATTCTGTAGGGTAGAAAATAGTGTGGAAAAAGAAGAAATTGCTTGTCAGAAGCAATTTCTTCTTTTTTTCACAATATTTTCTCTATCATAAAATCACAGGCACGTAAAGCGGGGAGTAAACAGCAAAGGGTTAAGGCCCTGTCATACGTCAACTTATCAGCTTAGTGTGTGTATAATGCGTTTCAGAAAACGACCGAGTCTGTTAACGTCGATATGCGCTTACCTTCATATTCTTTTTGCAAAGTCACGACGCGTTTGTAGCTCGTCCATAAAAGGGTTTGAACGTGGAGAAACGTGCCTAAAACGAGTTGATACCGTATGCCAGCGTTTACAAACGTTCTTGAGCGTGTGTCAAATGTTCTCGTAACGTCCCCCGAAAGAACTAAACATGCTTGTAACGCATGCATGTATTAACAATATTGAGAGATAACAGACTGATTAAAGCTTTGGAATTTTTTACTCGAAAAATATTGCGGAAGGGAAATAAACTATAACTACTTTTTAAAAAAAATTCCTTTCTTAAACAATGGTTTCTATCACATAGGATTGTTTTAACTTGAAAATTTACCCACTTGTGACTTTCGAACTTGTACTACATATCAAAGAGACTAAGCACGTTCGGCACACGATGAGAAATTTATGTACATGCACAAGAATTTTTAGATACTCAGCGTATCGCAACATGTACTAACGAGTTACAGCGTGTCGATTGCGTGTGCGGTACGTGTCCAAAGCGAACTCGACGTGTCGGTAGCGTGTTATGAAAATCCAAATGGAGTCATCGTCTACGCAAGAACTCGGTTTTGTAAATACGATGAGTGTTCCAGAAGTTCGTGGACTAACGCAATATCTCAAAGACCGCTAATCGTATGAAAATATAGATCATATCATTTTATTGAGCTTTCTTTTCTCTGCTCACTCACAAAATTTAAAAGAAGTACGCAAAACAGATGCCGTGATATGAACGTCCAAAGACATGGGCTATACACCAAGCGGCGCACAACGCGAGTTTCTGACGTACCTCGTTGACTTCGATATATTCAGAACACATACTGTATTTGGGATTCCCAAATTTCGATTAACTACAGATGATGTCCAAATGCACCATTTTATCATCAATTTTCAGGTTACAGGGCTTTAACATTCACTATAGTTAAGTGTTATGTGACATGGCATTATGTCTCGTAATTCAGTATCAATTTTGACAAACAGTTGATACTTGTCCTTCATTTGATGCCAAAATAATGTTTCCCTGCATTTGAAATTTTTACAGTTGCTTGTTTTCGATTTTTATTGTAAAAATAATGTTGATGTGGCTCTTTACTAGGTGTCAGTGACAATCCTTTCGATCACCTGGTCTCATTGAGTATCACTTTCTGTAACAAAAGACAACCGACGTTTTCTTTCTGACGTCCTGGTGGCTGGCTTTTATTTACCACCTATATAATATTGATCTATGTCTTTTACTCTTGTAATGAAACGTGTTTCAACCGATAAACTTATCTTGAAATACCAGTTTGTCTTTAAAGAAATAACATGCCAAAATCTAGGAACTGTTTCTGAGTGTTAGGCAATATAATTAGTGCTACAGTCACAGAATGTGAAAGCGTTAACATGAAAATTATGCTTTGCGCCGCTTGACGTTATGTGTGTCTCCATGGCAACGCCTGTTGAACGCGTTATATGAATTAATGGGATAAAAATGTTATACATTATCTCCAAAATGTTTGATATTCATCATATGCTGATTTCGATGATTTCTGTTGAACAGTCTTCGGGATATAAAGAAAGTCCACGAACTTTTGGAACACCCCTTGTACACCTAGATCTACTGAACAAATGCAAGATTTGTTTAAAATACAGCTCTATTCAATTTGAAGATTTATTTTTCATGATTGATTGATTGATTGATTGGAGTTTAACGCCGCTTTCAACATTTTACAGTTATATAGCGACGGCTGGAGCACCTAATAATGGTTTCCTGGTATTTCTCTCACCAATACAAGCACCACATCCTTTCCTAGCCTCCAGCTGCTATCTCATAGGTCTACGCATCAACGCATTGCTGAGAGAAAAATCTTTCATGATACACCAGGGCTTTTTTTCATATTTTTTTTAATTTAAGGACAAAACTTGATTTGATGGAAAGGACGCCTATTGAAGTCAAAGGTCTTTCGATTGCAATTTTTATCGCATGGAAGACAGTTTTCATAATAACGAATGAAACCACGAAAATTTTCGATTTTCGTTAAACGTTTTCTCCTTTTTTGGGAGGGGGTGTTAAGAATAAACGAAATAATCAGTCGATAATTCAACATGTCTTACACCTACCTCACTTTTGCATAAACTATAAAGCACGCCGCCTTTTCACTATTTTTTTCTGTTTTATTTTCCTTTTAAGGAGTTTTATCACATTTAATGATTTACCTCAAACCCCTAGAAAAGTTTAGACAAAAATGAAAAATTAATTATCTTTCCCAAAAGTCTCGTTCATTCAAATTTGACCCGTCACGCAAAATGGGACTATCTGGGAACTCCATAAGATAAAGATTTGAAAAGAGATTGGTTCTAGTACAGGTCAACCTGAGATAGCTTTTCAAAACTCCTTTTACAGGAAGGTTAATTGGCCATTCTAGATTCAGAAAATTAGTTAAATATAAAAAAAGTATCGACCTAGTCAGTCTGTGCACTAGGATCGACACTTATTCTGCTCGAGACATCAGCACATGTAACATTTTCATAAGCCCTTGACATCTTAGTTTCAACAATGGAGGATGTCTCAGAACTTGCGTCATCGTCAACCACCTTACAATTACGATTTTTTATCAAATAAAATACCGCAACGGTCAGGATACAGTCTAATACACTGGTTATGACTATTCCAATTATCATAAGTGTTTTTACGGGTCTTCTTCAACCGCCGACACTGTTGTAGAATTATTACATTTTCTACCAGGAGATTTGTTGTCCATGACACGCAATGGACCTGGATCATAGAGTGTTGTTTGAGTAGATTTGATTGTCCTGACCTTATATGGTGATTGTTTTGTTGGTGTCTCTGAGCTGCCTGTTGTTGTTGTTGTTGTTGTTGGTTTTGTAGAAGGTGTTGTTAGTGGTGTACCTGTCGTATATGTTGTAGTTGTCGCCTTCGTCGTGGTTGTTGTTGTAGTTGTTGATGTAGATGTCGATGTTGTTGCATTTCTGTCTACTGAAAAAAGATATTGACTAAACATTGGAGTTGAATTTGATTTGCAAGTCTGAAGCATTTTGTTTATAACACAGAGCTTTTAATTGATTCCCTTTTTTCTTAAGTCAAAGAAAAAGTTGCTATCTATAACAATGTCTAAACTGTTTGTTTGTTTGAAAGGGGCTTGCATCAATATATATACCACGACTACATATGCATAATTTCCTAGCCTCCAGCTGGTATTCTATTTAGGTTTACTATTTCCACCAATCGGTGGAAGATAAATTTTGCCTTTTTTATTAGATAGTTCGCAAACATTTGGAGTCAGTCAGTCAGTCGGTTCGTCGATCGGTCGTTCGGTCGGTCTGTAAGTCAGTTAATCAGTCAGCTATCTAGGCATTTAGTCAGCCAACCAATCGGCCTTTCGTTTTCCCTCTTTCATTCTGTTCCTCCTTGTCCTATGGAATTTTAAATCGTTGACGAAAATATGGTTAATATAAAATTGTACAAATGAACTTACCAAAACAGAGACGAGTGCTAGGCGGAAAATTGGTGTAGTAAAAGACGACGAAGTTTGTACAGTTTTTCAACTTCAAGACACTTGCACGTCTGCAACAGTCAGACGTTTGTCGAACACAGATCTTGACCGACTTCTCACCTTCACTTAAACTTGGTACAGAATCTAAACTATGGTTTACGTCATATGTATAGTAGTAATTTCAAACGTGAATCAATTATTAAATGGCAATTAAAGGAAACAAAGCGAAACTTTCAGTGAATCCCTGCGTTGTATAACTAAATATAATTACGGAAATAAACCACAGTCTAAGCATTTGGCCATTATCATGCTGTTCATGGAGAAATGCTGTGGTAGGACTTTGCGAGACACGAAAGACTAAGAGCAGCCTGTTTTGATGTGCATTCTGACATAGCCTACTTTGCCTTCTTCCCGCTTCCTACTTGTGGGAAAGAATTCAAACAAAAAGGTTGAAAAGTCACCAAAACTGGCAGTTTGTTCTACTCATCAGTCTACATTGCAATGAAATTAACAACAATTGCATTTTCACGTGCGTGGAAACAAAGTTTGAGAGCGACATCTTGTATGATCTTACCTTCCGTCAAATCCGTAAGCTAAGCGTACCATTTCCACTTTGTTTCTTACGCAACCTAGACTTGTGAGGATGATCTGTTGCTAGGAATGAAGTAGGATCTGCTTTTCCTTATAATTTACTAAATTCGAACTATATATACACTATTGACTTCATATAGAAGAACATGTACATTCTAAAAATTGTATTTGAATATAGACTTTATCTACTTATACCTTTTTTCTTTTAAACTATTTTATACATATAACATATTTTTTAATTGATTTTTTTCCACTTAAATGATATTTTATATCTACATAACATATTATTTACTTAAATAATTTCAATATCAAATTATCCGAATAATGTCGAGTCCCTCTTGTAAAAACAATGACATACAAGCCATTGCGTGGCATGTCCAACAATTTCAAATACATGTGCGTAAATCAAAACAAAACCTTTGGGCGGTCTGTGACTTTTTGCGCACTCCTTCGACAGAAAAATTCTTCGCCCCTTTTTCGGCTGTGAAATTTCTAATTGGGTTTTGTGATTGTCCAGGTTGCTTATGTTTATGTTTCGCGCACATGTGAAATCGTTGAAAATGTCACGCACAAGCTCATACCGTTCATCCATATTTGTTGGGTTGTTCCACACTGGTTCCCGCTAGGACAGGTATCTAATATTGATCCATCAGAAAAACCAGTGTATCGTTACCAGGCAGGTGGACCAATCATCGTAGAGATAGAAGAAGGTGACGTGTAATATAGAAAAAGCTAATTTTTCAAGTATTTTATTCAGTTTGGCTCAAAGGTTTTCCATAATAATTACGGAGAAAGTAGGCAGAGTAGTCCAAGAACGACCTGCACACATACGGAGGCTGATCCTAGTCTCTAATGTCTTTAAAAATTGTATACATTAGAAATATGCTTTGTACAGCATGAGAAGGGTTAAACGATATTTCAACCTCAAAAGTCGAGTTTGACAAGGGGAAGTTTACTGAGCAAGAAATTGAGTATTGAACGTTAGAGTAATAAGAGACTATATTACTTTACTCTTTTGTCAGGTTCTTTTGTTCACACCTATGGTAAGTAGAGACTAGAGCTAGAACGAGTTGAACTTTTGTACTCGGATACCCTAGATTTCGTTACCAACATTACTTGAGTTGCCGATGATCACTGTCCAAATATTTATTTTATCAATAAAATAGAAAGGACTGACCCAGAATTTCTGAAAAAAAAAAAAGGATTTTGAATATAAAAATTCCGACATTGTTTTGAGGCACGAAGGTTTTGTGAGTTTTTGAGTAACTAGCCAGGACTCTCAAATTCTGATCTTAATTAGCAGGACTGTCTGAAAAAATCAGTTTCAGAAAAGAATTGAGGACTGTTTTAACAGTCCTAAATTCCTTTCAGAAGTTAATCTCCAAAGGTACAAAATTATTATACAATAGTCGGGTTACGTGTGATGACACCATTCGGAACATCACTCGGACTTTTCCGTAAACTGGAAAGTACTTTTCCGGAGAATCGCCGAGGGTTCCCGATTGGTGATGACACGGGTGGAAACGTTACCCTATCCGAAACGCGAGTACTCGAGTACTTGTCACAGCTCTATAGAAGACTAATATTGTTCTTTACCCTTTTGTCTGATGTCCCTTTTTTCACGCACAGGGTAAGTAGAGACCGCGCCTATTACCCACAGAAGAGAGTCGCAATTAATTTGTGGTACTTTTATTTACGTTGTATAAGTCAGTACTTAATCGTAAGAAATGATCAACCTGCTGGGAGATTTGAATTCCGTATTCTTTTCAAATATCGATTATTAAACTGAGATGTGTAAGCACAAATGGGAAACAATTCGTATTTACTTTGAAAATTGGGTCTATTCTCAACAATTCAATACGCGTCAACATATCGTAACAAAATTTGTTGCTTGCTGAGGTCATGTACAGTGATGTCATAGCTGTTAAATGAAGTCACGTAAAATGCATTTGTCCTTCCTGTTAATCAAATTAATTCATTTAATACTCCTTAAATTTCGCAAACTGTTTTAAAAATGGACTTGACTTTATAACACTAAAGGGAGTGATTGCCATCGAACATTGGAACCCAATTTTTCGGTCTATTCACTTCTATTGTTATTTTCTTTTACTTTAATTTGATCTATTGGATACTCTATAAAATACTTGAATCCCCCACCACCTACTTTTTTATTGTGCCGAAAACAGATTGAAACAGATGTAAACTTAGTTTTTGTCGTAATGTTACCTCGGAAATAAAAACACATAAACCAAACTATAGTACATTTTCAACTGTGAAAGACACATCTATCAAAACTATCTTTTTTTTAACGTAGTTTGTCGTTATTTGTTCTGCGAATTGATTAAAAAATCGACATAAAAATATGCCATGATATTCGATAACTGAAGTAAAAGCAGTTCTGTTTATTGAAGATTTATTGTTCTTTGCGACACAATGGTTTAAAGTATGGATGGAATTAATGCTGTAAACAGATCGTTATTTTCAAGCAATCACTTTATCAAAAAGATTGAAGAATTGACAACCTAGATTGAAACATTTTTTTAAAAAATCGATCTTTGTTGCATGTTTCGGAGGTCATTTGAATTGGACAAATATCCTTTACCTCAATTTAAAAACTGACTCTTTGACAATATTTTACGCAATCAAGTTGCACTTTGTTTAGTTGTACATATGGAGACATTGATGTTTAGAAATAATTTCTGTTCTTTTAATTGAATTGTCTCTTATAATTATTTTTTAAAAGATCATGTACTTTTTATTTGTCAATTATTTTAAATGTGTTGTGAAATTGTGTTGTACATAAATGAGACTAAAATATACTATGAATAAATATAATTTTTGCTAGCACTACTGTGAGCAGACAGCTTAAAAAATGTTCCTAACATAGTCTATGCTATTTTCACAAACTTACTGTATTATTGTAACTTATCTATCAAGAGAATTACACAGAAGCGACCTGTAAAATGCCTCAAAGTAAACAAAAAAAAGGAATGACTGGCGGTCAGAAGCTTTTCGTTCATTATTATTGTATTACCTATTTTAAAAGGAGACTCCAGTTAAATGGTTCTTCCAAAGATGAATGAATGAATCATCTTTGCGTTTGGGATGAATAGAAATTTACAATTATGAAAGCTTTATAGGACGTTGGTCTTAACGATCTCCATAAACGATCGAAAGTACTGAGGAAATTTAGACTTTCATCCAGTGTATTAAAAGGTACCACCAGTTGCCGAATTACCTAAAACAATGAGACTCAAATTACTACACATACGTCAGAGTAGACTGGTTCCACTGTCGACAGGCTTTTAAATAGTCGACGGTTCGGCCACTCTACTCAATATAACAGTCAAAGTCGCTTTCCAGTGTTCC
Organism: Fragum whitleyi; assembly: GCA_948146395.1. Lineage (NCBI taxonomy): Eukaryota > Metazoa > Mollusca > Bivalvia > Cardiida > Cardiidae > Fragum > Fragum whitleyi. The sequence goes on along the minus strand of OX411557.1, from coordinate 30,403,278 downwards.
GAATGTAGGGTGATCGATATAGCTCATCCGGGGGACTACTTTACTACTGACAAAGAACTTGTGGAAAGTGTGAAGTCTTGAATGTGTTTTGCTTTCAATGTTCAATGGGACTAAAGTTGAGTTGTTTAAATCACTTTTATGTTGCGCTTTATGTAGGGTTTTTTCTAAGAAGTCAGTTTAAAGTCAAAGGGCCTGACAGTGCACCATGTGATTTCAATAGCGACGGTCCCTTAACATACATGTTGCAATATTTGGATGTCTGTCTGTTAAGTTAGAACTCAAATCCGTAATTAAAGACAGTTTCACCCGAATCATATGCATAATCAAAGATAATGCAATAACCTCAGAACGTTTTGATGACAAAGCGGTGCTATCTGTTTACAAATTATAACCCACTAAGCACGCAACTGCACTTTCAAAGCATAAAATACGGAATATTCATAAGCTATTTCAAATATCTCGTTTATCATATTTTAACAGATTCTAAGCTAATCGTAAATTGTGACAATCTTAATCACTGAATTAACTAGTTACAGAATAGCTCTGTTAAACCTTGTTCTGCTTGAGATATCAGAACAAGTAACATTTTCATAAGCCCTTGACATCTTAGCATCAACATTGGGGGATGTTTCAGAACTTGCGTCATCGTCAACCACTTTACAATTACGACTTTTTAACAAATAAAATACCGCCACGGCAAGAATACAGTCTAAAACACTGGTGATAACTATTCCAATTGTCATAAGTGTTTTCCTCTGCCGACACGGGTCTTCTTTATCCCCCGACACCTTCGTAGCATTGTTACATTTTCTACCACGGGATTGGTTGTCCAAAACACGTGAAGGGCCAGGATCATAGAGCGTTGTTTGAGTAGTTCTGATATACGCTGATTGTTTTGTTGACGTCTCTGAACTGCCTGTTGTTGTTGTTGTTGTTTTAGTTGGTTTTGTAGGTGTTGTTAGTGGTGTACTTGTCGTACTTGTTGTAGTTGTCGTCGTCGTCGTAGTTGTTGTTGATGTAGATGTTGTTGTTGATGCATTTCTGTCCACTGTAAAAAGATATTGACTAAACATTAGAGTTAAATTTGAATTGCAAGCCTGACCAATTTTATTTATTTCATTCAGTTGAGCTTTATAAGTGATTTCACTTTTACTTAAATCAAAGAAAAAATGCTACCTATGAAAGTGTCTGATCTGTTTGTTTTGTTTGAAAGGGGTTTTTACATGTTTATATACCAAAACTAGAATTACTTAATTTTCTAGCCTCCAGCTGGTGTCCTATTTAGGTTTACACTTATCCACGAATTGGTGGGAAATAATATTTATTTTCTATAGTTGCCGTTTAATTAGATAGTTTGTAAACATTGGAGTCAGTCAGTCAGTGGGTTTGTCGATTGGTCGGTCTGTAAATCAGTCGGTCAGTTGGTAGGTCGACCAGTTGATCAGCCAGCTACATTGTATCTAGTCATACAGTCAGCAAACTAGTCGACCTTATGATTTCGGCCTTTATATACTATTTTTTTCTTTTCCTCCTTGTCCTATGGAATGAGAAATCTTTGACAAAAAAATGGTTAATATAATAATTTACAAATTAACTTACCAAAACAGAGACGTGTGCTAGGCGGAAAATTGGTGTAGTGAAACACGACGTAGTTTGTACAGTTTTTCACCTTCAAGACATTTGCACGTCTGCAACAGTCAGACGACTGTCGAACACAAATCTTGACCGACTTCTCACCTTCACTTACACTTGGTACAGTATCTGAAATATGGTTAAAGTCAAAAGTAGAGCAGTAACTATTAACGTAAATTAAGTACTAAATGACAACTGAAGGAAAACAGTGGAGACTTTAATGAAGCACTGGTATTACTAATTATCTTATAACTGTACAAATATCCGTGCGATAACATCCTGTATGATATTTTTATGATATCACATAGTTATTTTTAGAATAATGAAATAATGCGGTTATTTTTAGAAACTTGCATTTCAGTTAAAACATTGCTGAAAACAAGACAATTAGAGGTTATAAGATAAATATAATACAAACTTAGTGTATTGTATGACAAAAATATCTTACTCGGTTGTGAGAATTGATAATTGTCTCGGCAGAGCCTCGACAATTATCAATTCTCCCAACCTCGTTAGATATTTTATTTCATACAAAACACCAAGTATGTATTATATATATATAAATTCAGAATTAAACCACAGTCAAAGCATTTTGTCCTTTAAATGCTGCTCATGGCATATTTCTGTTGTACAGACTTTGTGAGATATTTATGACAGTTATCAGCCTGCATTGATGTGTAGTCACATATTTGCCATCCTTGCCTTCTTCCTACTGAAATATTGTGGGGAAAAACTTCAGATTGACCGGTTGATAAGTCACAGAAACTGGTAGTTTGTTTGAAACAAAATAATTATAAAACACAATCAACGTATTTAGTTCAACACAACAGTCTACTGTGTGACGAAATTAACAACAGTTTCTTCATCACGTGCGTGGAAACTGAGTTCGAGAGCGACTTCTTGTATGATCCTACCTCTGCAAGCCAGGTGTAACATTTTTACTTCGTTCCTTATGCAGCTTCAAGACTTGCGAGGATGATCTGTCGTGTTGGCTGAACCAGAATATACTTTTTTCTTGTAATTCAAAAAATTTGAAGTAAATGAAAAATATTAACTCCATATAAAAAGATATCTTCAAAAACTGTATTTAGATATAGACAATATCTAAATACCTTTTCTTCATTTACACTATTTTATTTAAATACCATATTTTTATTTTTCATTTCTCTACACTATTTTATTCTCTTGAATGATTTTTATATTTAATTGTCCGAATGTGCCGAGTCCCGTTGGTGAAAACAAAGACACACGAGTCTGTACGTGACATCACCAACAATTTCACATGTAAACATGTCCGCAAACCAAAACAAAATCTTGTGGCGGTCAGTGCATCCACACAGTCTGACCAAAGATACGCTTTAGCGCTCTTCCGATAGACAATGACTTCACCTCTTTGTAGACTGTGAAATTTCTAATTGGGTTTTGTGATTTTCTAGGGTGCTTATGTTTGTGACCCGCTCACATGTGAAATCGTTGAAAATGTCGTGCACAGGCGCATACCATTCATCCATATTTGTTGGTTTGTTCCACACTGGTTCCCGCTAGGACAGGAATCTAATATTGATCCATCAGAAGAACCAGTGTATCGGTACCAGCCAGGTGGACCAATCATCGTAGAGATAGGAGAAGATGACTCGTAACTCGATAACAACGTGGCGTCATTTAGAGGTTTGTGAATGGAGTTGTCACATGGGTTAGACTGGGAATGTGCTAAAAGATAGGAACTCAATTGATAAACAACATTTAAGGCAATTTCTGGGCCAAACCCAAATGCGCATCACAAAAAAGTCAAAACAAATGCTTTAAAAATGCGAATCAAAGACGCATATAATTGCCCCTTAATTGCATGAACAAATACTCTACCTTCTACACCCGATGATCTTAATTATCTTCTTTAGCTGCGCAGCTTTTTTCCTACCCATCGTGATCGAATATCTTTGTATGACTTTGTATGACGTCCGTTAACTGTACGGTGTTTCAGATACAAATTGATAATCGAATAAGTTCCTGCGTGATACAATTAAAGTCATAACAGACAAATAACTAATCGCCAGATAAGAACACTGTATGGATGACACTTATTTCTACAAAACAAACTCTATATAAATGGTTCTTATTAATAAATCAAGTGAACAAAAGAGCTAAACATACGAGGGATGATCCAGAAGATCGTACAACAACTTTGGCATTTCTAGTTTGTTCAGTTTATAATTTGGTCAATGTGCAGTTTAGTAATTACGGTTAGCAATTATTTTTTTTTTTCAGAACTATCTTTAGCAGCATAAGACTACGTTACCTTAGAAACATATGTATTGCTAAGGCCGGGGAGCAAGAAAAAGTTTGAACTTTTGATAGAAAAATCAAGTTTCCTGAAAGCTCTCTTAAATTGGAGTTGAAATTCAGTGGCCAAATTAGGTAATAAGCAAATAGAAAACTATTTTCCTTATCTTTAAGCTTGTAAGTAGACTTTTTCCGGACACAGAGTATTCTTAGTAAAACAGAAAGTTCGAGGAAAAATTGCCAAGACATCAACGCCAAAATATGAACCATAGAATGCCTTTATTTTTCGAATTTGTCATGATGTTACGTATAAATCCGAACATTTCAGATAACTTTGAAAACAATTAATCAAAATGTTTAAAGGGAATTTTTCGTACAACTACCCCGGATATTCAGGGACAGTTTCAACGAACGAACGTGTCCCAATTGTATCTCATTGTTTTCCCAAAATAAAGGTCCTGCATATGGCTATCCACTTTACTAGAAATACCATTCAAAAGAAATTCTAAACAAATTTGATTCCAAATGGTATGTGGATAATTTCTGCAAGTTGGTCTATCATTCACAAAAAAGTCATGGAAGTTTGGTAGACTATGTAGAAAATAGCCATTATTGACGTCGCATTAAACGTTCTTGCTCATCCGCATTCGATGGGGGTATCTGTATAGATTTATGCATTTTTTCAGTCGCCATTGATTGTCAACATCTAAAAATGTCCTAATTTATTACACAGACGTTGGATTAAAAGATTGTTTATATAATTTTTATTTGATATTTGTCTTTTCTGTAGATTTATAACCTAATTTTACGAACTCTTTGATCACCCCTCGTATTATTAAGCGTGGTACTGGAATTGTGAGGGAAGGTATTTTCATGTTTCTTCAATACTTTTCAGAGAATTATCGAGAAAAAAACACACACATACACGGTAGATAATCATTTGATGATTTCACCGCATAACCAGTAAAAATATCACAAATATACCCGTCGTTCATTTCACCCTCTTTGACGTTATCTTAGCGTTATATTAGCGTTGACCTTCATCGTGACCTTTGTACAGCTATCATGTGCAAAATGACGGCTTTAGGAAAATTCGACCTTAAGTTTTCACATTTGTCTCATTTTCTCTGTAAAGAAATAGAAATATCGGGGTTTTTTTTCGGGTAATATCGACTGATCTTTCATTTCGTGAACAGCAACATCATATTTCACTCTTGGCTCGACCATTCGTGAAGATATAGCTTATGTTATTCGCTTAATGAAAAAAAACATCGTTCTAGCACTATAGCAGAACATTATCCTCTGTATATGAAAGCTGTGTAAAGTAAATATCAATTGCAAGCTTAGATATTATAATGATAAAATCTATAAAAATTGCATAAATTTATTTACCTTTGCAAATGATGTAGCAAAAGAGACACATAGAAAATATTGTGCATCTAGCCATCTTAGCATCCGCACTGTGTCGTTATCATTACACACAAAACCCACATTTTGTCTGAAAAATAATGGTTCTGCAGAACTCATTTACTTTGAAAGTATCGCTTTAAAGAACTTTCGACGATCCTTTTAGATTTTTGTAACAAAACTAATAATGGCCCTGCAGAACTCATTTACTTTGAAAGTATCGCTTTAAAGAACTTTCGACGATCCTTTAAGAATTTTGAAACAAAACTAATAAGCCGGTCATAAGCATATTAGGCATAGGTATAATTTTTCGCTAAAAAGTCGGAATTTGTTTTATCTTTTAGCCGATAACGTGTTTGTGACGTAATCATGTGTTATTCAATAAATTGATTGTTTAATGTTTAAACAGCTTATCACTAATCCAGCGGTTTAGTACTTTTGCGTTTTCCAAATGTGAGTCAGTCAGGTAATTTTAACAAAGAGCGAAGAAACAGTTAAAGCTAGACCTTGTCCTTAACCGGTTTTCGAAAATATTATTCAAGCACCCGCAATTTAATATTGTATTAAGTAACCTCTGTCCATGTGAGTGTGCGTGAGTGCTGGGGTACGTGGGTGGTAAGCAGAGACCACTATCATAGTGCCCATTAACCGCACCAGAGCATAGTAAATAGATCTTTTTCTGTTGATTATCGAAAATAATGGTAGGTTATCACTTGATAATCACACCGAAAACATGCTTTCGTTCATACCGCATTTTTGACGTTATCTAAATAAATACAAATAAACAAATATAGATCCACGTTGTCACGTTGCTTAAAAACACCTGAAAATTAACGCTCTTTAAGAAAATTTATCCCAAAATGTTTAAATTTCACATAATTTTGCATTAAATAAACCGATAAAACAATTTTATGTCTTTCATGTAAGACCGATTTTTATTTAATTTCATGACCATCAAAAGCTATGCTTGTCTTCACCACTCGTGAAAATAGTATTTGTTGTGCACTCAATGGAATGTAAATCGATTTTACATGAAAAACAGAACCATCCTCGGTGTCATTCAGTTGTGGTTTTTCTATTCACGACTTACATTTAAAAGCGGTCTCGGGTTCGATACCCGACCGCTTCACTCATCCCTCCCGACTAGTTGTATCCAACCAATGGCTTGATAATCGTATACCAGTGTGAACTATCAGCTGGGGATAGGAAATGATAAATTGGTATTACTGGTGTGAGAAATGCCAGGAACCCAACATAAGGTAACCGAGCCGCCGCGATTAGACTGAAAGATCGCTAAAGGCGGTGTAAAATCCCTTTCAAACAAACAATATATAAATAAGCACAGTAAATGTTAATAATTACAGTATTTAACCTGAGAGTTTGATTTCTGCAATCTAGGCCCGTACGGAGCAAACAAACCCATATGTGACAGAAAAAAATCAGACAAATGAATTTAAAGTTTAGATCAAACCAGATGCCCGAATAAAGAGCCACTCGCGGTAAAAGGTTTTCGTAAAACACCGCTGTGGTAAACAGGTATAATCAAACAATGAGTTTATCTTAATAAATCGTTTGATCTCTTTATCTATCTGCAATATTTCGGGTACTTTACATCCGCATTCACAGACCTTTAGATATTTGTCAAGGATTTTGCGGTCGAAAACTGTGAAAAATATATTTCAAATTTTGTGCAGATAAATTTTATATGAATAATTTTTATTCTTTATTAATAATTGCTGCCGTTTTTTCAGAAGCCATGTGGCCTCTGGTAGGTCGGGCTGTCTGTCTGTAGTCAGATTGTCAGATATATCTTCCTGTATATACCGGCCCATCCGTATATCCATTCGACCGACCATCGATCCATCCATCAGTCCATCCATCCCTCCATCCATCCCCATCCATCCATCCATTCGACCGACCATCGATCCATCCATCAGTCCATCCATCCCTCCATCCATCCCCATCCATCCATCCATTCGACCGACCATCGATCCATCCATCAGTCCATCCATCCCTCCATCCATCCCCATCCATCCATCCATTCGACCGACCATCGATCCATCCATCAGTCCATCCATCCCTCCATCCATCCCCATCCATCCATCCATTCGACCGACCATCGATCCATCCATCAGTCCATCCATCCCTCCATCCATCCCCATCCATCCATCCATTCGACCGACCATCGATCCATCCATCAGTCCATCCATCCCTCCATCCATCCCCATCCATCCATCCATTCGACCGACCATCGATCCATCCATCAGCCCATCCATCCCTCCATCCATCCCCATCCATCCATCCATCCGACCATCCATCCATCCATCCATCCATCCATCCATCCATCCATCCATCCATCCATCCATCCATCCATCCATCCATCCATCCATTTATCCATCCATCCATCCATTCATCCATCCATCCAGCCAGCCATCCAGCCATCTTCTAGCCATCTTCTAGCCTTCCATCCGTCAATCCATCCATCCATCCATCTATCCATCCATCCATCCATCATCTAGCCTTCTATCCAGCCTTCCATCCGCCAATCTATCAATCTACATCTATCCGCGCGCCTAAATTTAAACGGATCATTGAACCGAAAATTCATGAATTTAACCATAAATCTACATTTCCAGCTATCTGCCCCCCCCCCCCCCCCTTTCTTGCTGGACAGCATACATCAATGTAGTCACCCACCATACTGCCATCGATCAATCAATCAAATAATCAATCAATCAATCAAATCAAAGATTCGATTAAGTTGTGTTTTATTAACCAATCATTCACCGTGCAGACGTGCACTCAAGTTCTTTCGCCTCCATGTTTATTTTTTGTGTTCGCATGTTGACAATTCGTTGCTAGTGTGAGCTTATCAGGAAAGACCCTTATTGATTTCCCCGTTATCTCTCGAATATGACGTAAGGTTATGCTACAGATAAATTTATTTTAGTTCAAATTTTAAAAATCATAAATATTTCGATGTTAAAAATACTGTTTGTTTTTTCACGTTCCAATTGAATTTGGTGTTTGTGTGTGAAATATGTTGTCGCGTTTTGGGATTTTACTTAATAATATGTAAATCCATCATATCCACAACCACCCAAACCTTTTGTCAAACCTCACTTACAAGGAAAAGTTGTAGATTAAAGATAAATACCTTGTCTTACGTTATATGTATTTTTAAGTGATAACTTTATCAAAGTGGATTTGAACCAAAATGGTTACTTGATTTAAACTGTAATGGCGAAGATCCTATTCATCTCATATCTAGTCATCATAGTTTTTACGGTTCGGGTCACGGCTCAATTTTACAGTAACCAATGGGTTATAAGTGGGAATCTCAACAAGATCGACATTGCAAATTTAGCAAGGCGATATGGATTTAAATATGTTACAAAGGTAGGACATTATATTTTTACTTAATCAGGTTGCTTTACTATTGTACATAAATTATATACATGTATATGAAACGAAGAAATAATGTAAATGGATCTATATCATACTGTAAGTATATTATATGTATTCTTCAGTTAGTAAAATAAAATTTTGCATCTATATCAACTTGGCAATCAAATACTGTAGTTATAACCTTTATATGCTATGAATTTACACTATGTATCCTAAAATATATACACGGGTTTCCTTCTAAATTTCCTAAAACATATTTGTCCCAACCAGTGTTGGGCTTCATTTGAAAATGTCCTGCATGCATTTTCCATGGTCGTTTACCTTACTCAGAGTTCGGGGTGGAGGTGGGGGCGTTTACATTTCTTGAAATCTTTAAGCTTCTTATGTGTCAAACATTTGTTGATATTTTTTTTTTGTTTGTTTGTTTTTGTTTTTTTTTTTTTTTTTTTTTTTACTTTTTGCAGATTGATTTACAATAATTCCTCTTTCTTCAAGACTTGAATAGTTCATTCATTATGTTCGGTGCTATATTCTTTTAATATGTTGATCATATTATATATATATATATATATATATATTGTTATTATTCTACAGTTACTAGATGACAATCATTTATTTATCAAGAACAACAGTCCTAGGGCCTCAAAGGTGAAATCCAGATATTTAGTAAAACGAATAAACCGTGAAAAGAATGTAAGTTTTACATCAAGTGGACACTATCATTTTCATATTTGTTAAAACCATTTGATAGTAATTTTTATGCATTTTATTGCTGTTATTTTAGGTTTTATGATAAAAATAATTATGATATTTATCAAAAGGATGATGACGTCGATGGTGATTCATGAGCATATGTTCTTATTAATTTGTACAACAATAAATGAAATATGAAGTTAAAGTAAATGAATGAAAGCCTCATTTATAAGGAAACTTTCAGTAAAAGACAAATGAATAGTTAATGGAAATGTTGATAAAGATGTTAATAGTTAAACGATTTTGTTAATTAATTATAGCCAAACGACATATTAATTCATATTTGAGCCTGTGCGTGGGATTTCCAATAATTTCAAATAACAGCAAAGCAAAGTCTCTGATCAGCCTATGCATCCGCACAGTCTGACTAGAGCCTTCACTATGCGTTTGTAGACAGATAAGGTCTAAAAGTATCTCTAGACCATCAGGTAACTTTTTATTTACAGTATGTTGCTGTCTAAGCTTGCCCCTCGCGCATATTTCAAATTGTTGGAAATGTCAGGCACATGCTCATTTCATTTCGAAAACAGGTTAAGTCGTCCTCTCAGCAACGCTGGCAGTCTCGAGCTTTACGTCAGGGTACTTTTACAGTCAACGATGCTAAATGGAACGATATGTGGTATTATGTGAGTACATTTGGAACATCTATCGGACTTTTCCGTAAACTAGAAAGTACCTCGGACGTAAGCGTAGTGATTTGGATCATTTTCTAGGTAATTCGGCTTCTAGGGGAACTTCGGTCATTTCATACGCTTGAAGAAAAACACATCTTGTTAGTTCTTTCCGATCGTCCATGGAGATATTTTGGACATATAATAATTGGTAACAAAACACAGTAAAACACTGCGTTTTGTTATCAAATAAAAATATGCCAAATTTATCCTTTCTTTGACTTTGTTTTTCGCTACGTCATCCTTAGTAATCTTTGTGACGTCACATGAACCCACGTGCGATGTGACTAGCTTTCATGTTTGCGCCTTCATTGTCCCCTTGGTCTATTCCGTAGAATCACCGAAGGTTACCGGTTGATAAAAGTACTGTAATACGCAACGTTGTTTTTTTTTTTTTTTTGTTTTTTTTTGCAGAAAACAAGAACATCATCGCAGGTCGCAAGTATAGATCGGCAAATGCATCGACTCAAAATGGTCTTCGTAAAAGCAGTTTCAAAAATCACATAATGAATACTTACCAAGATTCGACTTTGTCTTCAAGTATATGTGAAAATCCTAGGCTTTATTTCAGTGAACATATTTATAAGCTCTATATTACTTTGTGTTTCAGCTATTCATAACTTTTATCCTGTGAGTCATAACAATGAATTCCAGTGACAATTATAATATTAATAGAAATGAAAGTGGCTTCAGTTCATTGTTCATTGTATACTGATTTACTGATTTTCTTACTTATGTTGAAAACAAAATCTACGTGAATTAAGAAAACTCGGGAAATGGCTCTGGGTTTAATATTTCTATTTTCCAGAACCGCCCAAAATTAGATATAGGGATAGAAGCCTCCTGGAAACAAGGGTACGATGGTTCGGGAATAACTATTGCCATTATTGACGATGGGGTAGATTATAGTCATCCTGATCTAAAAGACAACTATGTAAGAAAAAAATTATTTGTTAATGCCCCCGTCTGTGTTTGTGAACGTTTCCGAAACGCAAGACAATGGTCTTGGACGACTGTGTACACAAAAAATAGACTTTTACTCTCAAAGATACGTTTGAATTTGTCTTCCAATATTCGGATACTCAAATTATTATCATGAACCGCAACATTTCGGACTCCAATCTGCATACCGCTCCATTACCGCTCCTGCTCATAGGCGTATTTCACGTCACCAAAATCTCATTTACATATCTTACTTTATACGACAGATCATGCGTTTTACGAAAAAGCCGCCGTTAGTCGATTGATTTGTATTTTTATGTAACTCATCTTTCATAAGACTTAACCAAGAAAAACTATTCAAAGAATATTCACGAAAGAACGATTTTTGCTCTAACCGCAGACGGGGGCTTTATCATTCGAATTAATACCTCATCGACAATAAAGATCCTCAATTATAGCCAGAGCTTTTCATTTGTTTGAGATGTATCAATTTGTCGAACCTTATTCTTTAGGAACTTTAAGCATATCATTATTTGTTTGTTTGTTTGCCTCAAGCGATAAACCTGAACATTGTGACTCTTAAAAAAGACCTTTATAACCTCGATTACACTTAATTCTATTAGTTTACACCAATCAAATCGGTTTTAGTAAAATATCACTTTGTTACAGATGGGTGGTATTGACGCTTACGACAACGACAATATTCCATTACCATCGTCTGGAGATAAGTAAGTTACCTTCATATTCCGTTTTGTTTATTATTAGGGTGTTTGTAATCTGTGCATTTCTTTTAAGATTCTTTTTAATTCTATTCAAAGTTACTATAATCACTACTTCGTTCATTAATTATATGATTTGAAATCGAAAACATCAAAGTGAAAATACTAATAAAGCATCTTCAGAGCAAATCATACAATTCTTAGGTTCAATAGTGTTCTTGCTGCAAACCCATTGTTGCTATTTAAAGAATAATTATTGAACATATCTTTTCTAGGCATGGCACTGAGTGTGCCGGGGTTGCAGTGGCAGTAAAAAATAATTTGTGTGTAATTGGGGCTGCATTTAAAGCGAAACTGAAAGGTATATAGATGAAAAAATTATGTACAGAACAATTGTATTACCTCATAGATATCCCATTTCAATGGTACTCATACAAATAAAGCATCTTCAGAGCAAATCATACAATTCTTAGGTTCAATAGTGTTCTTGCTGCAAACCCATTGTTGCTATTTAAAGAATAATTATTGAACATATCTTTTCTAGGCATGGCACTGAGTGCGCCGGGGTTGCAGTGGCAGTAAAAAATAATTTGTGTGTAATTGGGGCTGCATTTAAAGCGAAACTGAAAGGTATATAGATGAAAAAATTATGTACAGAACAATTGTATTACCTCATAGATATCCCATTTCAATGGTACTCATACAATTCTATATTTCCTTCCACACGGTAGATCTTCAAAATCTGTTCTGGGTATTGGTCAGACGACATTTTCTTCACGGTAAAGTATTGTGATGTTTTCTTTACTTTTGGCAAAATTAGTTTGTAATTTATATTCAATCAAAACTGGGTGGAAGCAAAATGATCCCATCTTCAATTCAATGATAATTCGGCTACTTTCAAAACATGACGACATATTACCAAAGTCGTGCTAGTTCTATACGGTTCCAAACCATGCTCCAAAAATATACCTACACTGGTTCAAAATCTCCTCAAAACCTTTGTATCGCAACTAATCCAATGAAAATAAAAATGGACCATTTCTGCACTTGACCGTTGTCCATTTACAAAAACTAAAAAATATCACTTTCTACAATGTTTTTTTCGGGGGTGTAAAAATTTTCGGTGGGTTTATTTTAGAGGATAGAGGTGGCTTACGATAGGTCGTAGGGCATTTGTGACTTTATTTGGAATGAATCCAATATATTCTTGAATGAATTTTGGAATCACCGCTTCAATTTCGGTTTTTGCTAATCGCCCAACTTTATCGATTGAATCGAAGTTGTGTAGTAGGATTCGGTCGAGATGAGATAGGCCCCGTGTGATGTCATGCAGAGGCGTTGTTACCATCGCATATTTCCTCATTCAATTCATCAAATGAAGGATAAATGCAAGACAATTATGGGTGATGAGCTCAGACGTTGGTCACTCATGATATTGGAAAAACTTTAAGCACGAATTCTTCATGGACCAATACCCAAAACATCACCGATTGAACACCAATAAAATCCTCGTTTTTAGACAGCCGTTGCTGACCCCTCCTTAAACTGAGAGAATTGGCTTTCAAGTATCATGTTATAGTAACATCTGCATTCTTTATGGTTTCATAGCGACACTACAGCCCTCAGTAAGTCATGTAAAGTTTCTTGTTTGCTAAGTATATTTATAAGAATCAAATAAAGCTGATTCGATACTCAAAGTCGAATATAGTTATATGCCTATAATATTGGAAGAGATATTAGTGGCGAATTCGAAAAGAAATCATGTGAAACTAAAACTGGTTTGTTTATTTATGCTTAGTAAGTTTCATTTGAATTTCCAGTTGTCCGTTTGATTGGTCCATTTGGTGCGACTGATGCTGGAGAACAACAATCCTTTAAACTGAAGGGAGTGGATATCTTCTCTAACAGTTGGGGAGCTAACGAACGAAATACATTCGACGGTCCTAAAGCGTTATCACAAGCAGGTCTTGAATATGGCATCAAAAATGTAAGATCTTGGTATTTTTGAAACACTTTCGATATATCAACTGAATTTTGAGTTGATATTTATTTCATATTGTTTTATAATATTAAAAAGAAATTGACAGAAAACCAATGTTCAGCACAAGGTTTTAATAGGACCACAATTATAATATTATTCTTACATATTATTCCATTGTAATTCCATAAAATTAAACACTCACTCTGAGGTTTTAGCCAAACGTGCCGAAGATGAGCTTTCGTGATTACGATTTGTCGTGCGTCGGTCGTCCGATGTCGCCATTAATTGTTTTAACATCTTCTCCTGAGTAACCGAGGGGTGGATTTAATCCAAACGTGGCAGTAATGTTCCTTTGGTGACCCTTCAAAGCTTCAGGGAATTTTGATCCCCCCCCCCCCCTCCAAAAAAAAAATTAGGCGTGGCAGGGCAGTTTTTTACCCTGATATTTTAACATTCTTCTCCTCGGTAACTTATTAGTGGATTTCAGTCAAACTTGGCAGACATGTTCCTTTGGTGACCCTTCTCAAAATTTTTCGTGAAATTTTGAATGACCCATAAATAATGGCAGTGTACTTTTTTCTATCCTGAAACCTAACAACATTTTCTCCTCAGTAACCAATTGGTAGATTTTAACCCAACATTGCCGAAAGGTTCTTTTGGTGACCACTTAAAATTTGTTCAGGAAATTTTGATTGATCCCCAAATATTGGCGATGCAGTTTTCGACCCTGTTTACTTTAAAAATCTCTCCTTCCTCTTCAACAACTTGGCAAATGTGAATGAAACTTGGCAAAAAAGTTCCCTGGGTTAGATCCACTGGACCAATAAAATTCAGTTGAGCGGTTGAGGGCCAGTCTTGCTGACTGGTTTTAGGGACCGAAAAGCAAACAAATTGTCATTGTACTGTTTTATTCAAACCTTTTGCTTTTGAAATATATGCATTTATTTATTTTAAACAGGACAGAACAGAATTTTATTCAGAAATACGACGTGAATACATACATACTTCTAAAAAATTGAAATGACATAGAACTGCACTCAAATGACCAATTTGCACAATAAATTCCCAATTCTACTCGTAGGGCCGGAACGGACTGGGCTCCATTTATGTAATGGCTTCTGGTAATGGTGGATTTGAAGACAACTGTAATTGCGACGGATACGCAAATAGCATATACACGATTGCCATTATGGCTGTTACCAGGAAACTAGAACCACCAGGCTATCAGGAGCCTTGTGCTGCAGCCCTGGCCAGCGCTTACAGTGGACCCGGAGGTTCCACGAGCGATGATGTGGTATGATTTTATTTCACGTACTTTTACTCGTCGTTTTTACTATTACTTGAGAACTTGTTACTTGACGTATGGATGGTGAACAACAAGGCGCATTACATATCGTTCCTATAATAACGATTATCGAATCAGTTACAAATCAAATTTTGATTCACACTAGAACTACGATTTTAGTTGAAACAAAAAAAAATCGTTTGTGATCGATTCATGAAAATTGAAGAAAATAATCAAACCTTGAACAAAACTTCAATGTTGTAAATAATTTAAATAGAATTTTTATATTTATCTTATAACTTTATAAATATCCGTGTAATAACATCTCGTATGATATTTCTTTATGATATCACATAGTTATTTTTAGAACAATGATATACTGTGGTTATTTTTAGAAACTTGCATTTCTGTTAGAAACATCGACGAAAAGAAGACAAAAAGAGGTTATAAGATAAATAAAATACATATTTAGTGTATTGTATAAAAAAATTCTAACTCGGTTGTGAGAATTGATAATTGTCTCGGTGGAGCCTCGACAATTTTCAAATTCCCAATCTCATAAGATATCTTTTTTCATATAATACACCAAGTACGTATTATATATTAAATAGAAGTTTTGTATATACAGTGTACGACTTTTCCCCAAAGCTCCTGTTCCTGCGACTTCACTGGTACATCTGCTGCAACGCCAATGGCAGCCGGGATAATAGCTCTAGTACTACAAGCCAAGTATGTTTAATTTGGGCATGTGCGCGACATTTCCAATAATTTGAAATACCCGTGAGGTGCAAACATTGAGCAGCGTAGACAGCCATATATTGTGCACATTAAGTTATCTGATGGTCTACGGATCCTTTCAGACTTTATCTATCTACTATTCGCAAAGTGAAGACTCTGGTCAGACTGTGCGGATGCACAGACTGGTCAGAGTCTTTGCTTTGCGCACATCTGAAGTTGTTGAAAATCTCACGCATAGGCTCATTTGCAAGTTAATTTACTAAGATTCTTTTTAATACATGTATAATGAAATCATTGTTTGCTTTTGAAAAATACTATTTTGTAAAGTCTTGTTGGTTATTTTTTTGTACCTTTAATCAAAATACCAACACATAATACTTACTTATTTTGAATTATTCTAGTAACTTAAAACTCAATGTTTCCTTACAAAAATATGTTCTTTGAAGAAATACGCATTGTTAGATTGACTGATTTTCTGAGAAACCCTGAGTTATTGTCTTGGTGTCGTGGTCGGCGTCGTGACTTATGTCACGCCATATCAACCTTGATCAGACACTTATCATATCGTTTAAATACATGTTAACCCCAAAATGATACATTTCAGTCCACAATTGACTTGGAGGGATGTTCAGTATCTTATTATAAGAACTTCGATAACAGCTGAACTTACTTATGGAGATTTCTTTGTAAATGGAATAGGAAGAAACGGTAAGCATTCGAAAATCCCACTCGGCCAAACTCACGATCAACCTCGGATGTACATAGACGGACTATTTTTAAAAATTATGGAAAACCTTGTAAAACTCGATGACGTCAGGTAAAATGGCGTAAGCCCTCGAAACTTTGAGTGAAAACAATCGACGTCGCTAACGCTTCTCGTTTAGGTCACTGACGTGAAACCATCGTATCCTTATATAAATATCTTTAGATTCTTAAATAACGGCTGAAAAATCTTAATTTTTGAGAATGATTCGTCATTCTCAAAAAATAAGATTTTTCAGCCGTTATTTTCTGTAAAAGATAAAAATATAAAGATAGCGCCGGTTGTTTCTGCGTTAGTTTTTCTTACACTGTTTTCGCCTAACAAAATGCACGATTTTGAACATACCCATCCGCCTTACATACATCCGAGGTCTGTTTCAGTTTACGGAAATGGCCGAGTGATGTTCCAAATGAACTGGTAGGTTTATGCCGACATTTGTTACGCCTTATCCGGAATTCTACTGCTTTTGCATGAGATATAGACAAAGATTTGAAAAATTTCAAAAAGAACTAAATGTATTGTTTACAGTTACAAATCTAATTACTTTTAACGATTAATCTTTTTCATGAGTAACTATGGTAGATTAAGATACATTTCAGACAACTTCAACGTATCAGGTGAAGGTCAAAATCAAAATATTTGATTTTTTCTTCAGTGATTGACAAATTTGCAATAATCCAAGCCTTTTTCTTCAGTGAGTGACACATATGGGTATGGCTTACTAAATGCAACATCTTTAATAACTGAAGCCAAAACCTGGAAAACGGTTGATCCATACCATCTTTGCAAGGCTAGCACCAAGACAGTAAACAGGTATGTATTTATATCGAACTTGAATTCGATGTCCTACGTTATTCGCATCACATCGTCTTTGACTTTGTTCTTTGTGGTGGCAGAGTAAATCGTAAAAAGGTATATTGAATGTTTGAGCGCGGACCTGACATTCTCAACGATTTCATTCATGAATGCGAATTCATTCATTTCTATTTGCCGCAAAAGGTAGGCGTATATTATCATTTTCTCTGTCTCTCCGTCCGTCCCGACGTTCGTCCGTACTTACGCATGGTCGCATCTTGTGAACGAAATCTCGACTACAATCAAGAAATATTTGGATGTGGATTGTCACAGAATGATCCTTGCCACCCGAACTTACGTATTATCGTCAGGTTTTCGGGATAATTTGCTGCTGGACATTTGTGCGCTGGCACAATTTGAGACTCTAGCACTCTGGTATTCCCCCATTGTTTTCTTTTACGTGTTTGCACATCAATATACTATTTACACACGGGCGGTTTGTATAGTATTCAAATTTAATTCCTCATTATATATTTTCGTGGTTATTTCTGATATCATTTGGAATAGCTTAAAAACGTCGCATAAACTTTAAATAAAATGTAATTATTATTCTCTTTCAAAAAGAAATATCATAGCGAACGACGTAATTCGGACAATAGAAAGCGAGATCACAACAGATGGGTGTAACAACACAAATGCATGTGTCGACACCATAGAACATGTTGAAGTTGAAGTTTCTTTTTTCGCTTCTGTGCGGGGAGCCGTCAAGCTGACCCTTCTATCTCCGATGGGAACCAGAAGTAAACTACTTACGCGGAGAAATAGTGACACTGCTACGAATATACAGCAAGATTGGACATACATGTCAGTACAATTCTGGGAGGAAAATCCGGTTGGCACGTGGAAATTAACGATGGATCTTGATAGGGACCCCAGTGAAAGTGGTAATGATTTAATCCAGGTGATGACTTTTGAGAACCATGCATTATAAATGGCTGGAAATCAAAATTTTTTAGAGATTTGCACATAAAAATTCACAAAATTTGACTACTCTTCCTGGCTAAATTACAAGAAATGAAATTAAATGTAATTACATGTATGTTATTACATTCAGAAGGGAAGGAACGTTACTAATTAAGTGCACCGGTAAAAAATAGCTTTTTAAAGTTTTGTTGTTGTTGGTGGTGGTGGTGTTTTTTTTTTAATATGTTTAACCCAAATTAAATTCACAACAAAAAGTCTGGATGACATGGTTATATAAAAGTGGTTAAGTATTTTAAAGTTCTTTTATCAAATCAGAAGTCAAAAGGTAAAAAAAAATCATATAGGCAGTTATAATTATTTTGCGCTGAGCCATCGATATGACATCTCTTGAAGAGGCCTTTATATCTATTTCCCTGTTTGATATAGCTACCCAGGATAGCAAATAAAGACCATCCAAAATCATCTTGTATTTTCCACTTAAATGTTAAACTTAGATTGGTAAAATTATAAAGAAAGCGGATTCAAGGAAAAAATAAAATATTTCAAGGAAATCTTAAATCAGAAACTGGGACAAAAGAATTTGGTTTTCTTAATAACAATTCGGTTTATCGCTTGTTTTTGAAAGTTTATGTAAGTCAACTCGCTTTAGATCATAATATAATAATAATATAATTTTGTTTTTTTCTTGATTGTTTCTTAAATGTTTATCTTTTAAGCATTTTTATTCCAAATAGGTCTAAAATGATTTTTTTACGCACACATTTTAAAGAAAACCACTGAATAAATTTTCTCATATTTTTGTTTATTTTCCAGCTACTTTGATTCGCTGGAGCTTGAGACTTTACGGTACAGGAGAATCGTGCTCGATTTCTACAGGTTAGTATGTTATGTTTTCATTGATTTTGACTAGCTGCTTATAAATGTCCTTTACAGTAAATCTTGTATTAAGCGACCACGAACAGGACCATCAAAAGCGGTCGTAAAAGACAATGGTCGCTTTATACGCGTTTTGTTTACAAATAACAAAACATAATTATGATCATGATATGTATATTATTGCAAAGTTCTCAGTAAACCTTTGCTGTTTAAACTCAATAGAATCGTCTCATTGAGAAGATCATAGTGAGTTTTAACATCATAGGATTCATTTACAATATTTTTTATATTACTGACAACTACTTTGTCAAATATTTCGTAAAGAAGGGGTTTTGAAAACGGTCGCTTACTAAAAGTGGTCGCTCATGCAAGATTGACTGTATATATTGAAAGTATCCACGTTTTTCACGTGCGGTTACATGCACATTGTGTTATTTAGCCAGAATGTGAATTTAGATTGTAGATATACGGTGTAGCAGTAGAAAGACATTATCAGTGGCGGATCCATAGGGGGGGTTCGGGGGGGGGTCTAAACGAACCCCCTCTGCATCCCAATTACTTCATTTTAGTGGACATAATCAATCAAAATTTGGCAACAAGAGAAAAACGGTCCTTTTTGTATTGTTTGAATCACAATAATCTGAAATTCTACAAATTTTGGATATCTTAATTACAGAATTTGAGCATTAGACCCATAGTATCCCTATCTTTATAGATAGGGATACAATGGGACTAATTACTCGAATTATATCGAACCCCCTTTATAAATCAACCCTGGATCCGCCTCTGTAACACAGGTATTCATGGTGCCCGTTATGATTAATTTTTCAAAACTAGGTCGAACTAAATGGATTTGATATTTGGCGGGAAAATCAAGAACTTAGAAAAAAGCAGTCACTTCATGGTAGATCGTGCTGTTTCACTTCTTATATTGTATCAGCATTTCAAATTGATTAAATTGAAACTTTCGACACATCTATGACAAGTTGTGCTAAGTAAAAAAAGAAGTCAGAAATGAATACTGGGGCGGATAATAATACAAGGTTTATGTGTATTTCAAAGAATAATTACACGTATTTCTTTGGAATGATTGTACATTTTTCACAAATTCCAGTTACCCCTACCTTTTACCCTACACAAGAGATTACAACTGAATTTAGTCACAGATATAGTTCAGGTATAAGTTCTGGGTGAAGGTTTTGAACCACCAGTACTCATCTGCCTTACCTTTCCCCTTTCTCGCACCTTCTCGGCTTGTCCGAGCTCGAAGTATTTGGAGCAAGCTATTGCGATCGGTAGGTGTCCGCCTGTTAAGTATGTCCGTCAACCCGTATGTTCAAAACACATGCTTGTGTGTCATTGTTCGATATGTTTTCATATAGATATTTAAACAGTAGAATAACGTGTAAGCAAAAAAATGCATGATTTACACAAAAACAAACAGTTGAGTACAAAAAAGTTTAATTACCTCGGGCCCTGATTACCATCTGAAATCGAAGAATTGGAATTCGGGATCATATCAAGAAAAAGATCATTAAATAATTTGATTGCAATTACTCACGCGATCGGTCCGTTCCTATCTCTTTTTTCTTTCTTGAAATAATGTAATCTATGTCACAAATACATACGAATTAGATTTATTCTGTATAAAGGTCCGAAAGTAACAGTTTTCTGATTAAAAATTTACAACGAAAAGCCAAGTTGTTTGAATAGGTTTTCCGCCACTTTAAAACATTTTTAAGGCGTATCGGGAGGTTGGAATACCAGACAAAAGATTCCTGGTATTTACCTTTCGTCCATTTTTCTCTTCCGGGAGCATTGTATCCGTTCCTGTCCACCAGCTGATATCCCACAAAGGTATACCAGTATCCGCATTTTGACGGTAAAGTTAACAACATCTTTAAATTGACAAGATGGATGATTTGGGATGAAATGAATAAGTGCGATGAGTGGGTTTTGAATAAAATTTAAATGAAGGTAATCCAAAATCGCTAATTTTGTTCAGGACGAACAAAATTAGCGATATTTATTACCTCGCTTTGATAAAATATGTGTACAAGTTTTATAGATAGCTTTCTATCTCTTCAAGGACCGATCAGACACTTAAAATTTCAATTATACCAGTGAATCGCGATTTTTCTCCAGCTAAATTTATTTTGAAATGTATTATATTGATTTTAATAGCATTTTGAGTGGTTTTAGTGAGTGTTTGGAATGAATGAATAGAGCGCCGAGTGAGCGATTTAGAATGGTTTTGAAGAAGATTAATGTCAATTTCGCAATGTAACTAACTGTAGATAAACGTCTGAAAAGACATGCCACCGGGTATTTAATCTATGACAAACCATGATCTATCAAGAACAAAATTCTCTCATCAGTATGAAAGCATTTGAACGAAAATACTCAAAATGAATGAAGTGCCAAATTATTAACCATCATATCATTTGTATTGTCGTTTTATAATTTCATCATTTAGAAAGGGCGTTTTCTTATAAAGTATTATTTTTGAAAAAAAAGTCGTTGGAATTTAAGTAGAAATATACACTAGATGTTCTTGCAACAGGACGGCTTTTTATTTAAGGTAGTGAACCCATATTTGTTCCGCAACGTTTCAGAAATCATAAACAGTGTTAACATAGGTTTACAAATGATTTCATTAGGAAACCTCGGTTAACATTGTGAGAGATAATGAGTATCGAAATTTTGTTGAACTATTACGGGCATACCAGAAGTATAGATGTGGTATCTTAATTAGAATATACATGGTTATGTACAGTCGCAATATACCAGTGACATATAGATGCATGAGTATAGATACTGAACCACAAAAGAAACGTCGTATTGTTTAAACATGTAGAAAATTATAACCTTAAAAAGGCGTTTGATATTCTTTTGGAGAACAAACTAATTTTCACTTCAAGTTACAGGAACACTACCCCGTTGGTCAATTTTTACTTAGCTGTTTTAATGGGTTATGCATAACGTTGGTGTTTTGTGCATTAAATGCTGTCGAAAAATCGGAGAGATTTAAAAACAAAAAACCAAATGTTCCCTATTTTTGTGTGTAAGTATTGTTGTTCAAACAGCAAAAGAAAATGTTAATATCGGTGTCAATTTTCATAAGAAAACATTTCTTTCCAAATAAGAAAAAAAGACATTTTTAAAATTATCGCCCCCTTATCTTAGATTTTGCGACAGATATCAGAGGCTCAGCGATAGTCTTGGAGCTGTTAAATGAAACAAACAGCTCATATAGGCAACAAAGAAATGTCACATACAAAATAACCAGGAAAATTGTCGTGTTTCATATTTTTAGGAATAAGTCTCCGAAACTGTATATGAGCCTGTGCGCGTGACATTTCCAATCAATTGAAAGATGCGCAAAGCAAAGACTCTGGCCAGTCTGTGCATCTGCACAGTCTGACCAGAGTCTTTGCTATGCCCTCTGTAGATAGATAAGATCTCAAACCCTCTTTAAGAGGTCAGCGAATATTCTTTTTGCACTACGAGACGTTCAAAGGCTGCTCAAATCGTGTGCTTTGTGCACATGTGAAATTGTTGGAAATGTCACGCACAGGCTCATATATATATTACAGAATAAATGTGTACTCTTTTTCTTTAATTAAGAACAAACGACGA
Organism: Fragum whitleyi; assembly: GCA_948146395.1. Classification (NCBI taxonomy): domain Eukaryota; kingdom Metazoa; phylum Mollusca; class Bivalvia; order Cardiida; family Cardiidae; genus Fragum; species Fragum whitleyi. The sequence goes on along the minus strand of OX411557.1, from coordinate 30,380,405 downwards.
TTGGGTATGAACAAACAACTCCAGATAACATAATTGGTATGACAGCTTGTGAAGAGTTCTTGCTTGAACCCGTCTTCTTATTAACCCTTTAGTAGTCTGTAGCATCTATAATTCAAAATATTGCAAATATAAGTTAAGAGCATAATTGGTATGATAGCTTGTCAATAGTTCTTGCTTGAACCCGTCTTCTTATTAACCCTTTAGTAGTCCGTAGCATCTATAATTCAAAATATTGCAAATATAAGTTAAGAACATAATTGGTATGATAGCTTGTGAATAGTTCTTGCTTGAACCCGTCTTCTTATTTACACTTTAGTAGTCTGTAGCATCTATAATTCAAAATATTGCAAGTATAAGTTAAGAATTTTAAAGCAACCAACATCCTGTCAGATATCTGCTAGAAATTGTTGTTGGCATCAGGCTACCAGAACTAAATATATAATGACTTTTATCTACGTCGTGGGAGTGAAATAACTTGGTTGATTATTATGTTGTGGTTTTTTTCTTTTTTGATATTTCAAGGGTGTTAAAACAGTAGTGGAATAACTATGCAAATGAGCTAAAAACTTATAGAAACGTTATATTTGATTGTGAAAAAGACGTCATAATGCAGTTGCAAACATCGCTTCGCAAATTGCGTTATATGTTTCGCGGAAATACTTGAATCGATAACATCTGGACTTCCTCGATTTAAATACAAAACTTAGGTCATATTATAAATAGAATATCGAATTTGTGCTCATAAAATACCGAATTTATTAAACTCGTCATCCTAAACAGATAAAAACTCGACAAAGCATCGTTTTTATCTGCTTAAGATGACTCGTTTAATTTATTCGGCATAACCGCTCATTCAATATCCTCTATATACTGATGCCACCTAAACATACCGTTAGACGAACACTTAAGATTATTTGAGATTAGACTCTATAATTATTTTGCTTAATTTGATTGAATGATTAAAATGATTAATCAAAGTTTGCAAAGTATACATCGATTTTTCAATGCTTATTTGTATCGTATTACATGTTAGAGGGTTGTCCCAGAAATTCGTGGACTCTTGAGATAACTTTTATACCAAACGTCCGATGTCGCTAAAAATTAAAAGAAATGTCAATCAATTGATTTATTCATTCCTCGCGAAGATATGAACTACAACGTAACACTTGTGGATTGGTGTCGGCGCACACATACATCACTTTGTTTTGAAAGCCCGTTCAAATATGCGTCAGCTTAAAGACGACGTTTGGGTATTTGAATGAGTTTTACGCCGTTGATAACGATCTTTTAGTTATATTGTGGCGCCTGGAGTACCTACAATGGATTCCTAGTATTTCTCACACTAGTACTACCATTACATCCTTTCGTAGCATCTAGCTGCTATCCCACATAGCTCTACGATTATCAACCCATTGGTGAAAGTACATGTAGACGTTAAGGATAGGTGCCGCCGTCGGGAATGGAACCCAGGACCTGTTGAATAATAGTCCGACGCGCTTTTAACTGCGTTTTAACGGCAGCTTGAAAAACAGCGTATTCGCTTGATTAGCACTGCGTTCAGGATGACAAAAGGATGCGAACTGTTTGCAAATTATTACCCGCTTTGAATCGCTTTTTCATCTTAAAGATAGGACTGGTAATCGCTTTTGGCTTTCGTGGTTAAACTAAAAGGAAAGCATGTCGTTTTGATTTTATTTTGTTCAATTTTTTTAATTTATTTATTTTATTTTTTTTTATTTGCTTTTTCGATTTTACTATTAGTAGTTTCTGTCCACAACAATCACATCTTCATAGAACGTTACCAGGGCACGAGGTTATAAAACTTTTCTCATTCTCATCTCAAAATTTTCTCTAATTTCAATTCGAGTTTAAAGTCGCAATTCTGTTTTAATTCTCATTTTGTTGTATTACCATAAAAGATAAAATTGATAAGTTGTTTATGAATAACAACTTATTGATATTATCCTTTATTTTCATACATTTATTTAATTTTGAAATTTGACAAATTCTCAGTTGGGCATGAGAAAAGTTTTATAACCTCGTGCCCAGATCTTCGCTTCAATCAGGGAATCCCGTAACAGTTGCTTCATCAAGATGCTAGATATTGGGATCTATTGGGTTTTAATCGGTAACATTACAGATTCTCTATTCGCTATTTGTATATTGGCTCCCTCTTGGCTATATTGATAGCTTGTATCTTAAGGTCTCCAGACCAAAATATGATAAGATTGCTTTTGCTTATCGGTTTCAGCATTTTCCCAATCAAATGCCTTAGTCGGGATTTCATCTTTTCTAAATCCTATTTAGGTCCAAAAATGGGTATTTTATATTCTTTTTCTACTTTAAAATATTGGTTACACTATTACAAGAGTATTACATTTGAATTAAAAGATATTTACTTGGCAAAACTTTACCACTTTGAGAACAATTAGTCATAGAAGGTGTTGGGGTTTTTTTTTTTTTGTTTTTTTTTTTTTGTTTTTTTTTTCACAGGAACAGTAAAGAACATCGTGAAATTGACAAGCTGAATGATATTTGAATGATATTTGGACTGAATTTGAAATGAAATTGCATAAGTGCGATGCGTGGGGTTTAAATGAAATTGAAAGAATGTAATACAAGTTCGCTAATTTTGTTTAAGATGAACAAATTAAGCGATAGTTATTTCCTCCCTTGAACAAAATTAGCATACAAGTTTTATGATAAGCTTTGTATGTCTTCACGAACCAATCAGATGTTTACAAATTTAACTAAGTCTGTGAAATCGTGGATTTTCTGGCTATTTTTACTTTGAATGTAGTTGTTTGTCTTATTTTCCTTTTAGTTATTAAAACATTTTTGAATTGAGTGAGTGTTTGGAATGAATGAAATGAGTGCTGAGTGAGCGATTTAGAATGGAATTGATCGGATTGAGATTTAATTTTACGGTGTTCTTTACTTTTATTCTTATAACTATACAAATATCTGTGTGATAATATCCCGTAAGATATTTTTATGATATCACATAGTTATTTTTAGAAGAAAGATATAATGCGGTAATTTATAAAAACTTGCAGTTATGTTAGAAACATCTACGAAAACAAGGCAAATAGAGGTTATTAGTTAAATATAACACGTACTTAGTGTATTGTATGAAAAAAATATCTAACTGGGTTGTGGGAATTGATAATTGTCTCGGCAGAGCCTCGACAATGATCAATTCTCCCAACCTCGTTAGATATTTTTTCTCATACAAAACACTAAGTATGTATTATATATACATGATAGTCGAGAGTCGATAATCCGATTTTGTTAAGTTTTAGCAAAAAAATGCTAATTTTGAAGCTAAGTCATATCGTGTCTTCAAATCTGCTTTAATTGCCTGATAGCAAGCATTTTTTCTTAAGGAAATGAAGACCGAAAACCCATTTGGAACAAAAGTCGTTAATTTTAGACTACCAATGCATTTTTAGCTCACCTGAGCACAAAGTGCTCAAAGTGAGCTATTGTGATCGTCCAATGCCGGCGTCCGTCGTGGATCGCCTGTCGTCCACAGTTTCTTTAAACACCTCCTCCTAAACAAGACGACTAATTTTTATGAAATTTACAGAGATGCTCTTAGGTCAAACTCTACTAAAGTTGATCAAATAACTGAAATCGATCCTTGATTCTGGTTGCCACGGCAACCAAATGGACCTTGTATCAATTTTGTCCATATCTCCGTCCCGGCATATCCCATTTATATAGAAATAGAGTGAAATCTTAATAAATCTATTTATGACCATAGAAGGAAGATAGCTTTTTTTCAATATGAATTTTCTTCGTATCATGCTCATAGGGTCACTAACTTGAGCTCAGCCCATGTGCATTTAATTTCAAATGGTAACAACAATTATCTTAAAACAGTCCGGGGCATTGAAATAAAATTAAATTATCTCCATAGAAGATGACAGACTTTATGTCCTTAATGTCAATTTCATTCATGTGATGTCCAAGCGATCAAGGAGACTCAGACGAGCGATTTAGGACCATCATGGTTCTCTTGTTTTCTTTTAGATCCATGTGAGGAGACATCGTCGAGCGAAGAGTGTCCCGTTCGTTGTGAAACTTTATGCATAATCCTTGCATGCACAGGTTCCTGCGTGGTCGGTCTTGTCATTGTGATTGTCATAATTGTATGTTACAAGAAGAAGGGATTGTGCAGGGTTATAGATGCTTCTCCAAACAAAGTGAATCAGACTGTAGTTATGACAAATGATAATAATAATAGAGTAGAACTAAAGGGAAATCAATATTGAAATTGACAAGGTGAATTGTATTGGAATTATTTAGGAATAAAATTGACTGAGTAGGATTTGTGAGTTTAATATGAAATAAAGGGTAGGTAATACAATATCACTAATTTTGTTCGAGCTGAACAAAATTAGCGATATTTATTTCCTCCATTTAAGAATTTATCATTAAAAGTTTTATAAAAAAAAGTTAATGTCTTTACGAGCCAATCAAATGCTTCCAAATTCAAGAAAGTTATTGAAAAGTTTGATTTTTTCAGCCTTTTCAATGTAATAAGTGAGCTTTTGAATTGTGTCAGTGAGTGATTGTAATGAAAGAGTGATTGAAATATTTAATGATTGAATATATTAATTAATTAATTAATTAATTAATTAATAATTGAATTAATTAATGAATAAATAGATTAATTAATTAATTAATTCATTCCCATTCATTCATTCATTCATAAATTAATTGTTTCATTAATTCATTTATTAATTAAGTAATTAATGGGCAAATGAATGAACGAACGCACTTACGAACGAATGGATGAGTGAACGAATTAATTAATTACCTTTTATTGATTATTTTCAAAATAAAATGGCTGTATCGATTTATGGTATTATGTATTGTTAAAATTTCGGCAAGTTTTGCCGAAATATTGAAATTCCCAGAGTTTTTACCAAATACTAGTTTAATAGCTGGCCCATTCACTTGACCTTCGTCGCGACTATTAGCCTGGTTTCGGACATGAGCCTTAACACAAATCGATAGTGGGCGAACTAAACGTCGTTACAACAGCACATTCAAGCTGTGGTTACGATAATTAAGTTGTCCGTTAATTGAAATGTTGGAAACAAAATTGCGGGAAATGACGGAGGTCAATATTTATCCCACTATGAATAAGTTTTTTCATTGGTCAGCTGATTTGTTAATTGACAAAAGCAGTGCATTAGTATTTAATCGTTTACAACCTGTGAATTTTAAATATTGTGCTCAATAAAAACTGTGATCATTCAATGTAGTTTGTGGTCTGTATATTTTGCATCTTTACAAGTCAAGGGGTAGCGAATCGATAGCTTATTCTCGAATAGAAGTAAAATGTTCGTAACCTTGGCTCGACAAGATGTATATTTTGTAAATGCAGACACTTGTTATTTGAAATTTGAAAGATTCCTACTTCTCTATTTCTATTTGAATTCATCCAGTCTAAACTCGATCGTTTTTCTCAAAAGTTAAAAAATAGTAAAACTTGTGTTAAGGTGGTGGACCCGTTAAAGTTCCGCAACATTTCGTACTCCATGAACCTTCACAATGTTGACCGAGGTTTCCTAATGAAAATCATTAGGAAACCTCGTTTAACACTGTGAAAGCTCATTACTTCTGAAAAGTTGCAAAATTTTTACGGGTCAACTACCTTAAGCGACCACTTAGGGGACCACCAAAAAACGGTCGTGTATGGGAATGGTCGCTTAATAAAAAACATCATGATAAATGTGACGGGTCATTTTGATTGCATTTATAGATGGTCGGTCAAGTCATACTGAATCTTAAGATGTTCGAACCCATTAGAATAGTCTTATTGAAACGATTCTTATAGGCTCCAACAACAAAAGATTCAATAATAACCAATTTTAGGTAAGAATGTCCTATTTTTCAGAGATTTTCCTTACGATGAAGAGACTTTTATATTGGTCGCTTAATAAAGTTGGTCGCTATTTAGAAGCGGTCGCTCGAGCAATATTGATTGTACTGTAAATCGAATAGATTTGGCGTCAGTATATTTTTGCAGCTTCGGCTCTGACAAAAAATTGACGATTTCATGTTATAGCGAGAGTTTTACGTATCAGTTAAAAAAAAGAAAATAAATTCTGCTTTATAAAAACCTTTTTTACGGTGTTATCTGAAAGTGAGAAAATGCCTTCAGAAGCATTACGAGGATTATTCTCTTATCTAGCCTACGCACAAGAGAAATCCAAAATGGTTTTCTGTTGCTTCCTTGTAGTTTTATAATCGGGAGTCAATGCTGCAAAGAAAGACACCATTCTGAACAGCAAACCCCGTGTGAAATAACGCAAATAAACGATTATCGTCTTTTCCAACTGATAAATTTTCACTACGTGATTTTGATAAAAAAAAAAAAAAAAAAAAAACGAAAAATATCTTGATCTTCATCAAAAAAAGTTTTAATCGAAAATCAAAGAACTATTTGCCTATTTTTAAAAGACGATTGAAATATGTGGGTTTTTTTTTTAGTTTTTGAATTTCATCAGAAGTGTTAAAATTCGTTTTGGGTAATTTGGGGATCTGTCACACCTACCTTCGAGCTCAGAAAATTGCAAAAATCTGATTTGGTATTGAGTAATGTGGCTTGAAACGTAATTTGTCTCGAACGGACATTTTACTTTGATATACGACCATGGCATTGTTAGATAACCATGGATTTACATCATATATTGATGACTCGGTGCGTAACAGTTGTAACTGCCTTTATGTTTAAATGCAGTTAAACTCTTTCGCACTGAACTATCGACAAGTAGGCATACAAGTATAAGGATATGATTATAAATGAGATATATCATCTTGCTTAAATTGGGCATTGCGCCTCGAATATGCTTTTATTAGGGAACCTTCTTAAGATCTCTGGTTAAGCTTTGTAGACAGATGATTACGGTCATATGGAGATCGGAACAACACAGCTCATCTACGATCTTTGGCAATTTGTTCATATTGCAAATTGAACTTGGCTTTCACTATACTACTTTTGACGTCATTACAAGTGATTCCGATAAAACATTGCAGATTTCTTGACCTACACTACAGTATACAAGAACACCGCCTACCAGTGCCTACGCTCATCTTTTGAGTGCTGGATGATGAAAAATCCAAGTGGATAAAATGGGCATTCTTTGCACAAAATGCATCTAGAATTATCTCCCGTGATAGTATATCTTGCTCTGTTGATCGTGAACATATGTGCCAAGTTTCAGAAGAATGCCATCAGTAGAACCAGCGATATCGCAAAATGTCAAAGTTTTCGCACGATGACAACAATGTCGACGACGACAACAACGACGACGACACCAAGGCTATAGCAATACCTCGGGTTTTCTCCGAAAACAGCCGAGCTTAAAATTAGTCAGTATACCTATTTTGACTAGGAACACGTCATTTTCCCTTTTCTACATCAAGCGATAGCCTCCAAAAGTCCTTTGACAAGCATTTTTTTCCATATAAAAGCTTGCACAAGGTCAAAATGTTGCTCTTTTTTATTTGTAAGATTATTCCACCACAGCAATCACTGTTATATCATTGACTTGAATTTGTTACTTAAATTTCTTTTATTAAGAAATTCTTAAAATAGATATTACGTAGGCTAGTCCTTGGACCAAATCACAATTTATCCCTAATAAATCATCCCCTCGCCTTCATAACTTCATTTAAGTAATATGAACGCATCAAGCAATCTTTGTGAATGCTCTTGGTACATTCCTGTACATGCAATCCTCACACTGTGTTCCCGATTCTACAGTAACATCGTGAAATTGACATTCACCTCAATCAAAACCATTCTAAATCGCTCACTCTGTGCTCCATTCATTCATTCCAAACTCTCACTCAAACCATTCGAAAACGCTCAAACCCACTGAAAAATGTAGATTCAAATTTTGAAAAAGGAAAATCGCGATTTCAGACATAATTCAAATTGTTAGCGTCTTGAAGAAATAGAAAGCTATGTATATAACTTGTGTACATATTTTATTAAAGGGAGGTAATCAATATCGCTTATTCTTTTTTCATCCAAAAACAAAATCTGCGATATAAGATTACCTCCCATTAAATTCACTCAAAACTCGCTCCCCACACTCATTCAATTCCATTCCAAAATCATCCACCTTGTCAATTTCATGTTGTTGTTAACTGTATGAGCTTGGTGAGCTATTGCCAGAAAATCCTTGTATCTTTCGATTATTTTAATATATTCAGGAATTTCGTATGAAAGCTTTTACACTGGATAAGGCTTTTCTACCTAAAATAAGTACTCATGATAATGCTTAGGCATGGTGTATCATCATTATGCACTTCTACAATAATGATATGCGCAGTAATCTCCAAAAATCGTTATAAAGGCCATCAAAATCGAGTGTAGATTATTGAAATAGGGAGTTTTTAGGCAGTCAAGGATATTATCCAGTGTTCTATTTACCCATAAATAGGCAATCATTAAAGTTGTGCTAAATATTTCGAACTTGGCATCAAGTTTGTAGGCACAATTGTTTACTTCAACCCATTTTTCCGAACCTCGAATTGAAATCAAGTTCAAAATGAATCTAGGTGTACCAAAACATATTACATGTCCCTCATTTATTCTTGATCATTGATCAGTCCAAATAATGAAATATATCAAATTCAAATGTGAGGAATTTTTTGTAATGAAGACAACGGTCAAGAAAAAAATAACAATTTAACTATGAATTTGTTGCTCCGACATTGAAGATAGGTGTTTGAACTTTGAATCTTAAGTAAGCCAACATCTACCACAATGCGAGAAGAACAAAAAATATGCTTGTCAAAGGGCATTTGGAGGGCACTGTATATGTGATCTGTCATGAGATTTTGTTTCAGACAAATTGATCTTAATGAAACCTTGGTGAGCTAAATAACTTTCTGTTCTAGACGAGGTTAGGAACAACTTATCTCAAACCAAATCGAGTATCAAATTCGTTTTGTCACATAAACACCACTTTTGTACGTTATAACTTATTTTTGGCACGCCCAGATAAAAAAGGTATCACAACAACTTGATTTAGATGACGTCATGGTGATGTCATTTAAAATGTGACATTACACACGTGTAAGACTACTAGGATATTACTGATGACATTTCGTTATAGAAGCCAGGGGTAGCTGTGTTAGAAAAAGACGTCTCCGATATCTATAATTGAAGTGGCGTAGCTGGGGCCTTTTGGAGAGTACGCACAATAGAAGGAGGTTTTGGGTCCTCTAGCATCGAGGGCGAACGAAGCAGGGCAAGAAAAACGGAATTTAAGCATTATAGAGGTACCGGATATGCTCTTGATTGATGGAGGGGTTTTTTTGTATTCAAGGGCAGATAATTCAAAATCAATTGCAGACTTGGCATGTTCTCACTAATAGAAATTGATAAGAGAAGCAAACGAGTTTTCGAGGATAGTCTTTAATGAATCAATAAAATGAAATACATAAAAATAACAATTCAAATAACACACACGTTAATTTGTTACATACAGACACATGTATGCTATGAACATGAATTTTCTCAGAATCATTGGATTAGTAAAATCAATAAACAAAAGAAAATCTAATTGTATGAATACTTTTGTTTCTTTTTCAAAGGTCCATTTCTTATTTTATTCTAGATATACTATCTTCTTAAAGTGTTGTATTGGTGTCTAACACTTTAAGTCAAATCTGTTCAAGTCTTAAAATGTAGTATTTGAACATGTACTTTAGAACAATTTGTTTCGTGTTGTAGAGTGAGCTAAATTGGGTGCTGCTTAAAAGGCATTTATCATAAAACTCTAAATAAAATATCATACAAAAGCAACCTTGTAAATGTATGATTTTTAAAAAAAGTTGTTTCATCATATAAATTGAACCGAATTAATTGATTGAAAAAATAAAAGATTTTATAAGAAATACTTCATATTGATATCGACGATTGAAAAGTGCACAACAATTGCAAGTGATTCCTGAAATATATGCATTTGCAATTGTTTTGTGTTAACCTCTCAATATCTTAATGTCATGGTCATAATGTCTATAGATAAAACTCTTCAATATGTAAATATAGTCGTGTTAACATTATGCATAAAATTATTTTTTATCACAGTTAAGCTATTTCATTAAAGACCACGCACATGCAATTATATATATTTCTAGCGGAAATACTTTGAAACATATTTAAGTCTTTCTGCCTAAATTTACTTTGTTTTAAATATTAGGTTAAAAAACAAAACAAACAAAAAAAACATACAGACATTTCAATATCATATTCTATCAAGAAGCTTCAGTTGGTTAACAAGTTATTAGATAAACAAACAAATATTTTTAAGAAATGGCTTTACAAAAAGTATTTTAAATTCCGAAAAATGAATCGTTCTAACCACATAACCTACCTTAAACACATTTAACATTGACTCAATTGAAAGGATAAATGGGGAGCCCATACACATTATTTCTGAAAATCTGAAAGGGATATCTAGGCATATTGGAATTGAAACTATAAACACCGTTTAATCGACCCCTTCATGAGCGATGAGTCACACAAAAACATGTATACATTCAAATGTAAATGATAATATTTAAAAAAAATCTAGTATAATTTCTAATACTGTGAAATTATTTTGACATGAGTGTATATTTGATAAAGAAGTTTGTTATAATGATGTCAACCCATTTCATCGACAATTGTCCTTTAACAGAATGATCTAAAAGCGGTTGATATCGCCAACTGCAAGTTCTAAACATACATTATAGGTTGAGGAAAAGATAAATATTCCAAAAGCATAGATCATATTTCTAGAACTATGTCCTCTACATTCATACATACGAAAAGCCCGACAATTTCAAATCAAAACCAAGCAAATAAATTAATCCAGTGTATGTGATAAATGATAAATTCTCGGGTAAAATGGCTACAAATCTGCAGGCCTTAATACTATCGGAGATGCGCAATGAGATTTTACTTAACATGTAAATGTATATGGACAAAGAAATACTTTGTTTGGTAATACTTAATAAGTTACTGTAAAATCTCCATTAGAACCCAATCACATTTCCATTAGAAAGGGATATGCTTTTATAAAAGTCTATGCTACACATCAATGGTTAAGTGCAAAACAATTGTAACTGTCTATAAACATATAGGCAGTTATAACTGAGTCGTGCTGAGCCATCGATATTTGTTAAGACTGTAAAAATGGCCAAAAACAAACATAATCCGCACAAATACCAAATATTGTATGAAAAATGGTGCATAAAACCTCTGTTGAATTTAAAGTGACCTTGATTTTGTAGGTCTGGGTCTTTATTAGAGGCTTCAAGATATTTTTAAAATCAAATCATTTTTTCGCCAGGGTAAGGGTACATAACGATCATTTATATCCAACTGGAAAATTACGTCACCAAAACCGATGGATAACAGTTTAAACTAGAATTGCAAAAAGTAATATACTACACAAAATTTCCAACATATGAACTTGTGAAGGAAATAATGTTGATATCTTAAGTATCGCTCAGGAAGTTTGGTATTGTATCGTGGGCTTAGAGCGTGTTTTAATTTTCGTCTTCTTTTGCTTCGTCGTCATTTCTGTCTTTAGCAACGTCAACGTTTCCAGGTTCTTCTGTGGCTTCCTTCTTTTCTGTCTGCTTTATTTCGGGAGTCGTGCTTTTCTGAAAAACATAATTTCAAAACAAAGTTTTAATTTGAATTAAATGCAATTCATAGCCTGCTTTCAAATTGAAGCTCGTATAGTGACCATATAATGATAAGCCCACAGGCATCGAGTGTGATAATTCAGCTGTTGACATACTATACAAAGACAGCCACGTGACATTTGCTCCAAACTATTGGGAGTATACGTTTATACACCAGCCCCGCGTTCAGGACGACAAAACGTTGAAAACTGTTTGCAACTTATATCCCGATTAAATTTGCCAACAGTTTGACCCGTTTTGTCATCTTGAACATGTGGTTGGATGGAGAGTGTCCGTTAATTTCCTTTTAGTCAAGAAACAGATGAACCTATGATGTCCGATCCGGAGTCCTTCGTTTTACCACTCAATTTTATTCATACTATATGACCTATAATTGTGTGAAATAATGGCCACTTGCAAATCTCACTGTGAATCAGAATCAAGCAAACGGCGACTGTTCGAAAGGGAAGTAAGTTATTTGAGTAGAATCAAATAGAATATGAGCCTGTGCGTGAGATTTACAGCATTTTCAAATATGCGCAAAGCAAATGCTCTAACCAGCCTGTGCATTCGCACAGTCTGTTCAGAGTCTTCACTGTGTGCTTAGTAAATAGAAAAAGGTCTACTAAAAGTTATAGTAGACCACCAGGTAACTTTATGATTTCAGTTTGTGTCTGCCTACGTCTCTCAATGTTTGCACCTGACGCACATTTCAAATTGTTGGAAATGACACACACAGGCTCATATAAAAATTCTATTTTCCAATCAAATCGTTTACCATGTCGTGGTATGATTCACTTTAAACTTCATGATTTGTAATCGTTAAACAGTTTAGCCTCGTAAATATAGATTAAATGATTAATTACTTAACTCATGTCTTTAAGTCAGAGACAATATATGATTATCTAATTTCAAAATTTAACATTCGATCCGAATTTTCATTTTTATGACAAATGAAAGAAAGAAAAGGGGAAAAATAAAAATCCTAAGAATTGATCAAAGATTAAAAATACACCTTTACCACAACCCGAAAATGAGTCGTGAATGCCAAAATAAACGTATTTAACTCCTCTTTCTACAATAACCAGTCAATTAAAAAATTACTCTTTTTGGTCAAACACCTTATAACCTAATAATCATTTTGTATGTGGTTTTATATCTTACAATTTAGAATATAACATCAAATTGTTGCATTTTTTTCGATACGACAGACTTTTAATCTTATATGTTCTCTTATTATTTGAAGATGTAACAAAGGCATGTACACTAATTAGCATCATTATAGGTCACGTACGAGATCACTAATGAAAGAAATGAATAGATTCGGTAGAATACATGTTATAAATCACGACAGCTCTTTCATGTAAACAACATTTGGGTGATATCTTTATTGAAATTATTAATATTCAAATAATGATAATAATGATAATAATAATAATAATAATAATAATTTTTTTATTTCGGCATAGGTAACATATAATGGTTCATGGGATAAAAATCATATAAAAATACACAATTTGGAAATAAGAAATTATAGATTACTTAAATCTCAAAGAACCATGACATGCTTCCTAACACCAAGGACAACGCAAAAAAGAGTAAACCCTTATTTCATTTCCATTGCGGTCCTTGCTGTGGGTGGCATGACCAAGAGGGGCAATTATAGTTTAAATCAAAATTAAGTAACCTATACCAATAAATATCACAGTACAGATTATAATTTAACAAAAACAATGTTAGTTTTTATCACAGATTGCTTGCTGAAAGACAATTTGTCACATAAGTATCACAAGTATAATTGAAAGACAAACTTTACCATGTTTTAGTAAACAAAATTTATGTTTATGTACCAATCTCCAATTATCTTCTATGTAATATTTATAAAAACAGAGTTTAGGAGGATTCTACATATTTTAAATCATTATGCAACCTATTGCTTAATAAGAAAACGCAAATTATTTAGACATACACAATATTAAAAAGATTAAGATGGCATACTGCATAGAAAATGACCTTTGATGGCAACCTTGAATGACTGATACTTGGTGATGTCAGTAAGGCTGGAGGGCAATTCGTTCCACAACTTAGCACCTATAAAACTAAAGGACTTAGATCCAGCCCCTTTGACCGTAGGAAGACTAAAACCACCTTTCAGGCTAAGCCTTGTGTAGTACAAGTGAACATTTACCTGTGGCGTAAGAAAATAGTCCATATAAACAGGGGCAAGGTTATGCTTAACTTTAAAGACATGACACAGCATAATCTGTTTAACTCTTTTGTTAACCGGTAGCCAATTAAGGGTTTCAAACTGCTGTTGACCAACATGAGCTCTTGGATCAAGGTTTAGTATGAATCTGACCAACTTGTTCTGAGTCACCTGTAATTTGTGTTTTAAAGACTGAGTTAGACCACTGTACCAAACAGAGCAGGCCTAGTCATAATGACATTGGACTAGGGACATAACAAGTTATTTCTTGGTATGCTGAGTAAGGTACTCTTTCTTCCTGTACAAAAACTTTAACCTAGCATTAACTTTCTTAATAACTAACTCAGCCATACAGTTAAAAGATAACAAGAGGCCCAAGAGGGCCTGTATCGCTCCACTGGCTTTAACATCTTTAGACTTAAATTAAATGAATCTTTCTTTGAATGAAAAAAAAAACACTTTGAAATCTCTTAAGACCTATTTTATATTAATTAACTGGGTATGGCCTACATTGCACCAAAATTCTCAAGTTTCATTGAAATTGGCCCAACCTTCATTAGGAGATGTAGTTCAAAGATTTCAGGCTCAAAATAAGCCACACTCTGACATGCCAATATTTATGGGCTAATTAATAGTTCGCAAACAATTTTTAAAAAGGGTCACAGAAGGAACATTCTGGTAAAATTTCATTAAAATCAGTCCAGTGATTCAGGAGGAGATGTCGTTCAAAGAATTCGGGCTCAAAATAATCCCCAACCTGCCACACCCATATTTATGAGCCAATCAAAATTTTTAGAGCAACTTTTGGAAAGGTCTCCCAAGGAACATTCTGGTAAAAGTTCATTGAAATTGGCCCAGTGGTTTAGGAGGAAAAGTTGTTCAAAGATTTCGGGCTCACAATAAGCCCCACCCTGACATCCCAATATTTGGGGTTCAAACCAAATTTCTTGAACAACTTTAGAAGAGGGTCACCCAAGGAACATTCTGGTAAAGTTTCTTTGAAATTGGCCCAATGGTTCAGGAGGAAATGTCGTTCAAAGATTTCGGACTCAAAATAAGCCCCGCCCTGCCACGCCCATATTTGGGGATCAATCAAAATTTCTTGAACAATTTAAGTAAAGGGTCACCCAAGGAACTTCCATGCCAAGTTTCATTGAAATTGGCCCAATGGTTTGGGAGGAGAAGATTTTTAAAGATTTCAAAGTGAAAAAATGCCCCGCCCTGCCACGCCCATATTTGGGGGCCAATCAAAATTTCCTTTACAACTTTAGAAGAGGGTCACCCAAGGAACATTTCTATAAAGTTTCATCAAAATCCGCCCAATAGTTTGGGAGGAGAAGATGATTAAAGAAAAAGTTTACGCACGCACGGACGGACGGACGCACGACGGACATACCGCCATGACAATAGCTCGCTGGCCTTCGGCCAGTGTAGTCCTTTAGTTTTATAGGTGCTAAGCTAAAAATTGGTTGAAAGTTACACCAAGGTTTTTGACTGAAGATGTGGATGTAATTTGAGTATCATTACAGGTTATGTTAAGACTAGATTGTGACCTTAGCTTATGTTTTGACCCAAACACTATTGATTCAGTCTTTCCTAATTGAAGGGAGAGCTTGCTGTCAACAAGCCAGTGACTTAAAGTTTGAAGATCATCTGACAATGCCTTCTCGACAATGGCAATATCTTTTCCAGAGACTAAAATGGCCGAATCAGCAGCATATAAAAGTAACTTATTGTGTATAACACCTGACATGTCATTAACATATGCTAAAAACAGCAAATGGCCAAGGATAGACCCCTGGGGAACCCCGCAGGTCACATTTGCTGTGGATGAAAAAGTGCCTGAGACATCAACCAGTTGTTGTCTATCAGAAAGGTAAGACCTGAACCATCTTATGATATCCTTACTAAGATCGGACGAATTAAGTTTCATTAAAAGGCTGGCATGGTCGACGGTATCAAACGCCTTCTGTAAATCTAACAGGACCATGCCAACCATATTACCTCTATCATTCTCTCTTCTGATGTAATCAGTCAAATGTATCAAGCAAGTATCTGTAGAAAAACCTTTCCTGAAACCGGATGGAAAATCATATATCAAGTCTTTGAAGTAGGACTCGACCTGGTCATATACAACTTGCTCAAGAATTTTAGATATAATATTAAGAATGGAGACGGGACTGTTATTGCCAACAGCCAACTTATCATTCTTCTTAAAAGGGGGTACAACTTTTGCTGATTTAAGGTCATCAGGTACAATACCTTGTATAAGTGACAGATTAATGATGTGAGTTAGGGGACCAACAATCACTAGAGACCCATCCTTGACAAACCTAGAAGGTATACCATCTAAGCCAGTTGCCTTATTAATGCCTAATGAATTTATATATTTAAGTACTTTACTCTCAGACACTTGTGAAAAGGAGAAACCCTTTCTTAGCAGATTCAACAAGAATCTGAACTTTATTTCTTAATAATTTAAAGGTGTTAAAGTTATCCGCAGATTTTTCGTTTCTAAATTTATAAAAAGCTCTGTCTCTTACCTTCATGGCTTAAAAAATATCAGAGTCCATCCATGGTTCAGACCTTTGTTTGAATCTGGATTGTTTCAATGGTGCTACATTGTCAATCGCAGATAAAAACAAATGTTTAAAACTGTTCCAAGCATCATTCATATTTTCACACAATAAAACATGATTCCAATCAACTGCTAAAAGACTAGCTTGAAAGTTCTCTCTATTGTAGTTTTTTAGGGATCTAAATGTAATTGTATTATGAGAACCAACAAAGACTTTAGTAACCTTTCTTGTACAATTTATCAAGCCATGATCACTAAAGGATGTATGTAAAACACCTGACTGTGATATCTTATGACAATCTGATGCTAGGATCAAATCAATGGTGGTACAACTTGTTGGCTCAGAATTATTATTCTTTTTTTAATACCGCAAAATTTGATAGACGTGCAGAAAAGAGAATATTTAGATTTTTCTCGATTCCAGAACAACGGAAATTAAATGTTTTAGTGAAGAAGAGTTACTATTTGAAATTGATTGAAGACAAATCGATCTTACTTTATACCAAATATAGAGAATAACATGTTAGTGTCCAAATATAACAATGCTATGCAGTCGAGGTTGGGAGAATTTATCAGGACGAGGCTTTGCCGAGTCATGATAATTTCTCACAGCCGAGACCTAATAGCATTGATATTTCTAGACACTTACATGTTATTCTATTTATCATACAGTCATTTTCCAGTGCTAAAGGATGATACACCCTTAAAAAATCAAAGAAATTCAGGTGGAAGTGTATGCAAATTGTTTCTAAAAATGGACTTCTGATGTCATGTTATGTTATCAGACAGGTGATATCAGGTCAATACAGAATTCATTGCATGATAAATTTCTTTCTTGAATCCTCTAGGTAGTACCTTATTGTGCAACACAGTGATGAAGTCAAAGTATGCTTCTAATACAAGATATTTTTTTCAAAATAAAACAGTGGGCATTAATAACACCATACACAATTCCGATTCCCTATCAAATTAGAGTGCCAATAGCCCAACATCGTGCGTTTGTGTGCTTTGTACATACTGTATAATAATCATGAGTTTATTGAAAATGTGGCAGTGAATTAATACTCGTCTTCGCCATCTTTGGACAGATCAGTTGCTTGTCGTTTTGGACTCGATTTCTATAAAACCAATGAAAATGACGGTTATAATTTGCAAGCCTCCGGCCACTACCCCACTTAGGTTTATGATTATCTACCTAATAGTGGGAGTCAAATGTCGGAAACGATATGTGCAGCCAATGGGGATCACCCGATGAAATTCTATGATTAAATTTAGATAGGAAGGCTGATATGCTACCAACTGTGCTTTGGCGGCGACCCATATATCTTATTATTGAAAATATGTACTATATAGGAAAAGCCTTTAAGATTTTTTTTAGATCTTGAATTCTACATATGATTTCGCTTTAAAACGACTTTTGAAATTTTAACGTTATCAATTCAAGATAAAACATATGCAGAGCAATATGTTAAGCAAAATGTACGTGATTTTCGAAGTTTCAATAAAAATAAATAATATCATTTCTTATGAGAAAAAATGAATAACTTTGGTGGCATTATACACATGTATAATTAAGATTTGTGTCTTGTGTTAAAGAAAGATCGATAAAGTTTTTATTCAAATCTGTGCATTATTATAAGGATTTATGATGTATTATAAATGTTTAAGAACAAATCTACAACAATGATCATGAACGGTGGAAACGTGGGCTCTTTCGCTCTGAAATTTTAGATTTTTTATGACTTTTTTAGTCAAATGAGTATGAGAAATCAAAATTGACAGTGAATCTTAGATGAATTTGTGCATAATGACCATGACTCGTGTTTCTCGTGCAGCAGGGTTACCTGGGATCTAGCTACACCACTATCATACATAGTTCCTCCTCGACTCAGACCAGCCGGCGTCTACAAGCAGTAAAATGGTTGGTGAGGGTTTGATCTTAAGCCAATAATAATAATTCAAACGGGTAAAAGTATATGTAGACGTACATATTGTAACTGCAAATTGCATGCAACACTACTGATCGTAAACAAAAATGTCTGCGTGGAGGGCACTAACATAAAAGTCTAGTAAATATGTCCGTATTACTTATTTTTATATAACTTCATTAACAACTAGTAAGTTATTTTATAATATAGATCTAGTTATAACAAGATAAATAAACGTATTATTAATCGTTAAAAATGCAGTAGTTTGATAACTGTTAACATTTAAATATTGTCATGAATTTTGACCAATTATAAACTCAATTTTCAATCATAAGAAATATGGTTCTTTACACAAGATTATAAAAAAAACCCAGATTTTATTGATGCATCAGTGATTTAAAAAAAACAAGAGGACCATGATGGTCCTAGATCGCTCACCTGACTCTCTTTGATCACTTGCACATCACATCAAGTAAAAAGGCAGATGTCATAAAGAAGATAATTTCTACATAAGACCAAGTTTCACTAAGTTTGGTCCATTTTTGTGACCATTAGAGTTATTTCAAGTAAATTATCTTTAAGACTCCTTTTCCTGTGATATGGCATGAATCCTTCCCATTTTAAACAGAGTTAATTCTTGTGACCTGGCAAACATTTTGACCAAGTTTCATGAACATTGGACCATATTTGTGGTGTCTAGAGCTCTTAAAAGAAAATTGTCATTAAGGCCCCTTTTCCCGTGATATGGCATGGATCCTTCCCATTTTCAAAAGAGTTCATCCTCATGACCTAACAAACATTCTGACCAAGTTTCATGAAGATTGGGCCATATTTGTGGCCTCTAGAGTGTAAACAAGAAAATTGTCATTAAGGCCCCTTTTCCCATGATATGACATGGATCTTTCCAATTTTAAATAGGCTTCATCCTAGTGACCTAGCCATTATTCTGATCATGTTTCATGAAAATTGAATTGTATTTGTGGCTTCTAGAGCGTAAACAAGAAAATTATCATTAAGACCCCTTTTCCCATGATATGGCACAGATCCTTCCCATTTTCAATAGGGTTCATCCTTGTGACCTGGCCAACATTCTGACCAAGTTTCATGAAGATTGGGCCATATTTGTGGCCTCTAGCGTGTGAACAAGAAAATTGTCATTAAGGCCCCTTTTCCCGTGATATGGCACAGATCCTTCCCATGTTCAATAGGGATCATCCTTGTGGCTTGGCCAACCTTCTAACCAAATTTCATAAAGATTGGGCCATATTTGTGGCCTCTAGAGTGTAAACAAGAAAATTGTCATTAAGGCCCCTTTTCCCGTGATATGGCATGGATCCTTCCCATTTTCAATAGGGTTAATCCTTTTGACCTAACAAACATTCTGACCAAGTTTCATGAAGATTGGGCCATTTTTGTGGCCTCTAGAGTGTAAACAAGAATATTGTCATTAAGGCCCCTTTTCCTGTGATATGGCACGGATCCTTCCAGTTTTCAATAGAGTTCATCCTCATGACCTAACAAACATTCTGACCAAGTTTCATGAAGATTGGGCCATATTTGTGGCCTCTAGAGTGTGAACAAGAAAATTGTCATTATGGCCCCTTTTCCCGTGATATGGCATGGATCCTTCCCATTTTCAATAGGGTTAATCCTTGTGACCTGGCCAACATTCTGACCAAGTTTCATGAAGATTGGGCAATATTTGTAGCCTCTAGAGTGTAAACAAAAAAATTGTCATTAAGGCCCCTTTTCCCGTGATATGGCACAGATCCTTCCCATTTTCGATAAGGATCATCCTTGTGACCTGGCCAACATTCTGACCAAATTTCATGAAGATTGGGCCATATTTGTGGCCTCTAGAGTGTAAACAAGAAAATTGTCATTATGGCCCCTTTTCCCATGATATGGCACGGATCCTTCCCATATTCAATAGGGTTCATCCTTGTGACCTGGGCAACATTCTGACCAAGTTTCATGAAGATTGGGCCATATTTGTGGCCTCTAGAGTGTAAACACTAAGATTGTTGACGCCGGACGACGGACGACAGACGACGCACGACGCACGACGGACGACGGACGACGGACATTCAATGATCACAAAAGCTCACCTTGAGCACGATGTGCTCAGGTGAGCTAAAAATCAAAGAAGCTAAAACTAATTCTAAAGGTTGAATAAATTAAAAGTTCTACTTTATGCTTGGCTAGTTCTTCCCTTCAATGACTACATAAGAAGTTTAATTCCAATATTTAGTCAAATTGTTATAATACATTTTGGTTTGTTTTTCAGTAAACTTATTAAAAGAATATTCTGGCATATCATTATAAGCCCCCCCCCCCCCATGTGTATTGGAAAGCAAAAGGGAGGAAAAGCTATAGGTGTATTTTCAAAACTGAGCTCTGACCTAGGCGTTGAGTCCAGTACCGTAGGTATATGAGTAAACCTAAAGATCTAAGACAAGCACTAGGTTTCATATGAAAGGTAATTTGTATCTTTGTTATGTCTGTTTTATCTATTTTGAAAGAATAGCATGCAAATTTAACCGTTAAAAGTAAATTCTAGGGCTCACCGCTAGAAATCTACCTATATCATTATTTAAATAACTTCAACAAAGATTTACATGTATTTATCTCAGGAAGTAGAGTTCAGCCATGCATTCAGGATAAAAAATCGGGGCAAAAAGTTCACTTATTATACCCTGCTTTGCATGTTAGTTCACATGCAAAGCAGGGTATAATTAACAAAGAGTTTCTATCGTTTTGTCATCCTGAACGCATGGCAGTTTTTGTTAAACTTTTGACATATGTTACTTATTTTTTGCACGAGCAAAGCGAGTAAAATGGCAAAAAATGTGCACTGTTTTATCATCCTGACAGAAGGGCAGGTTTTGTTATATTCTTTACATACACATGTACAATGTATCATTTTCTTTATATGAACGAATTTCTAATTAGCTACCTTTTCACTGATAAATTACATCTAAGAATGGATTTATCATTATCTATGAAGCACTACATTACATAATAAGAAAGGAGTGTACATAGATTTTGGTAAAAATAAAAACTTAAATGACAAAGCATGCTCATATATACCTTGGACGTTTGTACTTTTTCATCAACTTACCCTTCGATATGGGGGAGCAGACTTAATACTTCTCTGCAATTTTGATAATTTGGTGAAAATTTTTATCTCTATCAGTCTTAACCCTTGTTATGCTGAATAAAAAATCTTTGCAAAATCAATGTAAAATCAAAGCACTGGAAGTTACCAAATATGAGTGAGTATTGATTACAGACATGCATTGTTTAACACATTTCTGGTTTAAAAATGAAATTCAGGTGATCAGACTGCAGGCTGATATTCGTCTATACTTCCTGCCAAAGGAGGAATATTCCGGATTCAGCATGACAAGGGTTAAGATATAGGATGTATGTTAATTGTATATCCCACTTTTCACAGAGATTTAACTAAAGTCATATTCATGAAACAGTAAGATTATTTCATCAAAATAACACAATTGGATATGTATGATTTACAAATGCTGTTTTCTTTTCAGAAGAATAGAAAATTGATTTTAGACAGTCTACTTAATTCATTATCTTTTAAGAATTAATTAATGTAAATTTACTTATTAGCTCTCAGTAAACATAACGCTTGAACTATGATTTGTTTCCATTATCAATTATTACAACAAACTTATTGATGAGAAAAATTATTCAAGTTATCATAGATCTAGTAACAGTCATGAAATTGAAATAGAAGTTATGGCATATTTTCTTACATATAATCTCAACTTCTGACAATGATAAATGTTTTCCTTTTTAAAAAACAAATTAATATTGAATATTATCTAAAGGCTAAGAATAAGGTAATGGGTGTCTACTTCAGAAGAGGAATTCAGGACTTTTCACATCCTACTAAATTCTAATTTATTTCTACAAACTCACCCTATTTGAACATGCAGATTTTACATTTCTCTGCAATTTATAAACGAATTATATAGATACAAAAATGTAACAAGATAGCAAATGAAAATTAGAAACAAGAGTTATCCGCGGACAACGTAGCTCGCCCAAACAGCTGCTTGTCACAAACAGCGCTTGACCGAAGACCGAAGTTCAAAGTGGTTTCTTTCAATGTTAAAGTCCATGATCTAATATATATCTGTTTGAGTAGTAATTAAGAAATGTAAAAACTTTTTTGTTTTAATTGCATGTATAAGGTTAGGGTAAAGTGAAAGCCTACAAGCAGATGAGGTTACCAATGGAATTTCTTTGTATCAAACATAAAGTTTTTCTTTAAAAATCTTTCTAAGTCCACAAAAGGTCAAGATCAAGGTCAAATCGTGAAGGACCTTGGTCTCTGTAGAAGCCTATCACCTAGTGAGTATGTGTATGAATTAAAAATGTCCCCGAGTAAAGCATTTAGAAAATATAAGCAAGGTTAAATTTTTGGGTAAAGTTTTTCAGTTTATGTTTTTCCAAGTCCATAAAAGGTCGAGGTCAAGGTCAAATTGTCAAGGCCGTTGGTTTCTGGTGAAAGCCTTTCATCTGGTGACTATGTATATGAAGTAATGATGTCCCTAGGTTAAAGCATTCAGAAAATATAAGCAAGGTTAAAGTTTTTGGTAAAAGAATTTTGGTTAAAGTATTTCGAAGTTCATAAATGGTCATGGTCAAATTATCAGAGACCTTGATCTCTCACAAAAGCCTATCACCTAATGAGTATGTATATGAAGTAATGATGTCCCTAGGTTAAAGCATTCAGAAAATATAAGCAAGGTTAAAGTTTTTGGTTAAAGTTTTCAGTTAAAGTTTTTCTAAGTCCACAAATGGTGAAGGTCAAGGTCAGATTGTGAAGGACCTTGGTTTCTGGTGAAGCCTATCACCTGGTGAGTATATATATGAAGCTATGATGTCCCTAGGTTAGAGCATTAAAAAAATATATGCAAGGTTAAAGTTTTTGGTTAAAGTTTTTTGGTTAAAGTTTTTCTAAGTCCACAAAGGGTCAAGGTCAAGGTCAAATTGTCAAGGACCTTTGTCTATGGTGAAAGCCTATCACCTAATGAGTGTGCATTATGAAGTAATGATGTCTCTAGTTTAAAGCTTACAGAAAATATAAGCAAGGTTAAAGTTTTTTTGGTTAAAGTTTTTGGTTAAAGTTTTTGGTTAAAGTTTTTTTTAAAGTGTCAAGGTCACAGTCTAAAGGTCATTTCAACATGGATGTTGGTCTCAAATGAAAGTCTATGACCTAATGAGTGTTTCTGTAAAAAATAAAGCCTCTAGGATAAATATTGATAGAAATAAAAAACTTTAACCTAATGCGGACGCTGACACCTACGCTGACGCAGACGCCGACATCCGAGGGTATGACATTAGCTCTTCCGAGACTTTCGTCCCGGGCGAGCTAAAAATATATTTGTTTGATGAACATATTTGCCTTAATAAACAGCTAGTTTTGACATGTGACCTAATTGTTTGACCTTGACTATGTTAGATTACCCTGATCTTGGTAATAAATTAACAAAAAGAGCCTTATGACAATGACTTCACATGAACTTATATGTAAAATAAGAAAGCCTTAAAAAATACCATTCCTTAGTTATGGTCAAAATCTTTTATTTCCTATATAGATGACCTAAATAGATTACCTAGATGTAACCATATGACCTTGAATTTTGTATCAACAGAAAGGTCTTGTTCCACTAAATACAGCTCTGCATTCAGGTTGACAAAAAGATGCAATTGTTTGCACGTGCAAAGTGGGGTATATTTTGCAAACAGGTTGCACCATTTTGTCATCCTGAATGCAGTGCTGGTGTAGAATATGAAGAAACTAAGCTGCTGACAAACAAATATTATTGACAGTGTTACAATTTAGGTGTTTGTATGCAAACATATAGAGACAATCAGACAGAAACTAATGGTAAATGGTATTGTTCTATTGATAAAGATGACATATAAATTCCTAATTACCCACACCATATAATACCTATAAGAACTAGTATGTGAAAATAGTACCTGATTTTGCAAGTGCATCAAATATTCAAGAACTCAAAAAAAATGTTTAAACATGTTTTAAACCAGATCATGTAATTTCTTCATTATTGAAATGTTGAATTATCATTCAAAAATTTTGAAAGCTTATCTCATAGTATTACACTCTAGTTAAATTGTTATAAACTATATAAAATAACACGAGTTACACATCTTAAGTAAAATCTACCTATTATTCATAGAAGGGGTTTCTTTCATTTTTTTGTGTGATGTTCAATTAATTTTCCATAGATCTACACAATGTTTTTTGGGCCAAAGCAAGAATGATAAAAGCAGTGTCCATACAAAGTACAGTTACACATATGATTGACCCCTTTGCATAACATTTGTAAATTGAATTTGTTTAAAAAGGAATTTAAGATAACGTTTTCTCTCCAATATTCGAGACTAAATAATAAATGAATAAAGTGTGTTGAAAGATAATAATCAAACTTAAAAAGATTCAGCCACTAGAAGGAAATGTATGGTGCCACTTGAACCCTTTCCTTTCAAATAGATCTCTTAGGACTTCAACATTTAAATTTGTCAAACAAATCATATCAGCCAATCACCAGAAAGAGATGCAGGTGCTTTTTTTGTACCTCTCCATAAGGAGATTTTTCCATGGAAAATCTTGTCCTCCTATCAGCTCCACTAAATGTTTTGGAGCGATTCAAAGACAGAGATGTTTTATTGAAAGATGATTCCTAAAAGATAACCCATACAATATCAATGTTAGTTTTGACTATAGCATGATATTCTCAGAGTTACAGATAAGAGGGGGTAAACCCAATCTAAAATCTTTATTTCTCAATGAAACCCTATGTTGTTGGTACTCATTTGAATCGTCTTGACAAGACAATTCCAATGGGTACCAACAACATTAGGTTTGTACTATCATTATTGAAAAACTTTGATCTAAAATCCAAAATACCCCCACTATCTGTAGCTCTGATTCTCTATAAGAAAAACAACTCAAGAAGAGTTTTTATTATGCCCCCGATAGGGAGGCATCATAAATTTGACTTGTCCGTCCGTCCGTCTGTCCATCCGTCCGTCTGTCTGTCCGTCCGTCCGTCCGTCATTCCGTCCAAAAACTTTAACATTGGCCATAACTTCTAAATCAAAGCGGTGTCGGGGGCATTGTCATCTTACAGTGACAGCTCTTGTTTTTAGCTCTGTTTTATATTTCTCTCCTTTGTAATCTTGATCCACATATTTTAAGTGTCTATATTCCTATCAGCTCAATACTTTTAAAATCTATCAACCTGTGCCAGTATTACAAATATATTCAGTGTTTTTCTCAAAATAAACTTTGTTGTAAAGCTGCCCTACTTTAAATGAATGCAGTATCCATTGCACCAGGTATGTTACATTTTAACCTATACCATTAAAGTAAAACAAAGCAAAATTCAAACATAGACTGCAATATATTTAATTTGCACAAAACTTAAATTGCTTCTGTAGGAGATCATGTGCTGGGCTCAAGACTAGATGGATTGAGTTTATGTTACAATCTGAATTTGTTAATAATTTCTCTGTCAAAGCCCCAATAAATACAATGGCACTATTAGGAAACAATTCAATTAATTTACCTTATTAAAAAGGACATGGAAAATTACATAATGCAATGGCAATTACCATCATATCCTTTCTCTGTTGATATGAGGTATTTGTTATAATTGAAGTTGTTATATAACCTGAGAGTTTAATAGTATTAAATTCTCAACCTAGAATCAAAAAAAAAATCTACTTACTGAGCCAAGCCACCAGTCTTTGGGGAAGTGTGAGATATTGTCGAGGAAGTTCTGGTTCTCTTCCCACTCTCGCTGCCATTTCTGCGCGCTGTATTCCGGTTTTCTCAACATGATACGCTTCAAAATGGCTTGGTTCTCTTTTGTTACACGCAGCAGCTCTCTCTGTCTCTTTTCTCTATTTAAACTGTAGTGTAAAAAGTGTTGTTTTTTACATTAAGTATCTTCATAACTGCACTTTTGCAGAAAATTCAAACCTTTGCCTTAGGATAGTTTTCTATGAAAAATTCAATTTAAGCTAATGCCATCATTTGACATTAAACTACGACCTTGACCTTGAACCTACCTGAAGTTATGTTTGAACTGCTCCTGATAGACTAAATAAATGCATATGGATATCTAGGAAGTTTTTTTTATCTTGACAAAAATCAACCTTCAACTGTGACCTTGATCTTTGATGTTTTTGAACAAATGGTTCAGATGGGATAAACTAATTTGTATTATATAAATTCCAAATTGTAGAAGCTATGGTGAAGACAAAATATTGGCTTAAAACTGTTAAATGATGTTTTAACACTTAATTTTAAATATAGCAATCTTATCAGTCATTAATTGGTCTGGAAACAATGTTTACCTCATCTGTGACCTCAGCTTAAAACAAGGATGGTTTTCTATAAATGATTTAATTTAAGCTCATGCCATCATTTGAGATTAAACTATGACCCAGACTTTGAACCTACCTGAAGTTATGTTTTAAAACTGCTCTTAATAGAGTTAGTAAATGCATTTGAACATTTAGGATTTTTTCTATCTTTACAAAAATCAACTTTCAACTGTAACCTTGACCTTAGATGGTACTGAACAAATGGTTCAGATGGGATAAACTAATTTTGTACATGCACATTAATTGTGGAAGCCAAGGGCCAACTTATGTTGCATACCATTTTTCAATTTTACCCCTCTTTGCGCATGTACATACTTGCAAAACAGGTTTCTTATTGTGTCCTGGCTGAAAAACGGGACTCATTTGAGCAACAAATAAGTTGGCCCTATATATGGTCACAACTAGGCACAACATTAACATCATCTTTGACCTTAAATCAAAAAAATAAAATCTAACCTTTTGTATTCATAATTATTTCTGTTATCTACCCGCCCTCTAGTTCTCATGATATATGACATCTTCTCTAACAAGATTCTGTTGTCTCTTTCTATAGTCGCTAGTCTCTCTTCTTCAAGCTGAAATTATATATATATAAATTTTGCTAGAGACTTTGTATTTAACCATTATGACTCTGAACCCTGAATATTCTGAATACGACAGAAGACATAGATGCAGATCAGCCTGCACATAATATGTGCAGTCTAATCTTTGGCTATACCCCCTGATTTCCTTTTTTTAAAATAACATTTCTAAAATGATAACTGACTCACAATAAGGGAATCCGGTGCTTTGCAGCACTTCAATTTTAAAGTAATTATGGCAGTTTTTTCATGCAGCGTGAAAAGGGTTAAGAGATGAAGAGAGTTCTTATTGATTTGATGGAGGTATGAACTAAACTACTGTATGAATGCGATAACGTTTTATAGTTTTGAATCTCCATGAAATCAATAAGTGTTCTCTTCATATCTTATAATTTAATATCATAAGGCAAAAATGTAGATAGTTCTCCAAATGAGACAGATTTCTTTTCAGGACTTTTTATAGCGGAAGCTTACAAAATTATAATACTAAGCTTTGTATACAAAATTATTTTTTGGAGAATGAAACATATTGTTCAGCCAAACAGAATGCACTAATATGGAATCAGCCAGTTAAATTATTTATACTACAAGACATACTATGCAACTTAATCTTCAATCCAACCCTGCATTCAGGATCACAAAATGGTGCAAACATTTTTTCAGTTTATACCCTGCTTTACATGTGCACTTGCATGTAAAGCTCTGGGTTTAATTGGAAAACTGAAAGCAGGGCAAAACTCATTATGGACCAAATTATTGAATTCAATTTTACTGACATATATCTTTTTAACCCTTGTCATGCTGAACCCGGAATGTTCCTGCTTTGGTATAAGTCTACACCACCTGTTTCTCACTTTCAAACCAAAATGGTCAATACATTTAGTTTTTTAAATAAAAAATGATTGACAGTTTCATTTTTATGAAAACTTTTAGCCAAAATTTATTCAGCCATGACAAGGGTTAACTTCTAGGATGCTTAGATACACAAATTGTAGCTGTACAATCTTAGGTTGAATTGTCAGCAGTTAATGTCTGGGATATTTTAAATTTGAAGTCGGAGTAAACAAAGAAAATAATTTGCAGGATTACCTAGCTTCAAGTTGTACAGAGCATTTAAAAATGATTATTTAGTTAAGGGAGGCTATTCCTTAACTTATCATCCACAAGTTGAAACATGAGTTATCTTGCATGAATTGATTTCAAATTCTACCCATATCTTCAGTATATTTTTATTAATTTTAAGCATTTCATAATTCTTAGACGATATGGTCAACTAGAGTCTATGATAGCCTGGGTCTATTATAGGAACTTACATCTAGATTAAGAATTTACTCCATTAAACCATCATTTTGCTGACACTCATATCAGCATTGAATGAATGAATTGATTTGATTCTCATTATATTGACATACAACCCAGTGTAATTCAATAACTAAACAATGGTGACATTGTTTTCATTCTTCGACCAGGATACTTCTACAGGAAATTAAAAGGAAAGGAATTCAACCCCTTCCTTCGTGAATGTAGATTGACTTAGCTTCTATCATTTATTGGTATTATATTCAAGCTGTAGTTATAAGGTTTTTGTCAACCAGAGCTGCTTCACATATGTCATAATATTGAAGTCAGAATCCTCTTTCTTTAATAATAATATATAATATATAATATACAATATTATAATAATAAATAATTGCAAATTTGTTATTTATAATGGTTGAAATGATTGCTACTCATTCATCAGTAGGTTTATAATTTTTTTCATCAAAATATTATAAATATCTTAACTCTATATCTATATTATACCACAATACCCCTTTTCTTTTACATGTATGTAACTTAACTTTTTTTTTAAAATTTAAGTATGATCGATAAAACATTATTCATATCAGATATCATCATCATCACCATCATCATGATCATCATCAACATCACTCAGTAAACCTTTTTTTTTCAAAATGTTCAATAGCTAAGTTGAAATATCTCGTTTAAACTAATTTTAAATGGAAATAAACAACCTATTCTATTTTTTTGTGATGATAAATCAAAGTATATGTATAATTTGTAGTTCAATCATTTGTTACATGTTATTATGTTATGTTATGTTATGTTATTACAAATTATTATGTATATTCAATTTTATTGCAAAAAGCCAATGATATGCATCATAGCTCTAAATGATATGCACTGACTGTGAAATCAATTCCTTTTATTTGTACACAAACATTTGTAGCTAATCCCCCAAATCACATTAAACATTCATGATTTATTTTAATTTATAAGATTTTCCATTGCATATTTCCAACTATCAATGAGCAAGATTTCATGATTTGAATTCTTAACTGTTCGTAATGTCATGCCCTCCTAGATTATTACTATTTTTAAAAGCCATTGTCAGTTATGGTCAAAATTCAATAAGTGCAAAATTATTGTACATGTCTTTATTTTTAAAGGCATGCACTTACAAATCTTTAGCCTGCAGACCCATACAATTAAAATAATGAACAAAAATTATTACTTAGTTTTACTTGTCTCCTGCAAAATTTGTGAATTCTGATTGGCTTGAAAATTGGTTTAATTTTCCCAAATTCTTTTGATCTCTTTGAAATTTAAATCACGTGCTGAATATGCAGAGCTCTATTGTTGTAGACATTATAATTCAAGAATTGCCTTTTTCCTTAAAAGGTTCTGGTTGATTGCACATGGTTTGTAATCTTATAAAGATAGACCTTTTAAATATGTCTCGTGATTTTTGTCAAAATTGAATCATAAGAAAATATTTAGTAGTTTTAAAATATTTTTCGTTTTCTTGAAAAAGGCAATTTTTGCCGAAATATTGAATACTGAGTGTTTTATTAAATGTTTATTCTATTCCCTTCGGAAAAAAATGTGATATTATAAGAAAATTATTTTTCTTTAAAACAGGTTTAAAAAAAACTATACAAACAATGATAATTGCTTATTTTTGATTTTATTTAAAGTAAAGCCACTAAAACTAGTATATAAATATAAGAATTAAGGGAAATTCAATTCAATTAATAATGAATAGCTTTATTTGAGGGGGTTTACATGATATCATTCAGTGCTCCTACAAAGCATGAAATTATCAATTTTACCACTGTATAATTATAATTTAAAATGTATGTAAATTCCCTGGTAGGCCATTAATGTGTGGATTTAACAAGATTTCTCTCTGCTTTGTATAGGAGAATCAAATACTATTACTTTTATCCTTAAATAAATCTTTAGTTGTAAATATTAGTTGATGAAGACCAAAATTCACATTACAACCTAACTGAATCAAGATGGGTAACTGTGAAATAGAAATGCCCCCCCCCCCCCCTCCCTGATAATTCAACTTGAATTTTAAAGAAAGTTTGACCTTTATCGATGGCATTGAATTTGTCAGATCACGGACAATACATAGTATCAGGTGATAAACAATTATGAGATTTTAAAGTCATCAAACTAAATCTTTTGAGTATTCTTGAATAATTTTAAGTCATTTACAACATTATGATATCGTTGGTTCTTTGTTTTAGTCTTGTGGACTTCAAAAGGGGCCCAAATCATAAACCTTTTTTGTACTCAACTGAGAAGTTATTTTATCTACAAGTTGGAACAATTATTCAATCTAAGTTTGATAATTACAGAAAGCTTCAGGAATGAAAAGAATTTTGCATTTCCAAAGATTTTTATTAGACTAACAGAGCTCTTGATAGTGTTTGAAATTGAGGGGTCATTGACTCCTAAACCATGAAATTCTTCAAAACTCATTTAAAAGGGGTCAAAACAACAGAAATGTCAAATTATCTGTAGAATTTTAAAAGATTGAGTCTGAATTGACCTTTTCTTGTAAAAATATGAAGGGAAAAAATTATGAGTAGATTTTCAAATAGTATATACAAGATACGTCATTGGAAATTTGAGTGATAAAACCCAGTTTTGCCCCTTAGAGTTTTCTCTAAAGGGGTCAAAATGACCCCCTTGGAAGAAATTTCTAAGGGTCAAAATAGGATATTTTCAGATTTTTTAGGGTCAAAACACTGATTAAGAAACACAAGCCCTGACTAATCTCGGTGAAGTGATGCCCCCTCTTTGCATTTATATAAGCATGCAATTTGGGGGGGGGGGGATAATATACAATAGTTTGCAAGCATTGGTTATCCTGAACACATGGTAGGTTATAATGACACTTAGATTCTTATAAGGGTGAGGTAATAATGGCAAAAATCAATCTGTTAACCTAGATTGTTATATTGATATTTGATTTATACGCTTAGCTTTCTCCTTATAAATCACCTTGATCACAATATTACACCCATAGCAGCTTGGAAATGCTGATTAAGTATCTGAAATTAGCTTTTAACTAAAAACTTAAGCTAAAAACCCAGAATATTCCTGTTTACCCAGGAGGTATGGGCAAAGATCAAACTGCAAATCTGTGCAGTGTAATCTTAGATTCTTTAAGTTTATACCACCTGTTTTTCCTTTGAAAACCTGAGAATAATTGAAAATTAATATTTTCAAAAGAATAAAAATTGATTCAGTGCTTTCGGCACTTTGATTTAAATGAAATTTTGCCAAGATTCTTATTCAGCATGGCACTATGACCTCACCCTGCATTTTACTGCCTTTATGCAAGGTTTTAATAGACAGTTTAGATTCAGATCAGCCTGCAGATGTGTACAGTCAAAGGGCATAACTCCCATTACGCAATTTACGCAAGTGCGTAAAAGAAATAATCCTCTGTTGAAAAATATCCTTGATGAATGATCTTAACAACGAAACTACAGCCTATTCAAGCTGTAGTTTTGATTATTCACCAATGCTCAAATAAAGAAAAAGGGAGAGGATGGAGGGCATTCAACTTTTTGGTAGTCCACATATCACCTTTGTCCTATATATTTTTTGGTGGTCGCCTTCTGAGTGTGTATTTGCAGGCAGTCTGATCTCAATTTAACATAAAATGCAGCTTCTATTCAATTATTGTTAGAAATTAAAATTTTGAGACAGATTGGTTGAAAACGTCAAAAATACTTGCTTTATAAAACATAATTTAGGATAAGTCTTGCGTGACATTTCCAACAATTTTTAATTTTTGTGATGTGCAAACATTGAGTAGCGTAGAAAGCCACATACAGTAAATATTAAGTGACCTGATGGTCTACAGATAATTTGAGACCTTATCTATCACTAAACGCACAGTAACGACTCTGGACAGACTGTGCGGATGCACAGACTGGTCAGACTCTTTGCTTTGCGCATGTTTGAAATTGTTGGAAATATCACGCACAGGCTCCAATAAAACCTGTATAGACAAAATTGACCATTGATCTCTCGCTCTAAATTGCGGAACTTTTATGGCTTCATACATGGTGATTAAACCTAGTTTGGGATTGCGAGGGAAATTTAGGGTATTCAATAAGCAAATGCGGAACTATGGCTTCATACATGGTGATTAAACCTAGTTTGGGATTGCAAGGGAAAAGGGTTTTCAATCAGCAAATTAAATGGGCTCTTTTATTGATTCAGACAGTTTGTTCTCTAGTTACCCCAAGATATATATGAGATTTACTATTATCCTTTTATTGACCAGGTATTATAGGTATTTGACAATCACTTTTTGAAACTGGAAAACTGTGAGACCCGGTCACTTTGAAACCTGAAAACTGTCTATAGCTTTCGCTTTGACTGATGCAAATTTATAGTTGTGAGAATAGTAATGGTAATTTATATGTATTTTCAGATATGTTAAGAAAAGGGATTCAATTTTTATGATCTTTTTCTGTAATCCTATCTCTTTTCTCTTCATAATTTTAGATTCATATATCCGATAATTTAGTTTCATCTATCTGACATGGATGTTCTTTTTTGGCATATTTTTTTCTTTTTCATATGAACATAAACAGAAGATTTATTAATAAAGCAACTTTAAAAGATTTCTATAAAAAAACCTACAAAATTGCAACATCTTATCATAAATCTATGCCTGATTCTTCAAATTATAAGAAATGAAGTGAAAATTTTATTGTTTTCATGGAGGTATGACATGGAAAACCCAATCACACTGACATATGAATCTACCATACTTAACAGTCATTTCTATATATCCTTATGTTTACAAAAACATTTCTCTTTATTGTCTTCTGATTATTCAATTTTAAAAACAAGGATGTGACTGTGACCCATCAAACAAAAAAAACACCATTAATATGCATATTTGAAAAAGTGGTTAGGTCAAGCAGAGGTCAACTAGCAGGCAATTTTCATAATTATTAATACAAGAAGAATAATCAATCTAGATTTAGAAAAAAAAATGGTGACTCAGCACAAAATAGTTTTATATATTTATAGGGAGTTAGAGCTGTTTTGCACTGAGCCATTCATATACAAAGGGAAAAAAGAGAACTTTTGCCCTTTAATCAGTCTCCAAAATCCATGCAATTAGACAAGGATTGATTTATGTTCATCCAATTGACATACCTGTAATTTCTTTAACTTTAAGTGTAGATGCATATATGTCGCAGGTGCTTTTGTATCTACCATAGGCTGGGCCACTCTCACCTGGGAAATAAAAATAATCAGAAGTTAATTTAATAAGCTGAAATCATGAGGTTTGTTAGAAGGCACTAATTCTTTGACTAAAATTTTTTTGTCATCAGTTTAAGGTGATAGACCCATAAAAGTTCCGCAACATTTAAGAACACATAATCTTTCACAATGTTAACTGAGGTTTCCTTATGAAAATAATTAGGAAACCTTGGTAAACACTGTTTAAGTTCATTACCTCCGAAACGTTGCGGATCTGTTACGGGTCCACTACCTTAAAACCAGAAGCTCTTATCTTTAATCATTCTCATGCTGTTAATGACCTGTGCTGTTACATTACACAAAGCTTTAACATAAGGTAAAGACTGAGATCAGACTGTGCAGATGTATTTTCTGATCTCAGCCTACACCGTTGAAAATTGGACTTAAACAAAAACAGTCAGATAAGAGACAAATTAATTACTGCAAAAATTTTAACATGCCAAGAAGTATGACAAATTTATTAAAGCATTGTGGGAAATGGAGAAAGGACTTGTTTTACTATTAGAAAACGTGCCATTCTTCCATTTAAAGCTGTCCTGAGCTATTCTTAATCGGGACCAGATTAAGCATTTGGTGTGAAAATTGGTTAATAAAACCATTTAACAACTCAACAAATTGACAGGATAAGGTATTAAATTGCGTGAAAACTTTCAGACAGCCGACATTAATTTGTCTAAACAACCAAATCTCAGCCCATAAAGTCATAAATACTCAACTAAACCGATCCATATAAATACAACGTGAGGTCATAGCCAACCTATCTACACGAACCCCGATCATAAAATTTTAGAGCAAACATGTTCATATTTGTATAAGTAAAACAGTAGCCTAGGTAAATACCTTTACTTCGAGTGGTGGGGTAATAATAATAGGAAAAATCTACTTACTAATCGTCTGTGTTCCTTGTAATATTTTTGGTCCCATCTCATCTGTAAAAGTTTATTACTCGACGGTAAAATACTCTGGTAAGAGCGAAACATTTTCGTATTCCCTGAACTGTGCATTTTAATTGAGTTTTTTCACCGTTTAATTCAATAAACACTATTGAAACGGTCTACTGTTCTATTCCAAATACACCTGTCAAAAGGTACCTTGGTCATGTGACCAAGCGCCTATTATCTCCATAACGACCCTACGAACAAAACCGATAAACGTTAATCGGTATTGTCCGTCACTACGAAAATGACCGATTGTTCTTCACGATGTTTTATAGCCCGTGAAAAATCGAATTGGGTTACAATAAAAGAGTTGTAATAAATTTGTTAACGACCACATGTACACAATGGAGTTATAAATAAATAATGTATTGCTTAGTTAAACATTTATTGTCTTGGATCTATTTATTAGCTTACGAAACTTGACTTATCATTTATTTATTTAATTTATATTTATCTATTTATCTATAAGCGTTTATTTTTATAAATGATACAGTTTTAAGTTTTTATTTTTTATATGAAACTAGATATCTTCTGAATTACCGAAAAAAAGGCCATATCTTCTGGAACAAATTAAATAAAGAGTAAGCAACTATTTTGACTGCTTGCTCACAAACTATAGTTCAGAAAGAAACTGTATAAAACTGGTCACGAATAGCCTACTTTTTCTTTTTCCTTTTTTTTTTTAATAAGAAACTGAACGTTCTTTGTTCATGAAGATATTAAACTTAATAATTATATAGGACTGCAAAAAGTTATTAGACGAAAAATGGATCGTGAAACAATCGCCGAAGATTTATGCAGTATTTGTTTTGGATTAGTTATTTCGCAAATTAAAATATATATATATATCTAACTATTGGCCGTTTGAGCGAAACGGGACTATTCTAGATTTCTGTGAAATGAATAGGCCTATAATGTTAAAGGAATGGTTCCAGTTTAGCTTAACCCGAACTCACAATTCGCCTTTTCAACATGGTACTCTTTTGTGTGAAGTGTTCATTCGGGATATCATGTTGATAAAGCAATTAAGATCTACCTAACACTTCCTTGCGTTCAGGATGGCACAGCAGTCCAAAGTGTTCGCAAACTATACACCGCATTGCACGTAAGCGCACGTGCAAAGCGGGGTATTATTTACAAACACATTGCAGCGTGTTGTCTTCCTGAACGCAAGGCGAGTTATGCTGGGGGCGGGGGATTTCTAGCGGACGTGTTTGCAGGCGCTACATTATCCTTCATACATATTGCTGGTAATATCATTTTTTTTTTATCTATAATAACTATAGTAGCTAGTCTGGCCGCAAGACTCTTCTTTATAGTATTTTTCAAAGGGAATTAAATGTGCCAGTCATTACATAAATTCCAATTAAGTCCCCTGTCTCTGAAAACAAGAGGTTTTTGTTCAGCACTTGATATTATGAACTTGGATTGAAAAGGCTTGTAATAGAACTACAACAAAACATTTTCTAACAATGCTAACAAAAACGACCGCGACCAGTGTACAACTAAAGCTGAAGTGCAAAAAATATCGATGTTTTCCGTAACGCGATCTACTCTGGTATTCAGGACAACGCTCGGACTTTTCTGTAAACTGGAAAGTACCACGGTACTTAGTAAATTAAGGGGAATTTTAGGTAATTCAGCTTCTGTTGGTACCCCGGTTAATACGCTCGAAGAAAACACATTTTATCACTACTTTTGTCTGTTAAGATATTTTGTGCAAATTATAATTTGATGAAAAAACGCAGTTGAACACGGGTAATGTTGCTCGAGCAAACATCTCTCTCAATCCTTGCATGTTGCTTCATTCGACCAATTTACAAAAGTGAAGAAAACTTAACGGCAAACTTGTCAAAACAGTTTTTTTAAAAAAAAAATCATCAAATGAAATGACTGTGCTAATGGTACTTTGAATCGAGAACGCGACAAGTATTATTGTTCCTTTCACTCGGGCCGCCGTCATTGAGCAGTTGGTAGCGCGCCAGACTGTTAATCTAGAGGTCCTAGGTTCGATCCCCGACGTCGGCACTCATCCTTTCCGACTTTTTGTCTCTCACCAATGTGTTGATAATCGTAGACTTATATGAGATAGAAGCTGGAGGCTAGGAAAGGATGTGATAGTGTTACTAGTATGATGAAAACAAGGAATCCATCGTTTGGTGATTCATTCGCCGCGATACAACTGCAAGATTGTTGGAAGCGGCGTAAAAACCCATTTAAACAAATAAAACAAATTCTTACAATCAGGGTGCCATTAACCTCTATTAGACTCAAACGTAAATGGTTTATGCCATCAGCATTTAGAAATCTGCAAAGTGGAACCTTACAAAAAAGTTTCAATTGACGTTTGAGTCCGAAATCTTTGAACGACATCTCCTCCTCAACCACTGGGCTGATTTCAATTGAAACTTTACCAGAATGTCAAATGCGTCAAAATGACGTTAGCGTCACCCCAGTCCTTAACGCCTTCACGTAATGGATTATCCAGCGAAAAAAGGCTTTGTATTCATATTATCAGCGTATGTGGTTCTTCCTCAGCCCATAAAATACACATTTTTCATCCAATCAAAATAATGTTTTGACTACTGATAAATGGTCACTCAAGGACCATTCCAGTGAAATTTGCTTGATATCCATCAATTACATTCTCAGAAAATGATTTTCAAAGTTTCAACTATATAACATATAGAGAAATGACCTACACCCATAAGATAATATTTTCATCCGATCACGATTATTTTTGGTGGACTGATATAGGGTCACACAAGTATCATTCCAGTGAAATTTGGTTCATACCCATCACTTATATTCTGAGAAAATAATTTTCAAAGTTTCCGCTATATAACATATAGGAAAATGACCTCCGCCCTTAAAATACATATTTTTCATCCGATCATAATAATTTTTTTGTAGACTGATGAAGGGTCACCAAAGGATTATTCGTGTAAAATATAATTGGTATCCATCTATTTAAATCTGAGAAAAATCACTTTTTACCATATTTGGAAATTAGCCACGCCCATTAAATCTACTTTTTTTTTCATTGGATCAAAATTTCTGGAATAATTTTGAAACAGGGTTAACCAAGGATCATTCACCAAGTAGTTTCTGAGGAGAAGATTTTTAAAGAAAAAGTTTTCGACCGCACGCACGTACGGACGGACGCACGACGGACACAACGCCATGACAATTGCCCCAGTGGCCTTCGGCCAGTAGAGCTAAAAATCAAGAAGAATGCAGACAATGTATCGTAAGATCAGACTACAAGATGGTGCAGTCTGATCTTAGTTTATACCGTCTTCCAAAGCTTTATTCATAATAGATATATATCTTGAACATAACACAAATTTGAAATTCTGTATCAAAATGAAATGAGCCTTTGCGTGACATTTTCAACAATTTGAAATAAGCGCCAAGCAAAACCTCTGGCCAGACTGTGCAGATGCACAGTCTGACCAGAGTCTTCCCTTTGCGCATTACAGATAGATTAGGTCTAGATGTGACTTCATACAGACAGCCAATCTTCCTGTTAAACTGTGGAACTGTCGAGGCTGCTCAATGTTTGAACCTCATGCATGTTTCAAATTGTTGGAAATGTTACGCACAGGCTCAAATAATTGAGCCTCAGAAAAGGGGGGTTCGTTTGAATACACCCCTTCCCGATCTACCACTGTGCTACATCATCGATTCATTTATCTGAATTCTAAAAAATGTTGGACTTTTCTTTCATTTCAAAAGAGCTGTTTTACAAAATTTTGGACCTATCCAAATTCAAAGATTTTGCAGATGAAACTTTAAAGTGGATTTAATTTGAAAAATAACCATGTTGTAGGGTAGAAAATAGTGTGGAAAAGGAAGAAATTGCTTGTCGGAAGCAATTTCTTCTTTTTTTCACAATGTTTTCTCAATCATAAAATCATAGGCACGTAAAAAGCAGGGATTAAACAGCAAAGGGTTAAACTGTCCTGACAGTGGGCCAATCGAGAAATTTCAGATTTACTCTTATGTTGAAAATTACCACTGTAACTCGAAAACAAGAGCATGTTTCAAAATGATGATTGTGTTTTTCATTAAAGGAACTAATTAAATAGCAAATGAGAAATATTTGAGTCCAAGTTATTGTGCTTATCTTTCAATTTTAGTTATATAATGAGGTTTTTTAAGTTTTAAAGTCGCTCAGTATATAACATCCTATAGATATGATTGAAAATTTGATTTGGAAACAATTGTCTGTACACCGGAGATATAGACACGTTGGAAAAAGTTCAGAAAGTAAAAAACACAGAATACGTTTATCAGTTTATTTTATAACATTGTTAAAGCAGTTTTAAGCGACATGTACATAGTTTCTTTGCGCTTACACATATCAAGGCTGAGTAAACATGAAAGAACAAACAAGACACGTGGCGAATTTGAGGAAACATTTAACCAAATGAGGATTTTTTTCTAGAAAACCGCTAAAGAAGTACAATTTGTATATTTCTTCAACGAGATTTATTAGAATAATATTTTTAAATAACGTCATATTTTGGCTATAACTTCAGCATTTTTAACCGGAAGATAGTAACTGAGTAATTACTAAATTTAGTATTGAAAATACGACATTCCATTTATTTAGAAGTCCAAACGACAATAGGTTTCTAAGAGCTTTTCCGACGTATGCATGGTTACATTTTCTCCAGCGTGCTTCTTTATCTTAAGCAGCCCTGCTTTTAGGATCACCAAACGGTGCAAACAGTTTTTCAATTATTACCCGCTTTGCACGTAAGCGCACGTGCAAAGCGGGGTATAATTGGAAAACTGCTTGCGCCATTTTGCGATCCTGAACGCAGGGCACATAACACCCCCATTTGGGCAAAAGTAACGGTATTTTGAAATTTAGCTGGTATATTTTTTATTTAATAGGTTAAATATGTTTTCTCAAATCAACCACAGGATCTTGCTTTCTTTTACAAATACAATATAAGCGAATACAATAAAAATCGTGTTGGCCCCAGTCGATACTATGGACTAGAGTATTTAAAATGTAATCAGTTCATGCTGTAAAACTTCAAAGAAAGGAAGAACAAAGATACTTTTATGGAATTTAAGAGGAAATTTAGTGAAATAAAACATAAAGATAGATGAGTATCATGTAAAATGTATAAATGCAATAAAGTATTGACTCATAACTTATATTCAATGTTCAAAAAGGCAATTCTGCTTATAATACATAAACAAAATTCATTTTTGATCACTAACTTCCCATAAAGGGAATTACACAATTCAAAGGTAGTGCTGTTATAAAAGATGTTAGCACTAAGAACCGTTTTTTACATCGATTCATTGAAATAACATGTACTTTTCTTTGCAAATAATTTCTGCTCTTACTGATAGGCATAAAGTACAGAAAACTAACTTAAGAAACGTGAACACAATTTTGAGCAGATATCTTTGTTTGAGCTTATAATCTTTCTTATATTTTAGATATAATCCTTATCTACCTATCGAAAAATAATATTCATCTAGACCTACAGTGATCAAAATGTTATGAAGGGTGATTAATTTTGATAGGCACATTATAATTATTAAAACAAATCTCATAATAACACTGTAAATCTTGTAATGGCGAGAAATTGCTCATATGTGTTCAAGATCCGAACGCTCGAGAAACGTTTAAGAACTGACACCCCGCTTTGCACGCGCATCTTCGTGCAAAGCGGGGTATCATTCTTAAACGTTCACGAACGATGTCATCAAGAACATAAGGCTTTAATTCAGCTTTGGGAAAGATTTCACAGTATTCTTTCTTGGGTCGATTTGCAACCGTACGTTTTTTGCGTGTTCTTTCAAAAAAGCATTCATTGTAAAACACGTTGAAATACAAGCATAATTCCTCAATGAAATATCGTTTTGAAAAGAGTTCCTTAAATGTGTTTATTAAATCGTTTAAGTCTATGATAAACATTGAACAATTGGAATGATCAGTTTACTTGGTTTTGAACGATGGTCTTAAATTGAGAAATTTTGGTCAAAGTGACTATAAAAATACACTCGTAAAGGCAAAAAGTATAGAAAATACACTCTGTTAAAAGAGATACAGAAAAAGAGGGTATATAGCATAAAGAATGTATATACAAAATACAAATTGCTTATCACTGTACAAAAAATACAAAAAGAAAAATTTACAAATTAAGAATAAAATGAGAGCACAATTGACAAGGCTGTTTTTGTCGTTTCTATAGCAACAATTCACCATAGCAACGATATACCATAGCAACGTTTACTATAGCAACTACATGCACTTTAACCCTCCACATGATTACACTGTGTGAAAAGATTTAGACTAATCAGAAAAGAAATCATAAGTGGGCGAGTGAAACGTCGTAAATACCGCTTTATATAAGCTGTTTCTACGTCATTTTTATCGCCCAATGACAAGAAACGATATGAGTCAGTGCGTGACATTTCCAACAATTTCAAATGTGCGCCAAGCAAAGACTCTAGCCAGCCTGTGCATGTACACGGTCTGACCAAAGTCTTCCCTTTGAGATTTTTACATACTTAAAGTGTCTTTAGACAGTCAGACAATCTCTCAATCACACTGTGTAGCCATTTAGATCGCTATAACGACCGCCGTTCACCAAAAGATCAAATCGTTGGAAATGTCACGCACAGGCTCATATCTTTATGGGGAAAAATCGGGTACCTTAGGCGTTTGAAATCTATTGATTGTTTGGTAAAGGGTTAAAGTGGTTGTAAGCGAATTACATGAACGAGTATCAGGTAAAATGTTCAAAAATGTTACAAACAATACCACATAATACATTTCATGAAATTTTGATGGATGATTTATGACTTTGTCATGAAACTTCGCAGTTTTGGTTGAAACCGTCAATAAATGACCAATTGAAAAGAAAATCGGTGCTCTTGAGAAGAAAAACTGTGATGTTTCAAAAGTGTGTGCGTTAAAGCAAATTTCGCGGTTTCTCTTTCTGTATTATGTTTAATATACCCATGAGGCTCGATTGCACAACAAAAAAAAAAAATAGCTGCAACTTCGAGGTTATCCATATTTTTCATATGGGTTATCCCGAGGTTATACACTTAGAAAAATCGTGAAATTGACCTCCATTCCGATCAAAATCATTCTAAATCATTCACTCAGCTCTCCACTCATTCATTCCAAAAGTTCACACAAATCGATAAAAAACGCTCCAAAATCATTTAAAACATTTCAAAACTGATCAAGACGATCACCATTTTATTCAAATCGGTCAAATTTTTCTAAGATTTTATTTTCTGGTGTGATCTTAAAAGCGTCGGATTGGTACTAAAGATACACAAACAGAAAAGAGCGTATATTTTATAAAAGGGAGGTAATCGATATCGCTAATTTTGTTCATAATGAACGATTTTAGCAATATTGGATTACCTCCCTTTAATTTCACCCAAACCTCGACCCACACATACTCTCTATTTCATAACAGACTCGTTCCAAAATCGTACAACTTGTCAATTTCATGAGGTTGTTAACTGTAGCACTAAACTTTTGTAATGCAATTGGGCCTTGACAACGTAGGATTCACTGATTATATTTTGTTAAAGTAGAATAAAGACTGGTGTCGCGTTGGGTGTTTCGGAATATGTAAGGCGTAGCTTCAAAATCAGATTGCAAATTTTTTTTTATCCAAATCATCTACTCATTATCGCAACCAAATAAAGAAACAACAAGGTCATCCGATCTTTTGTTTCGATGTTATGGTCGCCATTCGGGTGAAACTTTCAGTAAAAAAAACCCCGCCAAAATAGTTTAATAAGGGACCATTGAATATGCAATCAGTATTGATTTCACAATAATATGGAATCGATATACAAGCTAAAATTCAATATTGCCTATATAAGATAAATCATATTGTCAACCTACATTGCTGACAATATAATTGACCATGTTTTTGCGGAATTGCATATTGATCCAATATTACTGTCAATAATCAATCATGTATTGCCGATAGCTACTTAATACCGATGTTTGTTGATAAGAAATCACCGACCAAAATCGTCTTACACTGTGAAAGCTAAACTAGTATTTTGGAATAAAATGCATTGAAAATGTGCACAAACATGAATACAAATGAAAATACACACAAAAACTCTCAAATTTGCACGGTACCTTGAAGAACCGTTAGTTCATCTGGACATTATTCAAATCAACACAATTCTCTTTCACTCTTTTTAAGGTATTAAACCCCTGGTACAATTGTTTTCTGTGTATCACCAAAGCCTCATAACCCAACACTCGATGTAACTGAAGTTATCAGCTATGCATTCAAGATGAAACGTTTAAGATATGGTGCTTCTCTTTGCACATGTACTAAGGTGCAAATTGGGGTGCCAATTTCTAACATTCACAAACGTTTTCACATTCTAAAACTAGAACAGGTTTTGATGGCCCGTAGAAGTTGTGATTCCAAAACTTATTCCACAAGGGGTATAATATCTTTCAGTTATACATGTAATTTCAAAACTTTCACGCCATTCAATTCCACATGAACACACGTATACCTTAAACATAAATAATCGAAAACACATATTGAATGTTGTAAAAATGAATTGATGATTTGGCTGAAATGGCTGTTCTAGTAATGTATTGTTAGTGGACGATCAAAATTGTCGAAACTACAGATTTATGCAATTTGTATTTACAATATTTCGATCGTCCAACGATAATACAATATTGCAATATGTAAAATATAGTTGATCGCTTCACAAATTAATTGTAAATGCTAACATCTTTCTTCTGGTAGTATTTTTGAGTGAGCAAAACTTAGTAACTACAGCTGTTTTCAATGCATTATCGGTTCGTATAGCATATGGGCTGCCAAAACAGCTATAAGTACTACAGTTACAATATTTCTGGACTCAATGCAAAAAGAAGATTGAATCTCCACAGAACATTTTAAATCATTTTAGCATCGCTAACAGACGTACGAAAATGAACTAAGATACAAATTACTTATTTTGTTCCCTTTATTTCATAGTTGAACGCGATATCTATTTTCTTTAAATTTCAATTTTGTTTTACTTGAATCTATATTTAAATAATAGTTCTACTATTATTCATGAAATAATTTGCATACTTTCAGGTGAAATCCGATCGATTGCTCAGCGCGATTGATTATATCTCCATATAAACAAGGAGTTACAATCTATTCGCGCAGAACGATCGAAATCATAGCAAATTTAAACTTTAACTGGCCCAAACAGTCATAATGAACAGCTAAAATTTTGTCACGACAAAAAAGATGATACAAAAAATCTCACCTTTCCTTCATGTTTTATGGCAATTTTTTAATGCATTCATATCATATAGGACAATGAGTATCAACAAAAATGAAATGTTTAATAATTATTATTAAAACAGATTGACATAAATGAACTTGAAAACTCGATCGAAAGGATCTTCAACACTTTTAGCAACATGATCAAGTCTCAATTGAACACTGAAAAGAGTTTTAGATTAAAATATGGTACTTCCGACTGGACGATATTAAGTCGGAAGCACCATCAAACCCTTCAAGCTACAGCATGTTTAAATGGTAATGCCTATACTGAAAATATAATTAAATGGCTTTTTACGTACCAAAATATATTTTTACAATCAATACCCAAAGATATTACCTTTTTTTGTTCTCCAACTTTTAACACATCTTTCATTTTTATGGCCCCTCCCCAAATTATCTTTTTTATCAAACGGTGTATTTCTGACACACAAGATCACATTCATGTCAATCTATCTCAGCAATATAATGAACAATGAACAGTTTGTCACACACACTTTAAGTTTATTCCGCCTTCTCCTCCGTCTTGTCTTCAG
The DNA here is from genome assembly GCA_948146395.1 of Fragum whitleyi. Classification (NCBI taxonomy): domain Eukaryota; kingdom Metazoa; phylum Mollusca; class Bivalvia; order Cardiida; family Cardiidae; genus Fragum; species Fragum whitleyi. Next base: position 30,335,567 of record OX411557.1, on the reverse strand, counting down.
ATTTTGTTTCTGTGGTTTCTTCTTCTTTTTTCTCTTCTACGACTTCTTTACTCTCCTCTTTCTTCTCCTCTTCTTCTTTTTCCGTCTCCTTGTTGTCTTTTTCTTCTTCCTTTGTCTCTTCGTCCTTCTTTTCCTCCTCGACGTCCTTCTTGAGATCGTCCTCTCCTCCCTCGCCCTCAGTTTTCTCGCCTTCCTTAACGTCTCCGTTCTCCTTTGGTTTTTCTTCATCTTCTGTTTCTCCTTCCTTCTTTTCTTCTTCTGGTGCCTGATCTCCTCCTGGTCCCTGAAATAAACAAGGTATAAAATATCGTTAGTGAACGATCGAAACCTCATAACTCAAGTTTATTCAAGCTGTAGTTAAGAAATTTTGATCGCTCATCGACGATATGACATGAATCGGAAATATTGTAGATTTTGTTATTCTAAAAGAGTCATCCCGTGAATAGACAACGAGTTATTTATTAATTAATTTCAAATCTGCGCCATTCATTGCATTAGTCCGGACACAATGGGAAATAGTAAGTATAAATATACGTTTTTGCTCTCCCTCATTTACTTCCCCTTTCTTTAATTGATTCGGTTGCACCATGCTGTTGCTCTTTGTTCGTGGTATTTTCCTGCTCTTAACAAGCCTTTGACAGGCAACATTGACCATGATCAGCGTGCACAGACGTGCAGTCTGATTTTAGTCTACACTATCTTTTGCCTACATAATAATTGTTGGAAAACTTGAGACAAATTAGGTTTTTTGTGTTTTTTTTTTTTTAAATGTACTTTGTTCGAAACAAAATTTAAAAATAAGTGCAAGTTGTTTCTTGTCAAGAAGACGACGCCAAACATGCCATAACGCATTGTTCAGCGGATCCAGGAATTCTGTAAAGGGGGTTACAATTAACAACATCGTGAAATTGACAATGTGAATGATTTTGGAATGATATTGGAAAGAAATTGAATGAGTGCGATGAGTGAGTTTTTTTTTATTGAAATTAGAGGGAGGTAATCCAATATGGCTAAATTGATCAGTTTGAACAACATTAGCGATACTTATTACCTTCCTTTTATAAAAATGCAAAAAGGTTCTCTGAATACTTTCCATTGCCTTCACGCACGCTAAGCACGCTTACAAATTCAATTATGTCAGAGAAATCGTTGGGGTTTTTTATACAGATTTTTTAATCTAGTTGTTGATTTAAAAAAAAAATAACGATTTTGGAGCGTTTTGGAATAGTTCGAGTGAGTGCCTGAAAGGAATGGATGTAGCGCTGATCAGCGGATTTAGAATGGTTTATATGGGAATGACAACAAATTTCACGAAAGAACTAATTGTAAAACGTGCAGAAGAGTGTGATCGTTTCTCTAATATTGTTCCATTTCAACCATTTTCCTGCTTAATTTTAATTCACTGTTTTGGCGGATCAATGATTTTGCTTAAAGATATATCCCTCAAAAATCAAGAAGAAGGCAGACAGTGTATCGTAAATTCAGACTACACGATGTTGCACTCTGATCTTAGTTTATACTGTCCTCCAAAGCTTTATTCATAATACTATATATCTTGAACATAACATAACTTGAAATTCTGTATCAAAAGGAAATGAGCCTTTGCTTGACATTTCCAACAATTTGAAATAAGCGCCAAACAAAGACTCTGGCCAGCCTGTGCATCTACACGGTCTGACCAGAGTCTTCGCTTTGCGCATTACAGATAGATTAGGTATAGATGGGGCTTCATATAGACAGCCAATCTTCCTGTTGTACTTTGGAACTTTGAGGCTGCTCAATGTTTGAACCTCATGCATGTTTCAAATTGTTTGAAATGTCACGCAAATAATTGAGCCTCAGAGAAGGGGGGTTCGTTTGAATACACCCCTTCCCGATCTACCACTGTGCTACATCATCGATTCATTTGTCTGAATTCTAAAAAATGTTGGACTTTTCTTTCATTTCAAAAGAGCTGTTTTACAAAATTTTGGACCTATCCAAATTCAAAGATTTTGCAGATGAAACTTTAAAGTGGATTAAATTTGAAAAATAACCGTGGTGTAGGGTAGAAAATAGTGTGGAAAAATAAGAAATTTCTTGTCGGAAGCAATTTCTTCTTTTTTCACAATGTTTTCTCAATCATAAAATCACAGGCACGTAAAAAGCAGGGATTAAACAGCAAAGGGTTAAACTGTCCTGACAGTGGGCCAATCGAGAAATTTCAGATTTACTCTTATGTTGAAAATTACCACCGTAACTCGAAAACAAGAGCATGTTTCAAAATGATAATTGTGTTTTTCATTAAAGGAACTAATTAAATAGCAAATGAGAAATATTTGAGTCCAAGTTATTGTGCTTATCTTTCAATTTTAGTTATATAATGAGGTTTTTAAGTTTTAAAGTCGCTCAGTATATAACATCCTATAGATCTGATTGAAAATTTGATTTGGAAACAATTGTATCTACGCTTGAGATATAGACACGTTGGGAAAAGTTCAGAAAGTAAGAAACACAGAATACGTTTATCACTTTATTTTATAACATTGTTAAAGCAGTTTTAAGCGACATGTACATAGTTTCTTTGCGCTTACACATATCAAGGCTGAGTAAACATGAAAGAAAAAACAAGACACGTGGCGGAATTGAGGAAACATTTAACCAAATGAGGAACTTTTCTAGAAAACCGTTAGAGAACGAGATTTCGTAGAATGATATTTTGAAATAACGTCATAGGTTGGTTATACTTTCAGCATTTTATGACCTAGTAACAGAGTCAATATAGTATGTCGCATGTCTTTCATATTAAAATGTTCTATCCTGTTTTTTTTCTTTTATACAGGCTGTTCTGTTTTTATTTTCTGTTTATTAATACACTGTTATTTAAGTCGGAAAATAGCTTATAGCTAATGTTTATTGTGTATTATGTAAAAAACCGACTCTAAATAAAGCTTCTTGTATCTTGTATCTAGTATTAAAATACGACCATGCATTCATCTATAGAAAGCTGGACTGGCTTTCTAAACGTAACTATTTTTATGAGCTTTTCAGAAAGATGGTTACATTTTCTCCGGTGTGCTTCTTTATTTTAATCAGCCCTGCTTTTAGGATCACTAAATGGTGCAAACAGTTTTCCAATTATATCCCGCTTTGCACGTGCGCTTGCGTGCAAAGCGGGGTATAATTGGAAAACTGTTTGCACCGTTTGGTGATCCTGAACGCAGGGCACATAACACCCCCGTTTGAGCTATAGTAACGGTATTTTGAAATTTACCTCGTATGTTTTTTTTTTAATAGGTTTAATATATTTTCTCAAATCAGCAACAGAATCTTGCTTTCTTTTACTATTACAATATAAGCGAATACAATAAAAATCGTGTTGGCCCCAGTCGATACTATGGACTAGAGTATTTAAAATGTAATCAGTTCTTACTGTAAAACTTCAAAGAAAGGAAGAACAAAGATACTTTTGTAGAGTTTAAGAAGAAATTTAGTGAAATAAAACATAAAGATAGATGAGCATCATGAAAGATGTGTAAATCCAATAAAGTATTGACTCACAACAGACATTCATTTTTGATCACTAACTTCCCATAGTGGAATTGCACAATTCAAAGGTAGTGCTGTTATAATATATGTTAGCACTAAGAACCTTTTTTATATTGATTCATTGAAATTACATGTAGTTTTCTTCGCAAATAATTGCGTGAAAAATGCTTTGTAATGTTTTTTTCTGCTCTTACTGATAGGCATAAATACAAAAAACTAACTTAAGAAACGTGAACACAATTTTGAGCAGATAGCCTTGTTTGAGCTTATAATCCTTCTTATATTTTAGATATAATCCATATCTACCTATCGAAAAATAATATTCATCTAGACCTACAGTGATCAAAAAACATTGTATTATGAAGGGTGATTAATTTTGATAGGCACATTATAAATATTTAAAAAAATCTCATAATAACACTGTAAATCTTGTAATGGCAAGAAATTGCTCATATGCGTTCAAGATCCGAACGCTCGTGAAACGTTTAAGAACTGACACCCCGCTTTGCACGCGCATCTTCGTGCAAAGCGGGGTATCATTTTTAAACGTTCACCAACGTTGTCATCAAGAACGTAAGGCTTTAGTTCAGCTTTGGGAAAAAATTCGCAGTATTCTTTCTTGAGTCGATTAGGAACCGTGCGTATTTTACGTGTACTTTAAAAAAACATTTATTGAAAAACACGTTGAAGTTCAAGCGTAGTTTCTCAATGAAATTTCGTATTGAAAAGAGCTCCTTAAATGTGTTTATTGGATCGTTTAGATTTATAATGGACATCTAACAATTGGAATGATCATTTTACTTGGTTTTGAACGATGGTCTTTGATTGAGAAATTTTGGTCAAAGTGACTATAAAAATACACTCGTAAAAGCAAAAAGTATAGAAAATACACTCTGTTAAAAGAGATACAGAAAAAGAGGGTATATAGCATAAAGAATGTATATACAAAATACAAATTGCTTATCACTGTACAAAAAATACAAAAAAGAAAAATTTACAAATTAAGAATATATGAGAGCACAATTGACAAGGCTGTTTTTGTCGTTTCTATAGCAACAATTCACCATAGCAACGATATACCATAGCAACGTTTACTATAGCAACTACATGCACTTTAACCCTCCACGTGATTACACCGCGTGAAAAGTGTTTAGACTAATCAGAAAAGAAATAATCAATGGGCGAGTGAAACGTCGTAAATACAGCTTTATACAATTGTTTTACGTCATTTTTACATACTTAAAGTTTCATTAGACCGCCAGTCAATCTCTTAATAACACTGTGTAGCTTTTTAAATTGATATAACGATGGCCATTCACCCAAAGATCAAATCGTTGAAAATCACACGCAGAGGCTCATTTTTTAAATGGGCAGGAATCACATACCGTAGGCGTTTGAAAATCATTGATTGTCCGGTAAAGGGTTAAAGTGGTTGTAAGCAAATCACATGAACGAGTATTAGGTAAAATGTTCAAAAATGTTACAAACAATACCACATAATACATTTCATGAAATTTTGATGGATGAATAATGACTTTGTCATGAAACTTCGCAGTTTGGGCTGAAACTGTCAAGAAATGTCTATTTGAATAATAAACCAGTGCTCTTGAGAAGAAAAACTGTGATGTTTCAAAAATGTGCGAGTTAAAGCAAATTTCGCGATTTCCCTTTCTGTATTATGTTTTATATACTCATGAGGCCTGATTGCATAACAAAATAATAGTTGCATTTTCGAGGTTATCCATATTATTCATATGGTTTATCCCGCGGTTAAACAATTAGAAAAACCGTGAAATTAACTGCCACTGCGATCAAAATCATTCTAAATCATTCCATCAGCGCTCAAATTATTCATTCCAAACACTCACTAAAAACGAGAAAACAAACACCCGAAAATCATTTAAAACATTTCGAAGTCGATCAAGACGATCACCATTATATTCAAATCGGTCAAATTTTTCTACAATTTTATTTTCTGGCGTCGGATTGGTACTAAAAGATACACAAACAGAAAAGAGCGTATATTTTATAAAAGGAGGGTAATAGATATCGCTAATTTTGTTCATGATGAACAAAATTAGCGATATTGGATTACATCCCTTTAATTTTACACAAACCTTGACCCACATAAACATTCAATTTCATTACAGAATCATTCCAAAGTCATTCATCTTATCAATTTCACGGTGTTGATAACTGTAGCACTAAACTTTTGTAATGCAATTGGGCCTCATTAGTAAATGCCACGCTTGACAACGTAGGATTCACTGATTATATTTTGTTAAAGTAGAATAAAGACTGGTGTCGTGTTGAGTGTTTCGGAATATGTAAGGCGTGGCTTCAAAATCAGATTGCAATATTCTTTAATCCCAATCATCTACCCATTATGGCAACCAAATAAAGAAACAAAAAGGTCATCCGATCATTTTTTTCGATGTTATGGTCGCCATTCGGGTGAAACTTTCAGTAAAAAAAACCGCCAAAATAGTTTAATAAGGGACCATTGAATATGCGATCAGTATTGATTTCACAATGATATGAAATCGATATACAGGCTAAAATTCAATATTGCCTATATAAGATAAATTATATTGTCAAACTACATTGCTGACAATATGATTGGCCATGTTTTGGCGGTATTTCAGATTGATCAAATATTACTGTCAATAATCAATCACGTATTGCCGATAGCTGCTTAATACCGAGGTTTGTTGATATGAAATCACCGACCAAAATCGTCTTACACTGTGAAAGCTAAACTAGTATTTTGGAATAAAATGCATTGAAAATGTGCACAAACATGAATACAAATGAAAATACACACAAAAACACTCAAATTTGCACGGTACTTTGAAGAACCGTTGGTTCATCTAAACATTCTAACTCTCTTATTCCAATTCACACTATTCTTTTGTCACTCTTTTTGAATATGTTAAGCCCCTGGTACAATTCGTTTTAATTGTATCATCAAAACCGTGTAGCAACAACCCGTTAAAACTGAATTCATCAGCTCTGAGTTCAAGGTGAAACGTTTTAGAAATGGTACCCCCCCTTTGCACGTGTACTAACGTGCAAAGTGGGGTGATAATTTCTAACATTCACAATCGTTTTTACATTCTAAAGGCAGAACAGGTTTTGATGGCCGATATATGTTGTGATTCTAAAACTTATTCCACAAGGGGTGTAATACCTTAAAGTAATACATGCAATTGAAAAACTTTCACGCCATTCAGTTTCATAAGGACACACTTATACCTTAAACATAAATAATCGAAAACACATATTATTATATGTTGTAAAATATGAGTTGATGATTTGGCTTTAATGACTGTTTAAGTAATATATTGTTGGTGGACGATCGAAACTACAATTCTATGCAATTTGTATTTACAATATTTCGATCATCAAACGATCATAAAATATTGCAATATTTAAAATGTATTTGATCGCTTCACTCAGTAAATGTAAATGCGAACAACTTTCTTTTGGTGGTATTTTTGAGTGACCAAAACTTAGAAACTACAGCTGTTTTCAGATAATTTTGATTCGCTTAGCATAAAAGCTGTCAAACAGCTAAAACAACTTTAGTTACACTACTTTTGGAATCAGTGCAACTAGAAGATTGATTCTCCAAAGCGTATATTAAATCATTTTAGCATCTCTAACATACAAACGGAAATGATCTATTATATAAAATTATTAATTTGATCCCTTTTATTTTAAAGTTGAACTTGATATCTTTTTTCTTTGAATTTCATTTTTGTTTTACTTAAATATAGATTTAAATAATAGTTCTACTTTTATTCATGAAATAATTTGTATACTTTTCGATGGGGTGCTCAGCACGTAATGATTGTAGATCCATATAAACATATAAGGTGTACAATTGTTTCGCGCTAAACCACCGAAATACTAGCAAATTAAAACTTTCACTGGCCCGAACAGACTAGAGTCGTAATGAACAGCTAAAATTGGTCACGGCGAAAAAAGATGATATTAAAAATCTAACCTTTCCTTCATGTTTTATGGCAATTTTTTTAATGCATTCATATCATATAACGACAATGAGTATCAACAAAAATGAAATGTTTAATAATTATTATTAAAACAGATTGACATGAATGAACTTGAAAACTCGATCGAAGTGATCTTCAACACTTTTAGCAACATGAACAAGTCTCAATTGAACACTGAAAAGAGTTTTAGATTAAAAGATGGTACTTCCGACTTAATATCGTCACTGGACGATATTAAATCGGAAGCACCATCGAACCCTACAAGCTACAGCGTGTTTAAATGGTAATGCCTATACTGAAAATATAATTAAATGGCTTTTTACGTGCCAAAATATATTTTTACTATTAATACCGAAAGATATTACCTTTATTTGTTCTCCAACTTTAAACAAATCTTTCATTTTTATTGCCCCTCTCCCGATTATTTTTTTTTCTATCATACGGCGTATTTCTGACACACAAGATCACATTCATGTCAATCTATTTCAGCAATATAATGAACAATGAACAGTTTGTCACACACACTTTAAGTTTATTCCGCCTTCTCCTCCGTCTTGTCTTCAGATTTTGTTTCTGTGGTTTCCTCTTCTTTTTTCTCTTCTACGACTTCTTTACTCTCCTCCTTTTTCTCCTCTTCTTCTTTTTCCGTCTCCTTGTTGTCCTTCTCTTCTTCCTTTGTCTCTTCGTCCTTCTTTTCCTCCTCGACGTCCTTCTTGAGATCGTCCTCTCCTCCTTCGCCCTCAGTTTTCTCGCCTTCCTTAACGTCTCCGTTCTCCTTTGGTTTTTCTTCCTCTTCTGTTTCTCCTTCCTTCTTTTCTTCTTCTGGTGCCTGGTCGCCACCTGGTCCCTGGAATAAATAAGTTACGAGTTGTGAACACAGTTGCGAAAGGGGTAATATTTATTCTGCTGAAGGTTTCAGCCATGATTAAACTGTTAGGAGATGGACATAGACATTCTTTATTGAGATAAGCTTACACGGCATCTAAGCGTACAACATGAATTATATTATACATGTACATTTACACGTAAAAATTATTAAATTGTAAAAAACTTTAATTATAATAAACTATTTTGATTTTTCATTCAAATATGAACAAAGGAAAACATAACGTTTGGCTAGTATATCCTTGCTCATTAATCCATGACTAAATTCGGCTCTTTTCTTTGCAACATTATTTGTTAAGGGAGTGTATAGAAGCATTATTGAAAAAAAAACGATGCAGTACGAAGGTACTTCCACGTTGCTGTTAATAGATTATAAGTACAATCTGTCCTTAAAAAAATAGACAGATTCTACGTATAATCTCCTACTTTTGTATAGGTAGCCCATGCTCTTGCTATAGTTTTTATGAATCAACGTCTGAGAACAGATTACTTTCAAATTTTCACTAGGCCATATCGATGGGTCAGTGCAACACTATTTTAAGTGCATATAATTCTTAAGGCACTTACAGTAGAATTGCGATGAACCCTAGATATTCCAAAACACAACGGGCCTTACGAAATACCGAGTAAAGATGCCGGTAAAAAATGGTAGATGTGTACGTACCTTATATTTCTTTGACTTCTTTACTAGGCCAGCCTCTATAACGCTGTAGGCCATGTCTATAATGGTCTCTTTGGTCTCACGTGGTGTAATACCGAGTACTTCCTTCATCTGCAGAATGGAAATAACTAGTGTTTAACATAAAGTACAGAAAAAAATATTCATCAGAATCAAAGATTCATTTCATATTTAAGAAACAATGGATTTATGCATACATGATTTGGTCCTGTTAGATCATCAAATATAATCTGTTAGCTGTAAAGAGTCTTTTTTTATTTCGTATAAAGAGTTTATCATAATTTATTTCAACATTTTTTTCATAGATAGCCATATATATTTGAGGTTTTAGAATGTAACACTAACGAGATGGAGGGAGTTTTTTTTAATTTCATTATGAAACTCAAAATCTAATTACACTGTATGAATACGCGAAGCGGATTTATACATTAGTGTGATTAGGTTTTTAGTTTGTCACATCAAAGAAATTGAAGAACACTTTCTTAATATCTTATAATTTGAAATCATGAAACAAAAATGGAAGAATAGCTGCACACTCAAAAGTGTTTTCAAACGGGAACATAAACAAATTTTCAGCCAATCAGAATGCACGAAAGTTGGTGGAAACCTATCATATTAAATTATTTAGGCATCTGAATGGAAAGTAAATTGTGAAGAACATTATTGAAACATAATTTGAATAATTGATGGCTTTACTTTTGTTTGTTTCGAGTAAACTTGAATTGATACTATATTCAATGTCATAAATTTACAATAAATATTGTTTTTTTTCAATTTGTGCAAAATACAAAATGAATACAACTATTGAAATAAATGATATTTATGATACTTGTATTTTGGAAAAAGATAATATAATGTATGTCTGTAATATAAACTGGAACATAAATTACCCGTGATCAAATGTCTGGATTTTGTTACTTTGTGAAATGATGGTTTAAATAGATTTGTTGAAGATTGGAAGTGAATCATTACTTACCCGTGAGTTATCAAACTTGGTGACTTTGTTACATTGTGGAATGATCATTTTAACAGATTTGTTGAAAAGGCCGATCATGTTTAACATGGCATTCGGGCAGTTGGTTGTGGGAACGTTATAACCTGTAGAGAAAATGAAAGTTAGTTAAAAAGTTTATACCAGTTTATTTTTAGTTCATTTATAGATTCGCTTCTGAATACTCAGTCAAGACTTTTCCGCGTTCCTGAAAAAAGAGGAACTGGTTTAAACCCGTTGGTACCCAATTCAATAGCTGGGTGAACTGGGGCTGGCTTTTGAGTGTTGACGCTAAAGACACCCCGGAGACGGTGGCACTCGAACCACGGATCTCCAGGTCACTAACCGTGTGCGTACACCACTAGGTCACCGAGACAATCAACTCTATAGTCTTAGAAGAATCATCTCTAGAGATTGATTTTCTTAACAATTTTGATAAGATAATGAATTAAGTTTATGTAAACACAATTAGGTTATCTTTTTATAATCTTAGTTAAGATAAATGCAACAAAAAATAGAAATAGTATTCTTATACTGATATGAAGGATTAGGAAAGAAAAAAACTAAGAATTGTAAATGTGCTGTGCATCGCATTCATTCGCCAGTGGCTATGTAGATCCAAAGAGAATATGACAAAGTCCTTACCTTGACTTTTAAATTCATTAGCTAGTATAACTGCGATTTCTTTCAACCACATATTTTCATTAACTACTATGTGACGTTTGCCTGAAAAAAAGGTTAGAATGACATACATTAAACAACATCGTGAAATTGACAAGATGAATGATTCTGGAATGAAATGGAATGAAAACGTTGAGTGAGTTTTGAATGAAATTAAAGGGAGGTATGAAATATCGCTAATTTTGTTCAGGATTAACAAAATTGGCGATATTTAATACATCCCTTTTGAAAAAAAATCAAAACATATCCTTTCAAAAGCATCTTTTATTTCAAGAACCAATCAGACACTTACAATTTTGATTATATCAATGGAATCGCGTTTTTTATAGCCATATTTATTCCGGATGTTGTTGTTTTCGTATCTTTTTCAATCATTTTTGGAGCGTTTTTGAATGTTTTGAGTGAGTATTTGGAATGAATGATTGGAGCGCTGAGTGAGTGATTTTGAATGGCTTTGATCGAGATGAGTGTAAAGTTCTTGATGTGATTAACTTTAGAAACAAATTTTATACTGGTATTATAACCCCTGAAAGCATATTCTCCAGCTTTGTAAATTTCTAATTCAATTATTTAATTAAGAAAACTTTTTATGGGGTAATCTGACTGTTTCACTTTCAAATTGTGAACTATTTCACAATTGTCCGTCTTGAAATAACTCATTCTATGATATGTAACATAATCTTCTTATAAAAGAAAAAAAAGCGATACCGTATTTTATTCGATATAAAAGAGGAAATTTGCAGGCTTTTTCTTTTCAAAGTTCATTCAACGGAAATATAAGCAAAGTTCTGGCTAATCAGAATGCTCGCATTGGCAGAAGAAACTTTAAATTAAATTATTTTGAACAATATATGTAAAATTTAGATAGATGTACATTAAGATGGTCAATCTTAGTCCCATTCTCTACTCAACCTTTTTATAGCTTAAACAAATACCCACCGGATGCCTCTGACATCGTCATAGCTTTAATGTGTGCTGCCGCAACATCTCTGACATCAACGACAGAAAAGTTCACTTTGGGTAAAACCATCATACTTCTCTCCAGTAATCGTTTGACAACCTGAAAGTATTAAATACCGTGTTGAACACTTATGTCGGTAACTTCGAAATGGAAAGGGAGCGTAACAGTGCACAAACTTATTGTAATTATTTTCAAATTATCTCCCTTGCATCTACAGCGTATCGTTATTCATCATCACGAAACATTATTTTCTGAAATATCAATGTGGGCCTAGTTATTTCTAGCTCGGATTCTACCCGGGAGTAGACTGGTCTCGATGTCAACTATCAGAATAGCTTTGTCTATGCTATTTATGTAGTCAATATTGGGACCAGTCTAGAACTGGTAGCCCGCTATCTTAGAGATACTCTGTTAAAGCGGGCAACAAGACCCACCCCATCTTCACGAGTCAAGGGGTATCGAATCGATAGCTTCTTCTCGAATACCACAAGATAAGTAAAACGTTCGTAGCCCTTGGCTCGACAAGATGTACCCACCCGGGATTAGATATAACCAAGCTCAAATGCTAGATTATTTGTGCATGCTTTTTAATTGTTCGTTTGAGTGTTCGAGACTGGCAAAGATAATCGCATAAATAATTAGGATGTGCTCAAAAATATATACTATTCCGAGATGGTCACAACAATAAATCACAACAAGGTGGAAAATTGCCACAAGTTTCGCCCGTTACACCGCTGGATGTCCAAGGATGGAAAAAATCATGGGGAAATAACTCAAAAATAAGCTATGTAGAGTTGTGGTTCTTGTGCACTGAACTTTGTAACCACAAGAGGAACATAACTTCCAAGTTTCATGTCAATCGGACATAAGGTGACGTCACATGACGCTTGTCACAATGACTTTTGTCGAATGACAAACGAAAGTTGGCCGAGTCGGGGTTGGAGATTACGGTCTCAGGATTAAAAGACCAGCGCGTTAGATGGACGATTGAGCTAGCCCGGTTCGATATTTCTGTGTATAAAAAGGGCTTGTACGTGAGATTTCCAATTATTTCAAATGTGCGCAAAGCAAAGACTCTGACCAGCCTGTGCATTCGCACAGCCTGACCAGAGTCTTCACTTTGCGTTTAAGAACTTTTACACCTTCAGGTAACATCACATTTACAGTAGGTGGCTGTCTACGCTGCTCAATGTTTGCACCTCACGCACATTTAATTTGTTGGAAATGTCACGCACTGGCTCGAATAACAATGTTACGGTTACTCACATCCATACTCTGGTACTGAGATCCGTTCAACACTGGCCCCATAACATAAGCGGGGTTAACAACAGCTAACTCTATCTTATCTTCATCTGAAAAAGGGAAAACATTACATAGGCGATATTGAATGAGTGGCCATCTAATATCGGATTAATTAAACGAGTCATCTATGAACAGATAAAAACGAGAGTATGCCGAGGTTTTTTATCTGTTTTAGATGAAGAGTTTAATAAATTATGTATTCTATGAGCACGAATTTTATATTCCATTTATAATATGACCCGAATTTTTGAAATGTGGAATTTGTTGAAATGCAACATATTAATTTTCTGCGATACTTAAAACGCCGTTTAAATGACTGCAAATGTGTTAAAATGCGGCAAATGTAAAGTGGTCTTTTAGAAGTTCGTTTCAGTGTATTTTGTACTATTCTGATACCATCGAACCTGTCCTAAAAAACAACGTTTACAGAACTTCGAGGTTGTCTCTCATATCAGCAAATGTTTTTGTACAAGCGCCAATAAGTAGCTCGAGAATTGATCCAGATTTAAATGATGAAGCGTTATGTATGCGTGCTAGGGCTCTATAAATGCTGGCATTGTCTGCAAGTTTATGAGTATCTTTAATTGCCATTTATGGGAAAAACATGTATGAGCGCCGCCAGCGGGAATTGTCTAGGTTATCATGAATAGCCGTTTTTCGGAAGCCAAAATATCGTTACTACTGTTTCTTTTTAAAAAGTATACGATAATTAGACAGATCACATGTAGGCTACGGATGAATGGTGGACGAAGACTTAGTGAGAGTTCTAACGTCATAAAGTAGTGTATTAATACCAAAGTAGTACATGGAACCTTTAAATGGGGAAGAATGTATTCGATGGAGGAATAAAAGTGATGAAACTGATAGGTTTACAAAACGTACGACCATCGAAAATTTATATCTCGCAAAGTTAACCTTGTTGGTGTTTTCTGAAGCAAACAACTAGCATATTCAGTCTGTTGCCACGTGTGCAACATCGCTTTTTGAATTACGTCACCATGACATCATCTGAATGGATGTTTACGCGATATTTCTTTGAAAAATATCCTTTCTTAGAGAATAAAGGTATAAGGCTCGCAAATGCTCGCTTGATAACGTGTTTATTTTAGAAAAAAGGTAAGATATTTATGATCTTTCACGAGATTTTATTTAAGACAAGCTGGTCATAACCAAGTCTTGAATAGAACTGTTATTAAAAGATCCTAGGCGAGCTTAATAACTTTGCTCTTCTAGATGAGGTTGAGCTCAGCTTGTCTCAAATAAAATCTCGTGACGGGTTCTTTTTCTCATATTAACAGTTTTAGGCCTAACGTTAAAAACATTTTTTGAAACGCTCTTATGACAGAAATGTAACGAAAACGTGTACTATGTTTCGTCACGAGGACGTCAATTAGAATGTGATCCTAATGTGAAAGACAAGGATATCTCTGATGGCTGTTTGTTATAGAAGACAATAGGAGTTATGTGAGAAAAAAATGCCTCAAATAATATGAGCTTGTGCGTGACATTTCCAACAATTTGAAATGTTCGCGAGTTGCAAACATTGAGTAGCATTGCCAGCCACATACTGTTAATTTTAAATTACCTGATGGCCTATTGATAATTTGATACCTAAACTATCGACCTAAACGCATAGTGATGACTCTGACCAGACTGTACGAATGCATAGGCTGGTCAGAGTCTATGTTTTACTCATATTTGAAATTGTTTGAAATGTCACACAAAGGCTCATTTTACGAACGTACCTGGTAATTCTTTCACATAGTCCCATGCAGCTTTTTCAGCCATCACTTTACTTTTACCAAAACCATCTAATTTCTCTGCCTCCATCCAATCTTCTTCTGTGTAGGTTTTACTGGCGTCAGGCTGACCATCTATAGAAATATACATTTACTTGAAATTTGGACAAAATAATACGTTCTAACAGTACTTCAAATGGTTACTTACATCTTGAAATTGACCGTCTATCCGATCAAAAACATACTAAATCTCTCAATCAGTGCTCTAATAATTCATTCCAAACACTCTCTCAAACCATTCAAAAACGCTCCTAAACCCCCAAAAATGATTAGATAAGCAACTACATTAACAATAAATTCGGTAGGGGAAATCCACAATTTCCCAGACATAATTGAATTTTGTTAGCGTGACATTCGTTTGTGAAGATATAGAAAGCTATTCATAGAATCTATATGCATGTTTTATACAAGGGAGGTAAAACATATCGCTCATTTCGTTCATCTTATACAAAATTAGCGATATTGGAGTACCCCCCTTTAATTCAACTCAAAACTCACTCTAGAGACTCATTCAATTTCATTCCAAAATCATTCACGATGCTTCTAAACTGTACACGTCATCGAAGACTTGGCTTAAAAGGCAAAGGTTGCGAGAAATAGGCAATGCTATGCACTCGTATTAGATATTAGCCTTTCTTTAAAGTTAAAGTTTAAAATACAGAAGATTCAACAAAATCCTTGACACCACATGTATAAAGCCCTTAGAAATTGTTTGCAGTAGAGGTCAACCAGCCCTGCGATCAGTCTCACAAAACAGTGCAATCAGTTTGCCATTTGTACCCCGCTTTGCACGTAATTTGGGTAAAATTGGCTAACAGTTTGCACCGTTTTGACATCCTGAACACAGGGCTGGTGTCACCTTCCATAATTGTCAAATAAGAAGGTAGAATGACCATTACATATAGACTAAGAAAATTAGCACAGTTTCAACAACAAGTGCAGCCTGACTGGGGTCAAATCTTAAGCAAAACCAAGATATAGTTATGCCATAAGTCATTCACTGATGCTGTACTTTATTAGTATAATGAAGCGCGGTTTTATTGAGCCGAATCTGACCCGCTTTTAAGATGAATAAAAATCTGTTTATTCCTACTCGGCGTTGAACGTGCTTTCATATGAATGAATAACAAACGGTATTGAATGTAATTTATATAATTATATATTTCATATTTATGTCGGTAATTGTTATTTAAGCATTTTTTTCCCACAGAGGTCAAATTCGGGTCAAATAAACCAAGGTATACTTACAACACACGGCGACTGAAGAACTAGTTAAGACGACTTTCTTCACCGATTTGGCTTGTACACACGCCTTCAGGATAGCCTGTGTTCCCTCCACGGCGGGGGTAATGAGTTCGTTCTCATCTTTGGGCGTGGCACTGGAAGGCTGGGGGCTGGCCACGTGAATTACGTACGTCATGTCCTTTACCGCTCTGGAATTGGAATGAAAATCCTTAGATATTTCTATCTGAGGTGGCAGATAAGTTGATGTACCAATGGTCACGCCCCCTTACATTAGCCTTGCGTTCAGGATAACAAAACGATGTTAACCGTTAGCCAATTTTACCCCCGTTTGCACGTACACTTGCGTGCAAAGCAGGGTTAAGTTGGCAAACAGTTTGCATAGTTTTGTCATCCTGAACGCTGGGCACACAAAGAGGTATCTCTTGGATATTCGTGACAATATGTTAGCGACATATATCCTTATACTCATAGACATTATAAAGCAAGAGAACCAGAATGACCCTAAATCAATCTCCTCAATAATGTAAAGTGAATGAGACGAAACTTACAACAAAATTTTAGACGGGTCACTTGAGGAACATTCACGTAAAGTATGAGTGAAATTTGTCTATTTAGTATAAAGAACTCGATCAAAATACGTCCATCTATGCCATGTCCATTTAAGAGAGCCAATCAACTTTTCAACAAGCTTTGAGAACGGTCATCCATGGAACAATTTTGCAAAGTTTGGTTAAGATTGATTCCTTAGTTATACCAAGAAGAATAAATTCAAAAACACGACGGACAAAAGGTGATCGCAAAAGCTCATCTGTAGTACGTTGTGCTTAAAACATCATCTCTTTATACGTGTATAATCGTATCCGTTCTCTAGGAAAACCTGCCTAAATGACAATAAAATTGTCAATATATACTTAAAATCCAATTCTTAAAATAATGAAATCGCAAAAAAAATATGTTCATTTTTTCAAATAGCAAAAAAATGCGTTGTTCCCTGTTTGTGTAATTAATTTCGCACAAACCGAATATTTTAGGCACTGATATTAATTACGTGGGAAATCATTGTGAAAAGGGGAGAAATTGCTGGTCTCAAGCAATTTCTCCCTTTTTCTCAATGTTTTCCTCAATAAGGTGAAACCTATTTTCGATTTAAATACACGTTCAAAAAACGTATTCAAATTCTTTGAAATTGGACCAGACTAAAATTGTTCGGTTTGTATCTAGAATCTCTGTAAGACAAATAAGCCTATGCGGTAGATTTCCAACAATTTCGAAAATGCGCAAAGCAAAGACTCTGACCATCCTGTGCATCCACACAGTCTGCCCAGTGTCTTCACTGTGCGCCTAGTAGAAAGATAAGGTCTCACAGTAGCTGTAGACCATCAGGTGACTATGTAATTACAGTATGTGGCTGTCTACGCTACTCAGTGTTTGCACCTAACGAACAATTCACGCACAGGCTCAAATGAAATTACAAAAGGACGTCATTTGGGCAAGTTTTCCCGGACAACGGGTCATTTACATATCTCATAATCGAAACAGAAAAGCTCTGAACAAATTAAGGATCTCTATATCACAAACAAAATCTAGAAATATTCCGATAATAAATTCAGGGTCGCAGACTTTTGCTTGTTTGGCATTTTCGATATCTATACATAATCGGCCTTTATTTTGGCATATTTTGTCTCCGAATACAATCTGAACTGTCAAATTGTTTATAACATGCCTATCAAATCCATTCCATTTTGCTTTCGATTTAACTTTTTCCAGAGTCCCTTTCATATTGCTTTAATGGGTGTAACTAGGATTTTGAAATTTATACGCACTCAGAAGATGACCACCAAAGAGTTCATAGGATACAGGCGATATTTTGACTGTCACAAAAGATGAATGTCATCCGTCTGCTCCCCCTTTTCGTGATTTGAGCGTTTCTAAATAATCAAAACATCGTAACTACAGCTTAAATAAGCTGTAGTGTCGATGATACGATCATTCATCAACGAATTTTTTAAAGAGGATTTATCTCTACTACGCACTTTCGTAATGTGCATAATGGGAGCTACGCCCTTAGCCTTTGTATTTGTCTGGATTGCCACGAGAATAGGCACTTACTGGTAGCCCCGTATCAAACGATTGAGACATCAAAGGGTGAGTGTAAAGCTACTGTTAGTGCCTAGATATATCTATAGGCACTTTTAATAGTTTTACACTGGCTCAACGACGTGAAAGTTTTACATAATAAAATTTGACGTTGAAAAATGAATCGACTGTAGGGTAGAATGACAAGCAAAGATTCAGAAAATCAGAGATTCTAAAGCGATAGGCTCATCATTTTCGATATTATGTTTATGTGTGACCCTTCACGGACCGTATGAAGGTTCGAGAAATATCGACTTAGTAAGTCTGTGCCTGTCGACCAGGGTCAATATTTTCCTTCTTGTAACATTTTTCTGAAGCTTGAATATCAGATTAATCAAGTACGAGTGCATTGTCTTTCGTGGATTTCCTTTGGTGATTGTTTAATTAAGAAAAGAATTTCATCATTTAGTACTCTCATTATCCTTATTCAAATTTCAAATGACTTACGGTTCCCATGAATCTGGTTTCGCCAAATCTGCCTCCACAAGTTCGAGCTTATTCTCCGAGTCCGGACAGAGCTCGTTGAGCTTTTTGACTTTCTCCTCGTCCGACAGCTGACCCACGGTACCTCGTACGGAATAGCCCTCCTCTAACAGCTGTTTAATAATGTGTGTAGCAATGAACCCGCCAGCGCCGGTAACCAGAACACCTGGAAATAAACATATATAAACATGAAACAAACATCCATTAGTGCAAGAGTTCGGCCAATCGAAAAGGTCCTTCATTGTAAAACAAAATTTTGAAAAAGAGATTTGGTCTCGCAGAGATAAAAGTTGAGGTCGTAGTTTTAAAATGAATGTATAGTTAGAAAGAATGGACATTCTAGATTCAGGAAACCTTCTCATGGCGAAAAATTGAGACCCTGATCAGTCTGCGCGTCCCGCGCAGTCTGACAAGGATCGATACTTTTCGTACTTCCAATATGGCTCTTTTTTTCCTCGACGGGTTAAATTATATGATTATATATTACTTTATCTTGTAAACACTTTTTTCTTGGCCAAGGATCATTGGTAAAACCAGAGTATACGAGAAAGCAAATCAGTCCGTAGGTCTCTTTGCCATTCTAAAATCGTTATCAGAATGATAATCTATGTTGTTAGTACGCGTTTCAATCTTTTTCGTACTTTCTTACTTGATTGAAAATCATAGATTTAGAGAAATACGAAGAATATATCCGGTACATTGCAGAAATGCTTCGTGCATCAAGAAACTTAATCCTTGCGATATAAAATTACAGAAGGTATGCACTGTGATAAAGACTACTTTGAAACCATGCACCTGTCAGTAAAAGTTTGTTTGCTTTTCATTTTTTCTCTAAAGACTGGATATTTTTCGGTGTTAAACACGTAAACTATTCTTCGGTGTTAAACACGTTAACGGAAAGTCTTGCGTTCAAATTAACAATGCGATCTCGAAGGCCTTCTTTTTAGGCCTACAAGAATCACAAATTATGTATGCTTTCTTTCTAACACAGGCTAGCAATTCCTCTGCGCCTTGGCAATACTGTATTTTTCATATTTTGGTTACCCAAAATACCACCTTATTCATACTTGTACTATTAAATCAATCGTGTAGGATAAGAATAAAGTCTTCTAGTCCTATACGATAATGTAGCCTAAAATTCAATACGTTACATAATTTGAAAGCGAAACAGCGGAATATTTCTTGAACCCAACATGGTAAGAAAGAGTGCACACGAACTTGGACATATCGATGGTTTGGCGGGAAATATTTGTAACTGTCTATAAAATATATAGGCAGTTACAACTGTTAAGCGCCGAGTCATCGATATAAGACCAATTTTGCGCAAGGAGAGTATCTGTAAAAAGCGAAAATGCCGATCCATGTCATGTTGCGCGGAATATGCAGTCTGACAATGCTCGAAAATGTTTCATTTTTTAAGATGTTCTAATCCAAAAATGATTAATCTTCCTAATTTTACAATTATTTTCAAATGAGGGTTCACTTTCGATTGAGGTGCGACGTATACCATTAATATTACCAGTTTGAAAATATGATTTCTTATATCTATGTGTCCGACGGTTAAATTAATCAAGTTGTAGTAAAAAAATAATTATAGAATTTAGTCTAATCGACTGTAAGTTTTTCTTTCCTTTATTGTCAATAGTTTCAATATAAATTAAATTGAACTGTTTGTCTATTTATTCTACTTTTAACCCGATTTCCATTTTAAAGACAAGTGAGAAACACTTGCATTTCTCCAGCAAATTGCACATTTAGATAATCGTCGATAATTTCCGAAAATATCTCGGTTACCATGGCAACGGTTATTTTAATGGAGCTGCGACAAAGTAAAACTGTCAACTTTTAAATTTAAAAAAAAAGTATGATGTAAACAAAATTTATTGACCTGACATAGTTTCCAATCTGCAGAAACGTCTTTTTTATACAGACTTTGAAAAGTTAAAACATAATCTCAATTGTGTACGAATCTGATTAGCTATTAGTGACATGCCTCCACGCTTTCAAAAAACTTGATGATAATTGTATTCGTCCCTTTTATTAATATTTTAATCCATGGAACTAAAAATAACTGGTAGATTGAGAGAAGTCGATGAATTACCGGTAGTACCGCCCAAGATTTTTTTAAAAAAAAAACACATTAAAGCAAAGGGAAGTGTCAAATAACAATTGATCAGAGGAGATTATTTGATTATCTTTTTTTCATTTTGGTTATTTAATAATGTATATATAAATATGATAAACTTTAACGTATCATGAGACAATGATCGCCTGTGCAATAAATACGTGAAATAATAATTGTAATAAAGGTCTTTTCATACCAATTTGCTTAAACTATTTACAAAATGCATTTCACTTAATAACTTTTTAAGCCTTTCCTATTTTATCCTTTGATATATCTATCACACATTCATGTGCTTTTAACACTATGAGAAATTTTATGGAAAAAGAAGTAACTGCTTTTAAAAGCAATTTCTCCTCTTTCCAAAAAGGTTTCTCTACTAAACAGGATTGTTTCTTTTCAAATAGCACCGACACTTTCGCAGTCTGCAATCTCTTTTAACCGAGACCAGTCTAAAATTTCGACAAATGGAAAAGGTTCAAGGGAAGAAAAAAGGGTCTCAGAATCCGTCTAGACCGCAATCGCGGATTTATAAAATCAATAAAGAAATGTCACCGTCTACGGACAGACCATAAAGAATCAGAAACTGTTCACTTCCACCAAGTCAAGAACTCGTGACCATTTGTCTGAAATTTGAGACCCATTCTCGAGAATTATTTGACGTTGATAGACCTCAAGACGCCAAAAATGGCTTTAATAATTTATGAGTCTATTGATTGGAAAATCATATTCTTGTCGTTAAGGAAAGCGAAATATCCCGGATAAGTTAAAACATAACCACATTGTATGAATACCCGAGGCGGTTTCGAACATAAATGTAATTAGGATTTTAGTTTCATATATAGGCTACTGGGTTCCATAAAATAAAGTGTGCACTTTCACCCTTTTTCATTTCCCTTGATTTTTTAAAGTTAGAGGAAAATAATGGAGTAAATTTGGTACCATACTCTAGTCAAGACCTTTTGAAATTAAATGTCAAATCAGTTTGGATAAAGTATCACATGCTACATATGCACAAGCAGAACTTAAATTGTTGAGATTTGACCTCCTTAAAACTTTTTCTTTGGTAAGAGCTATGTATTGATGTTGCATTATAGAGATTAAGAAGCCATTCCAAGCCATTTCCGATCAAAAGTATCAATTTTTATACAGACGTAACATGTACGTCAACGTTAGACATTTCTACGTTGTTATGATAGTAACTTGTCATTGAATGGTGCTATGCAATGTATGGCATCTAGATTTGCTTATCAAATGCCTTACAAAATGATGACTTCGATTCTATTGGAACATGAATGCTAAATTGTAATGACGTTCTAAATCTGACAAGGTTCGATTTTGTTCAACGACGTTTATTGGTAGTCAAACCACGCCGTAGCATCATGCATAATTGTATTGAGGATGTGATTTTATGCTTAGGAAAGCCGCAATGATTCAACTGAATGCATTTTCAGACAAATCATTCGCCTAACACGTGATGCACATTCAAAATATGCAAACTCAAATGTCTCAAGCTGAAAATGTTTGCTCATCGCGCGATTTTTGTTTATAATTATCGTTTTCACAAACCATTGGGGATAGCCCTACAACGTTTCATGACAATGGATTGTGTAATTTCAGAGATATTCAAAATTCAAAAGTGCACACTTTCTTTTTGAACTAGGTATATGTACCTCCATAAATTACCTAAAAAACACACACACATTTTCTTTCTTTCTTTTTTATGATTTAAAGGCACTACTATCGAACGAAAAAAGAGAATCCTTCCAATTTTGAGTCTTTCATTTATTAAATATTTGTGTTCGCGAGCATGAAAATATCTATTGACCTCACATTTTATTCATATAATTATGAAAAAGCATCCGCCAATCAAAATTATCAATTTTGATAGTCAAAACTAAGATTTAAATAATAATTGAAAAACTTCTTGTGGAAAAAAGGCTTCTAGCATCTGAGTTGAGTCATTGTTTTTCCAATAGTTTACCGACTTTGTGCGAGATTTCCTCGCAAATAAAGGCGTTATTGATGTCAAATGCATGCATGCACGCGCATTGTAATTGCATGGGTGCACATCAAAGTGACGGGAGTGCACCGTTTCCTTTCTATTGATTTTTATTCCTTTGCTCTTTACAGTTTGATTGTGTCACGTGTATATTTGTTTATTTCTTTATTTTGTCTACTTTCTATCACGGGGGGGTGATGTCCATAATCGGAGCCACCGGCTCCGCTTTCAAAATCATGTGTGGAACTTCCGCTCCACGTGGGGCTCCGATTATGTAGATGTAAACATTTCATATTTTGAATGAAAAATGGGGTAGGAGGTCGGGATTTCCTCATTTATATAATATTTAATTCATTAATCATAAAAAAGTCGAATGCTATTCGACCAGTTATACATTTTGCAACGTAAACGTACTCAAAAAATGTAAGAACGATCGTTGGTTTTTGTTAAAAATGATTTCTTCTGGGAGCAGTCTTGAGCCAGGAATGTCAAAACACGTGGTTTTTACCTCCAAAATGCAATTTTCTGAACAGAATTAATAACGCAGACCATTGTTTTCAGTGTACACGAGTTTAACAAAACAACCACAATAATCTTACCCAACGTACTTTTCTTCAATATGATATATATCAAAAAAAATGTTTGGTTCCGATTATATGGATTGGCTCCGATTATGTTCCCTGGCTCTGAAGTTGTGGAGTGTCTTCTTCTTCTTCCATATGCCCCCACAGCCTTCAAGATGAAGTTTCTGTTAGTTCCATGGGGCGCTGTTTTCTCGTCATTCCATGGCACACGTTGTCTATTTTACGTCTCACCTTTCTCGTTTACTTTTATTACCTCCAAAATGCAATATTCCGAACAGTATGTCTGATGTAAACCCTTGTTCTCAGTGAGCACGAATTCAAGAAAACAAACACAATATTCTAGAAAATTGTTCTTAACTGATATTTGAGATAGTTGAAAGAAAATTATTTGTCTCTTATTATGTACAAAAGCTCCGAAGTCGTGGATTGCCTAGCTTTTAGGGACCGAAACTCATAATCACTTGCCTAATAATACATTTATTTATTTATTTATTTATTTATTTATTTATTTATTCATTCATTTATTTATTTATTTATCTAGTTAGTTAGTTAGTTAGTTAGTTAGTTAGTTAGTGAGAAAAGGAATGACACCGTAGTCATACGCATTGAAGAGTTGTAAGCGCGTGAAGGCGACTATCCCCAGGAGCAAATCCCAACATGGCTATGCATTCGATGTTCATGTTGCCTCGATCTCACTCAAAATCTTGGGTTTTTGGCAACTTTTTTTTTACTCTCTTTGTAAACTCGTTTTCGATAAGCTCGAGTTTGAAATGAGTCCGGTCTGTGAAAGAATGGGCATTGGTCTCACTTTAAGGAGGTGTTCACGAATTAAATCCACAATGACATGAGATGAATAGACCATAACATTGACTTATTTACAGCGATTAACCCTATGGCTTTTGCTTTTGAAGGGGTCGACAAACGGCCCAGATACCTCATCTTTGTGGTTCACTGTCACCATGAGTCCACGATAACCTTAAAAACTGTGACCTGGAGAGTAAAAAATTTCCGGTCATAACACAAATTGTAGTACAATCCGTCCTCCCCACCCAGTCAGCACCGAAGTTCGGCATCGGTAGTTGTTATAATCGGCGTTTTAACCTGGCAATGGTCGAGTTATGACCCTTCAGTGTCCTTGATTTTAAACGCGTAAATGAATCAGTTTTATATGTCTATGCCCAATGATGTTCCGAAATTCATTTTTTCGCTACCACCAAACTCGAAAACTTGGCTTTATCTTATGAATGTTTTCACGGTTTGCCGTTTCCATCTTTATAAGCTGTATTACTCGACAAACTTGAGTTTCGTAAGATGCATTCGATCTGCTGCATGAGAAAACATTGTTTATATCGATAACCTTCTTTAAATCATACCGATGCCTTCTCTTTCACCGACAAGACTTATCTCAAACTCAAGCATATCAGAAACGAGCTTGCAATGAGAGTTCACAAAAGAACGAAAAATTGCAAGGTTTTGAGTCAAATTAAGGCAGCATGAAGAGCAATTGGATAGCCATGTTAGGATTTAATCTAGGTAAAATTCAGAAATCAACGTGTCGAACATTATTTGAGAGCAATATTGCACATGAACACACGCACTATTGAATTTTACAGAGCAATGAAAACTGACTTTGATTTCAAAATTTTGATTTCGGGGGAAGTCACCCGTAACTCTCCAATGCATATGTCTTCGGTGTAATCCTTTTGTCACAGATCAATAATTAGTTTACTTTTTTTTTTTGTATATCCAATTTTCCTCTAGATTATGGAAAAAGTTGTATCTAAAAATTTAAGTGATGCGTTATTTTTGTTGTTCATTATATATAAATCGTGATTTCGCCCTTGTATATTGATCCGTTTTGTTAAATGTCAAATTTTTATACTTCTGTTTAATTTTCAACATCGCATTTATAAAACGGCACCCCTATAGCGAAAAGGCGCTCGGGACATTTTCAGTATTTGATTTTCATAGTCTTAAATAAGTTTTAATTTTATTAAATCTAGTTTAATTACTTTCCGATTGAAAAGTTGACAAATCCGGAGATGAAGTAGTAAATTCTGACATTAATCGGAATTTATAGAAATATGTTCAAAACTTTGCGAAAATTCGGAACTAAAGGTTACGCGGGGCTTAAAAACAAGGGACCATTGGCCTTTAAGCGCTAACCTGAGGCATTTACGAGTATTTGACAAATGTGGCAAAGTGTCAAAACTACTAATTTGAAATTCATGACTAGCTCAACAACAGTCCAAGATATCAAAAATACAATCATTCCGATTACATTTCAAAACAGTTGAGTCAAATATGTTGCCTCTAAAGCACTGAAGGATTTTCAAAGATTTGAAGAGGTGTCCCAGTTTTTGACCCTCTTTCCAACTAGTCTAAGATTTCAAGACAAAGATCCTGACAATATGTTAAAACAAATTGTTCTCTAGATTTTTCTTAACTTGACCTATCGACATCATTTTTGGTCCCACTTAACCAATTTTTGAACTTAATGAGATTTCACGAAGGCAAATATTCTGACCAAGTTTCAAGACATTTGAGCAAAGGAAGTGGCCTCTAGAGCTCACACAAGGTTTTATCAAGATTTGATCAATTAACCTAATGTTTTACTTCACTTGATCCAGTTTAGGACTTGACCAAGACTAGATTGATGGGGTCCAATATTCTGACCAAGTTTCAGGACATTTGGTTCAAGAATGTGGCTTCTATAGTGAACAGAAGGTTCTTCTAAGATATGACCCCTTGACCTCATTTTTGACTCCGATTGACCCAATTTCAAACCTGACCGAGATTTGATGCAGTCAAACATTCTGGCATAGGTTCAGGACATAAGGGCAAATTATGTGTCCTCTAAAGTGAACAGAAGGTTTTTCTTAGATATGACCCCTTCACCTCATTTTCGACCTCACTTGACCCAGTTTACAACACGACAAAGATTTGATGAAGACCAACATTCTGACCAGGTTTCATGATATTTGGGCCTAAAATGTGACCTCTGAAGTGAACAGAGGGTTTTCTAAGATATGATCCTTTGGCCTCAATTTTGACCCCACTTGACCCAATTTCGAACTTGTCCGAGATCTGATGGAGACAAACATTTTGATGACGTTTAAAGACATTTTGGCCAAAAATGTGGCCCCTGAAGTGCACACAAGACTTTTGCTAAAATTTGATCCATTTCAGCCGGACACAGCTTGATCACAATAGCTCACCATGAGCACTTCCTGCTTAGATGTGCTAAAAATCGAACAAAAAGGGAGTTTTAAGAATCATTGAGTCCTTTTTTTAGTGAAATATATATTAATCTTATTTCTTGAAATATGTATCAAATGAACGCGAATTTCGCAACATCTTTTTTTGATACCACTCACAAAATATATGTGATAAAATCTCATGGAATTATCGACGTTGAAAGAGTGTTAGTAGTGACGTTGTTAAAATTGGAACGCTTAGCGTGCGAGGTATAATAAGCAAGAAAAACCATTGACAGGCTCCGAAGAAATCTTTATATCTCTTCACATTTAATTCTGGATTATAGTCCGAGAATTCTCTTGCACGTACATGTACTAAGTAATATTAATGAAGCTGGCTGTCTAGTAGCCGGAATATTATAACAAAAGTAAACATGTAGAAGTGAAACGTAACAAACGTAACTTGCATCGTGAAATGGTGATAAAAAAGCGCCCCATGAAACTAGTAGAAATTTCATATTGAAGATGTTATATGGAAGAAGAAGAAGACTCTCCACAACTTCAGAGCCAGGGAACATAATCGGAGCCAATCCACATAATCGGAACCAAACTATTTTCTTTGATCTATATCATATTGAAGAAAAGTACATTGGGTTAGAGTATTGTGGTTGTTTTGTTAAACTCTTATACACTCAAAACAATGGTCTGCGTTATTAATTCTGTTCAGAATATTGCATTTAGGAGGTAAAAACCACGTGTTTTGACATTCCTGACTCAAGACTGCTCCCAGAAGAAATCATTTTTAACAAAAACCAACGAGCGTTCTTACATTTTTTGAGTACGTTTACGTTGCAAAATGCATAACTGGTCGAATAGCATTCGACTTTTTTATGATTAATGAATTAAATATTATATAAATGAGGAAATCCCGACCTCCTACCCCATTTTTCATTCAAATATGAAATGTTTACATCTACATAATCGGAGCCCCACGTGGAGCGGAAGTTCCACACATGATTTTGAAAGCGGAGCCGGTGGCTCCGATTATGGACATCACCCCCCGTGTCTATGGTCGATTTTTTTTTATCGCTAAACCTTTTTGAAAAGCTTGGATTAACTGTGTTATCGATATTTCCGTAGCCACCCATATATCGGCAGTCGGAAATGAATGATTTCAAAGGACAATGTTAGTAATCTTTTCATATCTGTTAAATTTCGGACTAAATATAGGCTAAATGTTTAAACTACTCTAGACATTAAAGCCGCATGCAAAAACAAAACATTTTATACGTCTATCGAAAGATGGGGCGTATTATGTGATCAGCCGTTGCGTCCGGATGTCCGAACGTTCGGCGTCCGGCGACGTTCATTTATTTGGTCTATCTGTCACCTCATGTCCGATTGGCTTGAAACTTGGTATTTAATTTCCTCTCATTAATACGGAGTTCATAACTCAAAAAAACGTAATCTTTTCTAGCTTATTTTGCTGTTTTTCATGAGAGGCATACTTCTTAAATTACAGACTTTCCGATTTTTATCAAATACATAGAATTTTGAAAATTATCAAATACTTTGCTGACTTATGTTTGAAAAAATATTTTCGTTGAAAGCAGAAGCAAACTGTACAAAGTTACGAGGTTCAGGTCCATCGACGATGTTCTATTATATTTCCTCACGCGGCTAAAATCTACGATTGTATAGGTCAGGGTTGTGGCGTCTAACGGATCAATTTTCCCTATGTAATCCTGGAATCACATTCTTTTACATTAAAACTTGGTTTACGACTCTACAGGAGAATTATGCATTAGAGCGAAATATTCCTAGACATGCGGAGATCTTTTCTGAAACTAGATACGTTCTGTCTTATGTAATTGAAAATTTGATGTAATATTTAGAATTGCTTCACGCATTTTTCTGCTTTTCACGACTGGGCTTCATCACTATGGGAGCCGCCATCATAGCGAAGTTGGTAGCGCTTCTGGTGTCAATCTAGAGGTCTCGGGTTTGATCCCCGACGGCACTCATTCTTTCCGACTGATTTTCTCTCACCAATGGATTAATAATCGCAGAACAGTGTGTGATAGCAGCTAGAGGCTAGGAAAGGATGTAATGATAGGACGGGTGAGAGAAATACTAGGAATCCATTGCAAGGTGCTCAAGCCTCCGCGAAGTAACTGAAGTTTGTTGAAAGCGGCATATGTACTACTGTTTTATCACCGATGTATGAGTACCTCATGGACGAGTAAGATGCTTCTATATTCACCTTTATCAATGAAACAATGGTACAATATTATACTAAAGCAATTAAAACGATCTTGTAAGACACAAAAGAAAGTCTTGAAAAGCTTTGATTACTTACTCATTTTTGGGGGGCGGGGGTGGGGGTGGGGGAAAACTAGAAATTAGGAGAATAGTACATAAGAGCAAATCATTGCTAAACACGCGGAGATATTTTCTGAAACAATATTTTTGGTATAATTAAGGAACAATAACAAAAATAAGGTATCAGACCGTATATCATAATATGCATGCAAGGGAGAAAGGTTGTAGAGATTTCGGGAAAAAAAGAATATCATCTCTCTCTCTCTCTCTCTCTCTCTCTCTCTCTCTCTCTCTCTCTCTCTCTCTCTCTCTCTCTCTCTCTCTCTCTCTCTCTCTCTCTCTCTCTCTCTCTCTCTCTCTCTCTCTCTCTCTCTCTCTCTCTCTCTCTCTGTTTGAAATCTCGTCTGTAGTTTCTTCAGTTCATACAAGCCTAACATTTTTCGTCTGTTATGGCGTTAAATTGGTACTTCCAGTTATCTGAAAAGACTAATCATTTCACGATATTTTCACGATAATAATCGTTAAAAGGAAACGGGAACAACTCGACCTCATAAATACCCTGTCCCAAAATGCAGAAAATTGCATTCGCGCACGTGCAGCCCGCGCGTGTGTCATATTAAACAGCGGGCGTATGAAGGATACAATTGTTCATAAAGCCGCCATAAAGCTATGAATCAATGACACGTTGCTGATTGGGATTTCTCTGCAGAATTCGAGCTTCAATTATTTATTAGACTGCAGCAGCCCTTTACGTTGCATCAGAATAACAAATAAAATGCGATAAACAAGATTTTATGTATATCTTTTCAAAAATATCGCGACGAATCCTATGCTGTGGATACTCAATGGAATCGTCTCGTCGAGACAATTTCAATGAGCACCCACAAAATAGGATTTTGTTCAGAAATAAAGCTTTCAGAGTGGCGTAAAATTGACCTGGAGTTATCTAAACGGCGTCAGGGTAAGAGATTAGATCAAATTTTTTTCGCACTAGCAGTTAGATCCAATTAAATTATTTAATCAATATTCTTATTCAAGTACATTTTTATCAAATTTTAATAGTAAATTAAATTTTAAATGTTACAATTCTAAAAAATCAACTTTAAGCATGTCATTTTGAAACATTTTGTTAAAATTACTTCTTTCATCTCGAGTTAAAGTTGCGAGGTAAATCTTAATCGTTTTTGAAATTGAGGATTAATATAATATGATTGACTTATTTCATATTATGAACAAAAAATTATATATAAAAAAAGTTTTTATATTTAAAAAGTTTTAAATGGCACAATAGTTTTAAATTTCAGCGGTTTATATGTAATTGTCGTCTGCTTCATCAACGTCAAGTGTCGTCTGCATGCACGAAGGGTTTGCTTCTGTGCAGAATTGTAATTATCGTCTGCTTTTACATCCTTTCTAACTAGGGGGTTATACACCGCTATATACCAGCATGCACTTCATTTACTGTGCAATTTCGTTTTACTCGACATATTATTTTTTACGAGTGAAACGTATGTATTAGAGTCTAAGACCTCATTAAAAGCAGACGAAGATTCGTAAAAAGCTTACCTATTATTTTAATCATCGAAATAACCTTTTCCTATTTTATAAAAGCGAGCGCTTTCATGAAGCGACCATTATCCTTTTTTTCCAAAGCAATATTATTAATCCGTTAATGTCTTTTATTCTCCCGCCTTGATAGATCGGGTGAATGTTGCTTAAACGGTGTCCGTCTGTCCGTTCGTATGTATGTCCGTCTTTCTGTCTGCATTCGAACTCAACATTTTCCTATGATTTGAAATGTCCTTGATATATAATGTTTATATTTAGTGTGATGGTATATCTCACTGATGCGCAGTATGTGCACGTGCAAAGCGGGGTATAATCTCCAAGCGCCCGCGAAACGTTTTTTACACTCTGCACACAGGGCTGGTTTATTAGCCTATTCATTGATTATTGTGATTTGTATGTATTTTCTTCCCAAAAATACCTTTTTTCCCAAATATACAAAATTTAGTATTATGCATAATTGATGAAAAGGACATCGTCGCTGAACAACAATAACATCGTAACTACAGCTTCAATAAGCTGTCGTTACGATTGTTTTGGTTGTCCAACGATGATGTCGGGTCGTATTTCAAAGTTCCACGATATATTAACGACCGCTATTGATCTGTGTTTGTTGAATCCTAGAAGAAGTAAATTAATGAGAATTTTATTCACCGAGAAACATGCTGATTATGTGAACTGCTGTAAACCCGCTGTAAACAGCCAATGAAAGAAATTTGATTAAAGTCGAAAATATGCAGTTTATCGGTGACCCAAAAACATAGAAAATCCACAGAGGTTTTTATGTGCTCTCAAAAGTGCGTGTACTAAGTATTAGCAGCAGTTCTAATTTTTTTCTGTGTGTTTGTTTGGGGGTGTTTTTTTGTTTGTTTGTTTGATTTTCATGGCATCCGAGCCTATTGGTGACATTTCAAACAATCTGACACATGAACAAACCGCAGATATTGAACGGTCTAAAGTTCATCAAGAATAGTATTTTCTAGCTATTAAAACGAATTTTGTAGTAATAATATGCATGTATAGCCCCAAGGTGAAGACTAATCAGCAACTGCACAACTGCAATATGTTTGAAATTATTTCATTTTCGCGTTGGTGTGTCTATGAAAAACGTCTGATGTGTGAGGAGTTATATACAAAAGGTAAACTCCGAGGGTGGAGCTCGGGGATTTTGCTTTGCATTTAACTCCGCCCCTAACAGACTTTAATCATAGACAGATCAACGCAAAAATGAGATTATATCTATTATAACTCGATCATAGTTCTTGAAATAGATTTATTACACTAGGTGTAAGGTTATTACATTTTTCTGGATGAAAAAGTTATGTATAAGTAAAAATATAGACGATGAGAGAATTTCGCTGAAAACGAAGCGCGTCATCAGTTTAGCATATGGGTTATATGACGTCATGAGCATCAACGTTCCCGCTAAAGATTTCGGTGATTACATGATAAATGGGCGGAGCTAGTGTGTCCTCAGTAAAACAAATGCCATATTAATTTTAACGTGAATACTACCCTGTTCATGTCAAAAATAAAAAAAAAAAAATAATTAAATTGACAGCAAGTGAACATAGGAATTTTCAATACGATAGAGAATGAAAAATACATGGAACTCTGTAATTACTCCGAAACACGCATATCTGATGTCAGAAATATGGATACAAATAACCCCCAGAATATTCAAGGGAACAAATGGAATAATTCTGGTTTTAGATCCTTACCTCAAAATGACATTTTATAAGTGGCCTAGCTTTCGTTTGTGTCATAAGCCAGTTAAGTTTTCAAAATAACAAAGGACAAGCGAACGTTCCAGGTGTGAAGCATATACAAGAAACGCTTCCGTTGGGGTTGCAAAGTTCTTATTCTGGGGAGCGCACTAGTGTTTCGTTATCGTGAGTTGAGCTTCGACTACGGTTTCTCTCATGGTAGAGTCAGCCACCAATACATCAACCGTGCCATTAGCGTACGTGTACGTGAAAATGCAGTTGTATTTATGCCATAAAATATGAGACGAAAGGAGAACGAAATGACAATTTCGAGCTAATGAATTCGTTAAACCAATATCTCTTTGTAAAAAAATATTTTGGAAACGAGGTGGCAAATTAACAAAATTATACGCCGGTTACAAAGCTGGATCTCCACGATTTAAAAACAAGAAGATTTATGGTTATAGTGTGCACTGCACTCCGTAATCATGAGAGGATATTAACTGCCAAGTTTCAAGTCAATCGGACCTTAAAGTGACGAGAATTCCCCCGGACAGAGAAGTGGACGCCATGATCCGTCAGTCCGGACGCCATGACGTCACGGGTGATCACATAACATATCTCGCCTTTCGACGGACGTATTAAAAATAATACATGAATATCCATTTCACCTTTTTGAATTCTTTTTTGCTCAAGATGTGTAAAATAGGCCTGAGCAGAATTGCCTATATCCGACCGAAGCCTTTGGCTCCGAGCTTCTTAACATTGATTTTGACATATCGCATTCAATTTGATGTACAAACACAGTCGGTTGTTCCATGTCCGTGTTTTTGTCGCTTGGACTGTTTTTATGCTCCTGTATCAATATATGTTATTAATGATAATATTGATAAAACAATAGCCTGGGTATGAGGTGGATATATAGCGGAAATGGAATAGAAACGACTACACTTAGCAATCTGATAAATTAGTTCGATTTTCCCCATGTTCCTTCTGCCTTATTCAAGATTGTCTATAAGATAAGAATCACAAAATCGAGTCGGTCACGATATTCAAGCATACTTGTGCTTTGCTGCCAGATAAAAAGACAGACTCCTCGTTATTTATAACGTCTCCTAGGAATATCAGGGTTTATTTTGGGAATAATAAGAAAAGATTTTTTTCTGTTCTGTGGGTTTGGCCTCAAGAAAGAACTATATATGTATCAAAATAAACTGCAGTTCAGGACAAGAGGACCATGATGGTCCTAGATTGCTCACCTGAGTCTCTTTGACCCCCCGGGACATCACAGATGTCAATAAGGAGATAATTTCTACTTAAGATCAATACCATGGAATATTTTCAGCCAAGAGCAAGAAAAACATGCCTTTTCACTCTTTGATTCTATATAAAAAAGGATACACCCAGGTGGAGCCCAAATGTGACCCAAGGGTCTTGATATGAACAAACTTGGTAGAGGTCCATTTGATGATACTACATACCAAATATGAAAGCTGTCTGCCTTCTGATTTCAGAGAAGAAGATTTTCATTTTTTACCCTTCGAACTCAGAAGAGCTAAAAGGGATGCGCCCGGGCAAAGCCAAAATAAGGCACCAGGGTCTTGATATGAATAAAATTGGTGGAGGTCCACTAGATGATGCTTCATGCCAAATATGAAAGATGTCTGCCATCTAGTTTCAGAGAAGAAGATTATTAAAGATTTTCGCTCTTTGAAACTATGTAAAAAGGGTTGCGCCCGGGCAAAGCTCAAATATGTCCCCAGGGTCTTGATATGAACAAACTTGGTAGAGGTCTACTAGATGATTCTACATACAAAATATGAAAGCTGTCTGCCATCTGGATTCAGAGAAGAAGATTTTTGAAGATTTTCCTATTTTCACCCTTTTTGTTGAGGGTAAAGAGTAAGTTAAGGTTGGATTTCATTTACTTGAACAACTTTTGTAGAGCTTGACCCAAGGAACATCCCTGCCAAGTTTCATCAAGATTGACCCACTGATTTAGGAGGAGAAGATGTTTAAAGAAATTGTGGATGACGCACGACGGACTTCCGGCTCAGTTGAGCTAATAACAAAATGTGGCAAACTGTCTTCTCATTAAACCTCGCTTTGCTTTGCACGCAGACTTTCGTGCATCGCGGGGAATAACTTACAAATAGGTCACAAATTTCATTTCGAGAGCTGGCGAACCGCCTCTTGAATAAATGAACACAGCATTGTTAATAACGTCGTTTACGCCCATCATGACCGTTCAAAACATTTTCAATCGTTCGTTCAGCAACCCATTCCTAGCACATCTACCATTTACTCATAACGTACAAAATGCTCAGAACGCTCCTAAAACTCAGAACAAATACCTCTGACTAGTACAATAGTTCATTGGCTTGCCTAGTTTTTAGTAGCTTTTGATTGGTCTACAGAACAGCTCTGCTGGGGATTTTAATTTGGTTTCGTGTTTGTTTTAAACGTTTTGACTAGAACTACTAGCTCCTACTACGTCACTGATTTAGTATAAAAAATATGTAGGAAAAGCTTCTCGGGAAATTAATTGACACAAAGAATTGTCTGCGATCTTGGTCACGTGACGATATGCGATATCTCCGAGGATCAGTTTACGCATGAATATGCAAATCATTGTGATGAATGTCTAAAGAACATTGTTGGTTGAATTCTAAAACTGCCTCGTATCATAGCTTTAGTTACAAAGGTTCAGAATGAAACTGATGGCATCTTGACTGCATTCGTATACATAAATGTGATCTTTAATCAAACGGGAAACATCCTTGTAGTGCGTAAAGTGTTCATCCTGGTCAGACTACGCAGACTGACTAGGGTCGGAATTTTCGCACCTTGAAAATTTTCTGAATCTCAATTCATCCATCAACCTTCCTTCTCAACTGTCCATTTTATTGAGTTCCTATATGGTCCTTTTCGAGCCTGTACAATTCATCTTATTCACCATGTTCCAATTGAAATATTACAAGTAACCAAGGCGGCCGTTCAAGAGAATGTTCCCTTAGTACGTGTTTTTACAATAAAAAACATTACTTTGATTGAATATGTACACTTCTGGGAACTTCTGAGTAGTCCCTTTTTGTACAAACGCATTAGAATCGTCTCAACGAAACAATTTTTGTGAGTTTTATCAACATGGTATCGTAAATTCTTTTAAAAATATATTGATTTACGGAAAGGAACCTTGAAAATGTCGTATGACAATATTGGTCGCTGAATCGCTCGAGCAAGATTGACCTACAATTTTTTTGTGGTAAAACTTGCCGCTTTGAATCGGTAAAGCAGTGAACGAATAAACCCATAAATGTACGCTGAGCGAGTTTTCGTCTTGAAACGGGTAATGGAACAAAAGAAAAAATCTCCTAGACGGAGTATGGTTTAATTTTGTCTACAGAACTAATTTAAACAAGCAGTTCCAGCAAATTACGTCTAATGGCTACACAGGATTTCTATGTATATTAACAAGCATTGGTAACTAAATTAGAGTCTGGAAGAAGACAGACAAATATCGGATAATTATTGATCGACCCTCACTTAAATGGCTTTCATTAAGGTAGTCCGCGCAAAGTCGGATACGCAATTAGGCGAATGATTAACAATTGAATTAATCTTCCTCATTTAAGTTTTTGTAGAACAGATAACGCACGTCTGTTGTTGTTGTTGCTTTTGTTGTTCTTCTTAAAAATGATGATTGTGTTGTTGTTGTTAAATTGATGTAGCTCCGTAATGCTTGTTTTAATTCTGTTCGATCCACATTATGGTAATTTTTAGGCCGTAACAAGGCATGCATTTACTGACATTAGTAATAAAATCGACGAAAACATTAAAAATATCTTTTAAATGATTGTTTCCCATCAGAATAAAGTACACATAATGTACAAACGAGTGGTACTGTTTATAACATCGTGAAAATGACCAGATGAATGACTTTGGAATTATTTTAGAATGAAATTGAATGAGTGAGTTGAGCGCAATTTGAGTGAATTCAATGGGAGATAATCCAATATCGCATATATTGTTCAGGACGAACAAAAAAGCGATATTTATAACCTCTTTTAAATAAAACATGCATACAAGTTCTATAAATAGCTTCCCATTTCTTCAAGAACCTTTCAGACGCTTACAATTTGAATTATGTCAGTGAAATCGCGATTTTTCCTAGCTTTATTTATTTTCAATGGCGACGTTTTTTATTCTATTTTTTCAGCGAGTTAGGAGCGTTTTTGAATGGATTGAGTGAATGTTTGGTATGGATGAATGAAGCGCCGAGCGAGTTATTTGGAATGGTTTTGATCTAGATGAATGGCAATACGATGTTGTTAACTGTAGAAAGTGATACAACTTTCGAAGGACGTGAGCTTTTCCATGTTGCAGAAGTCGAAGATATGTGTGTTTTATGCTGAGAAAATCAGATAGAGTCTGCCGATGAAAGACTTGCAGTGGAAAGATTGATGAGCAAATATAGAGAGCGACAAGACATGTTTACTTGTCTGATTTGCTAGATTTCTAACATATACATTGATAATGCTTTAACTTTTACTGGAAGATTCTTCACTAGTTGTAAAACCGGTGAACAGAAAACTACTATTCTTGGTACTAGTGTCTTAACCCTTTCCCGTTTTTTAAAATTTTGGACCTGTCCAAATTCAAAGGTTTTGCAGACGAAAATTTAAAATGGATTTAATGTGAAAAATAACCATTCAGTAGGGTAGAAAATAGTGTGGAAAAAGAAGAAATTGCTTGTCAGAAGCAATTTCTTCTTTTTTCACATTGTTTTCTCAATCATAAAATCACAGGCACGTAAAAAGCAGGGAATGAACAGCAAAGGGTTAAAGGATCTTTGAAAAACAATGTATTTCTGACACAAATTTTGGCATTTTGTGTCAGAAATACATTGTTTTTCAAATACATGTGAAAGACATCATTACCAGGAAAAGTAGTATTCTGTTTACCGTTACGTACTAATAAATACCCTTTTTTGTCTTCTTTAGACAATTATGGAAACGTAGAAACTTAATACTTTAAAACATTCGTAAATAAAACATAGCCTGTATTCATATTTGTTGACCTGTAGAAGCAAAGATATGCCACAAAGCTGGAACGGTAGACTCGTCGTTAAAAAATAGTCCAATCTATAGCCCCCCCTCCCCATTTTGTTATCAGTATTAAAACCTCAAAAGGGTGGTATTTACAGGCAGTAATTAAACTGCAAAGGGGTTGCTTCTCTCGTAAGAAAAAGGGCTTTCGGGTTATGCTATATCATTTTTTTTTTCTTATTCTGTGCAGTACGTTACTTACTAGTTTCAGCCCAAACCAATCCGCTACTAGCCCAAAACATCCCCTTTTCCATAACCCGGTCCTATGACAATAATTGGATTAATGTGAGAGACGAATTCATTAAAATAATTGGTTTTTAACGCGGGCGCATCAATAGCCTCGAGCTATTCATATCATATAATGAAGACAATAGACTCAGAATCCGTATATATCGATCTGCGTTCTGTTCAATCGGGCATTGATTCTGAGGTAACATTGCGATGATCTAATTTTCTGCCAACCTTTACAAAGGCATTCAAACGAATCAGAGTGTCAACGATGTACATAGACACCATCCAGGAGCTTATGCTCCAAATGTATCAAATTCACTGTTTTTTCTTACAGTTCCTCTTTTTTACAATCATACAAGCAAGCTCTCGCCGTAGATATCAAAACTTTGCTTACAGTTAACAACATTGTGAAATTGACAAGGTGAATGAATGACTTTGGGATGAGTTTGTTATAATAATGAATGAGTGCGGTGGGTGAGTTTTGGGTAAAATCAAAGGGAGGTGACCGATGTCAATTGTGTTCAAGATGAATAAAATTAGAGATATGTATTACCTCCCTTTAATAAAATATGATACAGGTTCTTCAATCAGCTTCTCATTTCTTCAAGAATTAATCAAAATCTTACATTTCAATTATGTAAGTGAAATCGCATTTTTTCCTATCTCTATTTATCTAAAATGAAGTTGTTGATCTTATCTTTTTACTTTTTTCGAGCATTTTTTATTTGGTTTGAGTGAGTGTTTTGAATGAAGGAATGGAGCGCTAAGTATGCGATTTAGAATGTTTTTGGTTGAGATGAATGTCAATTTTGTAACTAGCGGTAAATGATAAGCAGTTCAAGGGAATTTGTCGAAACATGCTAAAATCCCTATATATACTGCACGTGTTATTTAATGGAAACAATCATACGTTCGATACAATATCTTTGATGATACACGAATTGTATGTAAACAATCAGAAATCTATGGACACATAATGTAATTGTATCAAAGCACTGAAAGTACTGATGGTGAACGAACCTGATGGCATTCTAGAGTGATATATTAAATTCAATTAAAAAAGAGAAATTACGAATGTAAAAAAAGGTGGGAAGAATTGTCTCGACAAAATGTCCGTTATTCGGAAATTTCACTGCAAATTCAAAGAAAGGGAAAGAGAGGAAAAATCCTGTTAGAAAAATATTTGTTAGAATATGAGATGTTACTCTGTAAAAATTTCTTTTACACACTTGAAATAGGTACATTTATTAATTAAACATAAATGGAGAAAACGATTTAATTCTATCTAAAACTGTCTTTAACCTATATCCAATGGTGTTTGTTTTTACAAAAGTAGTTGTTATCATGTTTAAGCTTATTTCAAGTAAATTTGTTGTATTTGTTTTAACTTTTTTAACTATCTTTGTTTCTTCTCAGAGGATGAAAAGGTCTTTGAGTACCAACCAAAGAAACACCTATGAATATCAGTCAGTCCTGAACTGTACTCATTGTTTAAAGTTATGATTTGTTAACTTACTAATAGTATTTTGAACCATAACCTGAGTGATTAGTTTTAATCATATTTGAAGCCACAACCACTTCCGTGGTTGACACTTATGTCGTTATTCAATTTCATAACACTGCAGGATGAGAAATACTTAGGTATATGTTAAAGGAGGTCTAGTGCCCTATTAGTATGATTCATGGATAATTTCTGTTTAAGGTTTAGAAATTAAAGTATAACTTTTTATATTAAACAATTGCTCCATAGTAAATTGCATACTAAAAGTCTTTAAAAATATTATTTATGTAACGTAATTTCTACATCAAAAGCGAATAAGAATCTTGTTTAAGAAGTTTATTTTTTAAAGGGAGGTAATAATTGCAGGTCTATGTCTATGACTATGTTTAAGTATAATACAATGTTTTTTCCTTCCGACTTTCTTTCCAAAAAGAATTGAGAATCCTTACAATTGTCGGTTTATTTTTTGCACGAGAACCTATTGTTTACCTTCAAGAGTTTGGATGCTTGTAAATTCACTCACTATCGATATCTTATTACAGTATTGCGGCTGATATTAGACTTCTGCTCGGAGCTAGTTTTTGCTTAAACTGTAGTAAACAAATTCTAAACGTATTTTGGGAAGGATGGAGCCAGTTTTTATTCATCGATTAAGATTTTTATGATTTCTGTAAAAAACGCAGTGACTTTTCCAGAATAATTTAACAACTAAACCCGCCTGTCGAATTGTACACAAGTGCATGGCGGATCAGGGGCCTCTTTCAAGAAAGGTCCTACGATTTGGTCGTATCGCAATCGTACGATAAAAAATGGCTTTCAAGAAACTTTTTTGCTTTCAAGAAAGGCGTCGTATCGTGAGATCTACGATAAAATATACGACACCTTCAGACCAGTCGTAAAATTTACGATTTTGTCTCTACGAGCCTTATTTTTTTTCGGATTCCTTTCAAGCTCTTGCGGATGTAAGAACGATTATTTAGCTATGCACATGCCAAATTTCCAAGTACATTATAGTATAATAAACGAGATATATTGAAAACAACAGATGCACCATCATTTCGATGTTTGATTTTACTCTGCGATAATCGTACGATTG
This sequence comes from Fragum whitleyi, assembly GCA_948146395.1. NCBI lineage: Eukaryota > Metazoa > Mollusca > Bivalvia > Cardiida > Cardiidae > Fragum > Fragum whitleyi. The sequence goes on along the minus strand of OX411557.1, from coordinate 30,295,426 downwards.
TCGCAGAATGTTTTCATATTGGTATTCAGTTGTTTATTTACCGTAAGAATCGACCCTTTCGTGATCATGACTGAAAACGTTTGCTTACCCTTCCTAGTGACACAGAAAGTGGGAGATATCAAATCAATAGATTTTTACGCATGTATAAATTAATAACTTTAAAAAAAACAACTACTCTCACTTTAAGCAATATGGATTCCTGTGTTTCATGCTTCAAGTATGACATAAATTAAAAGGAACATTCCACAGTTGTAGTCAAAACAATACAATTCTTGATAAATAGGAGGATTTCTTTTTAACAACAACAACAACATCATCATCAACATCAAAACCGCTGCACTCGATATTTTTTTCTCTCTATTTTCGTCAAAAATGAACTGAGCAAACAATCAAGGAGATACAATAATTGAAATTAACCCAGATGAAACATGTCTAAGCTTCTTGTAACTGTTGTTGTTACACGGAAACGACAACGAGCACTGTACTAGAACCGAAGTTAGAGTTATCGGTAATTTTGAATTAAGGCGATTGAATATAGTATCCATTTAAAGTTCATTTCAATACCACCCCTCTATAGTTCGTTTCAGTACATTCCATACAGGCACACACAGAACTATACAAATTTGAACAATTACATAACAAATACATATAAGAAAAATGGATGATCCATTTTTTTTTCATCTAACCCTTTTAAAATGTTGTATTCTTATACATGCTTACACTTCACCAGAAAACAACCGACCAACCAAACAACAATGATAATAAAATATAATGATGATAAAGTCATACACCAAAAACCTTGTGCAGATGATCATTAACTAGAACATGTGCATTTTACAATGCGGTCCAATGTTCGATTGCCCCACATTCGGTGCGACAGGCGGTATACTTTCATTGGAAAGGGAATCGACAGTGTAAGCCAAATTAACTATACAATTATGGGCACTTGCATAATTATAATGACAAAGATATTTAGATATCGATGAGAAATGTGTAGTTCGACGAATTATGTTTTAATAAACCTCGTTAAATATGCATCAATATACAAGTAAATGGCTTTTCTACGATCAGTTTGCTGATTTACCCTTTTTGGTATTTTTAAAAGCGGACAATATACCCACTAACGCGGAAGTTCATATCATATAATCAGCACGTGCAGATGTGAAAGATCAACTTTACGATAATCTTATGAGGTCGTATAGTCTGCGATTTTCAACGATATTTTTTGTGAAAGCCGTTTACGACCGTCTTAAATATAATCGTACGATATTTATAAGATAAATCGTACGATATTTTTCTTGAAAGAGGCCCCTGGTCCCCCCTTGACCACGGCAATATCTACTCGTCAATTGGAGTGGTATCTAGGGTTGAATATTTAGCTATCATTTATTTAATTTTCAAATAGAATTTTGAATTGATATGGTTTTACAGATTGAAAAAATGCAAAGTAGAATGGCCCCAATGAAATATCTTCCGTGCCTGTCGCATTTGGTATTCGACAATATTCGCTTCTGAGACAGACGAATACGAAAAGTTTTCGCTGGGAATAAGTTCACCGAATATTCGAGTGTATCCTTACAAGCCCTACTTCAGCCAACGCAATTTTACAGAAAAATCTTAATAGCGGCGTTCATCCCTATTTAAATAAAAGTACAAGAAAGGTTGTACATGTAAAACACATGTCGAATCATTCTTAAAACCCGTCTTGAGACTGACTGTCGTTTGTTGAAAAGTTATGTAAAACCGCGTTACCGTTTCTAATGACACAAGGTGTCTTGATGTGTCATTCGTCTCAACTCGGCCGATTCCTCTAACCTACATTTAAATCGGAGCCGTCGGAGATCGCCCGAGTATTGCCGAATGTAAGTTCAAGAGGACATGACCTAAATAAACACGTATTTCCGGCTAATTACTACAAGTTGCACCAGCGAAGGCTTGGGTCAAAAACATAGTATCTGTCTCTACGGTGTCTAGACACAAACTTTGTTTTTGCTTTAAACTCTCGACAAGCTTACGCGGATCAAAAATTCCCTTGATAAACATTGCAAGATCATTTTGTGTTTTTCAAGGCGAATTTTCATTATTTTCACTTGGTAAAGAATAATAGTATCACGCCATTAAAGAAGAAAACAGTGAGTTTGCCGAGAAAAATATTGAAAGATACTAAATTGAATTTTAAGAGGCGCTACTTTATTTCAAATGTATTAACATCCAACAGGATTTTTACTGACATGGTATATAACACTGGTGAACGACGTTCGTTCACCAAAAATAGTAATCAATAATTTTTCGCGATTTTTCATCATCTCGAAAGTATTTAAAAAAACGTTGTTGGAAAAGAAAAGGCAAATTCTCATTGTAATGTATATATTTTTAAAAGACCGGCTCCGCCATTCCAGGATACGCGTTCTACCTCAAACGGTAAAATGTAAGAATTTCCTTCAATGAAATATTAAGACAGAAATAAGGGATTCTTCTATAAATATGTACTTACATATTTACATCTGTTCTTAGCGTGGCCCCTTTCATTTCATATAGGCCAGGTCCCATGTGGTTTACATATCTGTTGAATGCATTACACAAAGCCAAATGTACGCGTAACTGTCAAATTACATCACATGTTTAGATTTTATACAAACTGACATGTTTTCAGATGTACTCATGGTGAAATGTACACATTTAGAACTTTGTTTACAGAACATGGTAGCCAGAGATATACATGGATGGTTTATATGTTTATGAATTACAAAAATAAGCGTGCTTCTGTTGGTTCGTTATACCTATTAGATGCACCGTTTTTATTAACCTTTTTTTTTAAATTTCGCGACATTTAGATTATACATGTATTAAGATGCTTATAATAAAGATTTTATGAAATTTCAACAAATAGTTAGACTTATTGCGTAAATAAGCATTTTAATCAAAACCATTCTTATCATTCACTCATCGCTCCATGTTAATTCATTCCAAACACTCACTCTGATCGATCAAAAACGCTCAAAATGACTAAAAAGATACAATCAACAACAACTGTCAAAATGAATAAATCAAGAACTTAATCGCAATTTCACTGCTATAATTTTATTTTTAAGCGTCTGGTTAGTTCTTGAAGAAATAGGGAGCTATTTTTAGAACGTGTATGCATATTTTATTAAAAGGGATAATTAATATCGCTAATTTTGTTCATCCTGAACTTAACCAGCGATATTGGATTACCTCCCTTTAATTTCACCCAAAACTCACTCCACAAACTCATTCAATTCCATTCTAAAATCATTCCAAAATCATTCATCTTGTCAATTTCGCGATGTTGTTAGCTGTAGCAGAAACAACATGATTATTACGAGGATACAGCCCTGTGTTCAGGATGTAACAACGTTTCGCGAGCGCTTTGAGATGACACCCCGCTTTGCACGTGCACATACGTGCAAAGCGGGGCATCATCTCAAAGCGCTCGCGAAACGCTTTTACATCCTGAACACAGGGCAGGTTTGCCAACCCGGAAACTTGTTGGTTTTAGATCACGCCGTATCGTGACGGATATTTGTACCATGTTACATATATCAATAACCAAAGTCCGCGGACGGTCGTTAAACGGCATAACGACGATCATAAATCAGGCCCAACCTTCATATAAATACCATCGAAAAACATATGGTATGAATATGGGAATAAATGGTTGGTCTACTGGGTTTGTCTGAAAGGGAACCTCAAGTTGCAAAACTGAAGAGAAATACATTAAAAATCAACTGTTCAAACAGTTTTCACTCATCAAGTTGGTGGCTTAAGTATAAGACTGAGAAATATCATCTTAGCAAGACTTGGGCTCTTATTCACTTCGTTTCTTATGAACTTCGCAAGGTACAAGGTGGAGTTAAGAACCCTTGGCTTGTGTTGATGCAGAATATAATGAACCACAAGTTTAATGGGTAACCAGGGGCCTGTTTTACTAAACTTCTTACGAAAAAAAAAAATAATCGTAAGTCAAAATCGCAAATCGTACTTGGTGTTTTCATTCATTGTTAGATTCTGCCTTGCAAAATCTCATTGGAATCGTCTTTAGAAGACGATTCCAACGAGATGATGCATGGCAGAATTCCATGTTTAGCTACTACTGTAGAAGCAACTTTAATTTTTGACTTACGCAAAAAATGATCATAAAATGTTTAGTAAAACAGGCCCTGATGTCAACTTTGTCTATACCTCCCATCTGACCACTTACTGAAAGCTGTGCATCTATTTACGTTTAGCACAACAAAGTACTTTCATAGTAATTTTTCATATTGTTGATCTGAAACCTTGAACTATGAAGCTAGGCATAGAGCTTTGCACCGACCAAAAAGTTTTATAATGAAACATATGAACACGGAGATTGTCATTCGAATACCATGTTTAATATGTTGGTCTGCAGCCACGCCATATGGTTTTGACTTTGGTTCTTTTAGAGAGATTTTGGTAAAAAGCTTTTCTTATTTTTAAAAGAACACACACATCGAATTGCGTTTATTTGATTCATTATAACCATCATTCTCTCTTTTTTTTTAAAAAAAAAATATTCTACTTCAACATTTGAAGGAAATGAACATATTACGGTTATAATGTTTCGCTTTTAAGGTAGTGGAATCGTAATAGTTCCGCAACAATTCGGAGCTCATGATCTTTCACAATGTTGACCGAGCTTTCCTAATCAAAATTATTAGGAAACCGCGGTTAACACTGCTAGAGTTCATTACTTTCGAAACGTTTTGGAACTATTACGGACCCACTACCTTAAAAGATTGAAGTCTGGTGGTCTAGCCCGAGACGTTTGTACTATAACATTCCTAATTGTCAATATGTTTCGTCTGGCGGACCCATATAATTTGTAACAATTAAGTGATCCTGTGTCAATTACCATAAGTGCTTCTATTTTCACGAGAGGTCGTGAACTGTAAATAATGTGGCGTTTCATTGACCTTATATGGTAATAACACTATAGCATAAAGTAAGCGTATTTAGTTCTGGCGTGCAAGCGTTCGTGGTCAGCCTAGTAACACTCTTTATAATGCATGAAAGGAAAAACATATATGAGCCTGTGCGTGACATTTCCAACAATTTGACATCAGCGTGAGGTGCAAACATTTAGCAGCTCAGATAGTTACTTAATGTAAATAGAGGATTACCTTACTGTCTACAGGGACGCTAAGGCCTTATGTATCTACAAATCGCAAAGTGAAGACTTAGGTCAGACTGTGCGGATGCACAGACTGACCTGAGTCATTGCTTTGCGCACATTTGAAATTGTTGGAAATCTCACGCACAGGCTCATATATCATTTGCCAACCATGTTTTTTTTTATCATTATTATTATCCTGACAAGTTTTGTTCCTTCAATTTTAGAGTCTTTCATAAAACAAAAAGAACGGAACCGTCCAAAGATAGCAATATATCTTTTGCCAACCATTTTTTTATATTTCATTATTATTATCCTGACAAGTTTTGTTCCTTCAATTTTAGTACCTTTCATTTAAAAAAAAGAACGGAACCGTTCCAAGATAGCAAACCAAGACGGTGTATTGAAAACCAACCCTGCTCTCACGGCGAAAACGATTGTCAAACGTATAAAATGATACCTCCTTTTACACGTATACTAAGATGTAAGATTAAAGCGGAATACCATTTGAGCCTGTGTGTGACATTTCCAACAATTTCAAATGGGCACAAAGCAAAGCTTCTGGTCAGCCTGTGCATCTGCACAGTCTGACCAGAGTCTTCACTTTGCATTTTGTAGAAAGATATGGTCTCAAAGTATATGTAGACCATCAGGTAACTTTATATTTACAGTATTTGGCTTTCTACGCTACTCAATGCTGTACCTCATGAAAATTTCAAATTGTTGGAAATGTAACGCACAGGCTCATTTTGTAACGTTCGAGAAGTCATGAACGCATGACAGGTCCCTTAAAGCGTAATTTCCAAGCACTCCTGTAACTTAAATAAACCTTAATGAATCGAAAAACCAGCGTTTCTATTCTATCTGTGTTTTCAAACCAACATTATCTTTTTAACCTTCCCATTTTTGAATACCATTAAAGCCAAAACGCGTATAATTTTATAGGTCGCTCAAATTGACACCAAAACAGTGTTATTGCATATCACTTACAACCACAGCTATTTGATATAGTAAGTAAGGTGTAAATTGATGAATGAACTCGCTTGACACAAAAAAATAAAATTATTTGACGCTTCAGTGGCTTGATTTCATGTTATATCTATTCTCTGGTAGATATTTTCTGATATATGTGTTATAATATAGAAGCCGAATACATGACTTAAGACAGAAACTTGATAGTGCATATTTAAACTTACATTTAAGTTAAATTTAAGATACTGTTTAAAATATAAAATATTTGTGGAATATGGCTTAAACAGAATTGTATCATACGGACACAAATCTGTGTATTAAAGATAAAAAAGAGGACCATAAAACACAGTAGGGCTCACTGCAGATGCTTCTTAAAGGTCACGTTATTTGAGTTATTAAATATTCTTGCTATTGATTTATGACTTAATTTGAATGCTGATCAAACAGCTGCAGACGTGAACCCGTGCACGCCGTTTCTTTAAGAGAGTCATAACACCTCAGACTTATAAGCAGTTCTTGACCGAAAGAGCCAAAATATCGTCATATTTCCGTCCATATTAAATGAAATCGTAGCTTCCAAAAATGTTGACTATTCGATAATGATGTTGAATTTAGAATATTACCCTTTTAGCAAAGTTATTGTCAGAAATAATAACCGTGAAACAGGAAACCCATGCCAATTATGGGTAATTTAGACAATAAAACATTTTCGTTCATATCTGTGTATAACCACGCCGTTAAAGAATGTATCTTGCCTGCAGATACTACATACCGTAAATTGGTCTCATGCTTGTCGGTACTAGATACCACAAGTTTGCCCAACGCTTGTCTGAAGATACTACATACCGTAAGGAGATATGCTTGATTAAAGATACTACATACCGTAAGTGGGGAGTCATGCTTGCCTTCAGATACTAGATACCGCAAACGGGTCTTATCATTGCCTACGGATACTACATACCGTGAGTGTGTGAGGGGGAGAGGTGTCCATGCTTGCCTACAGATAGACAGTGAATTCATCCATCTATGTCGAAAGGGGCTATAATTCTGTCATACTTGCTTGATTCCCTTGTTTGCACGGATTGCCATCTTGATACAGATCTTTTTTTTAAATTATCTTAAATAATAATAGAGATTATTAAAACCAACTTTGAAGGCTGTTATCCATCCATCGACAGCGACATGGTCAATGACTCAACATTTTTATCAAAAACACCCAAGCTGAAAAGGAACACCAAATCGCGAATGTCACCAATTTGAAACTTTAGAAGCCTGGCTAACTTAGTTAATCTTGGCATTGGATAAAACATCGATTGAATTAAGCAGACCACAAATCACAAAAATTGTCCTCTAATTGACTAGACATGGAGAACAGACAGCGATTTGTATGCATGGTGAATTATTCACGTCGGACAATGTATTGAGTTTCATTATTGACCTTCGGGCTTACCTTAAATGACTTTTGGGATGTTGTAAACATTATACTTTTTATCCTTAAAAGCTTTTTCGCATTTGTATTGTCCTTTTTTCAACTAGACTTTTTTGGTTGTCGCTTATTGATGACTTCAATGCAAAAAAGTGCATCAATCGTCTGGGTGGAAAAATTCAAACCAAATGCAATTTAGCAAAGGCCTTCTAACAGAAGAATGTTGGGTGTTAGAACAGTTAGTACTCTAACGAATAATCTCCCCCAAAAAGTAACAAAAATATAAGAATCCTTTGTATTTTGCAAATTAACCATGATAACACACGGTGCTTATTTGAATATAGCAATACAATTTCAAAGACTGTTTAAGAGAAATCACCTAAATATTCTTTTAAGTGGAAATAAAAAAAAAGTATTTGCAAATAAAAACAAGTAATAAGCAGGTCGGTAACACTTAATCATATGTTGTTGTTGTTGTTGTTGTTTTCAAGCCGAATTTCAGAGAACTTAATTCAAACGATGAATACATTTCAAAATTCACACACCCTACTCAGGTATGAACTCTCTTAAATATCATAAATGATTCAATACCAAGGAGGAAGGTATCCTTGTGGTCAAGACCGCAACATGCCCGCCCTTGACAACAATTATAATGATATATGTAACCCACGCAAATTAAAAGCATCGCCAGTTTAATGGCTTTTTGATGGCCACGAAACACGACGTTGTAGCAAATGTTTATGGTACAGTCAAACCTGTGTTAGCGGCCACCTGTATTCAGCAAGCAACCTGTATTAAGCAAGCGTCTGCCGAGTTCCCTTTGAATCAATTGCACTGAAATTGACCTGTATTAAGCAATCACCTGTCTTAAGCAAGCGCTTTTTGAATGTCCCTTTGGTGCTTGCTTAAGACAGGTTTGTATTTAAGACATTCGAAGAAACAAATCCAACTAAATGCCCATTTTACATTATTATTATTTTACGAAACTATGCGGACACTGCACCCAAACATTGACACAATATAAACAATAATTGATGTAAAAATTTTTTAAGCAGGTCGCGAAATTCAAAATGCTTAAGAAATCGTAATTAAAGCCTTATAAATACTTAAAATACGACATATTCAAAACTGAAAGCCCTAGTTTGCAAATCATACCCCACTTTGCACGCGTACTTGCGTGCAAAGCGGGGTATAGTTTGCAAACAGTTTGTACCGTTTTGTCATCCTGAAAGCGGGACTCGTCTTGCTGCACGTGCACAAACAGACTATGTCAAGGAAGTTCTGATGGTTTCGATTAACATCAATTCTGTACATTAACCTGCACTGCGTTCAGGATCACAAAACGGTGCAAAGTCCGATTATACCCCGCTTTTCACGTGTACTTGCGGGCACAGCGGGGTATAATTGGCAAATTGTTTGTATCGTTTTGTTATCCTGTACTGCGTTCAAGGTGTAAACCTATGTGGAATAGCAACTGGAGGCTAGGAAAGGGATATGGTGGTAGTACTGGTGTGAGAAATACCAGGAATCCATCGTTAGGTGCTCCAGTCGTCGCGATATAACTGAGAATTTGTTGAAAGCGACGTAAAACCCCAATTCAAATCAAATCAAACTGCGTTCAAGGTGAAGATGTTCACCAAACGCTTGTGAAATTTTATCCCGCTTTAAACGTGTATCTACGTGCCAAGCGGGGTACAATTTCTACACTCTTGCAAAAGATTTTTTATCCCGAACTAAACGTCGCTTTTACTCTTCCAGGGGTAGGGACCGGGCATGTTTATTTTGCGGTAAATTAAAAGGATGGTATTTCTTTGATACAATACACCTATCGTAATGAAAATACCTGGATACAAAAATGATAGGTATGTCAGAAATTTGACCAACTTTCTTATGAATTAATTGTCGTGAACTCGCTTAGCACACCTGTTGGTGGTTTAGAAGTAAACAAACATTTTCCTTTCAGATAAACCATCTTTACAATAAGCATCGATGATGGCCATCATGAAATTTAGACCATTTCCTTAAAAATACTCTAAATGAATTCATAAATTCACCAAATTTCCTTGCATCTTTTCCTTCTCTTATCGTTACATTTTCTTGTGTTTCATCAATGATATGTTTACAATTCGTCGCACCTTTGAAAGCGACCCGTCAAGCTAAAATGTTACATTTCGAAACCCCGTAAAATAAATAATTGAAAAAACAATCTGTTGGATAAAGTAACGGTCGTTCAAAGGGCTTTTAAAAAATATATTGACACTAGGATAAAATTTTCAATATACATCCGGAAAAAATGTATAAACAATAAAAAGATTAAATGAGCACGTGCTTGAGATTTTCAACAATTTCAAGTGTGCACAGAGCAAAGACTCTGGCTAGCCTGTGCATCCGCACAGTCTGACCAGAGACTTCACTATGCGCTGAGTAAATAGATAAGGTCTAAAAGTACCTGTAGACAACCAGGTAAATTTATATTTACAATTTATGACTGTCTATGCTGCTCAATGTTTGCACCTCACCAATATTTCAAACTGTTGGAAATGTCACGCACAAGCTCAACCTTCACTATCTGACCAGGGTCGGCTCTTTTCATACTTTCACTGCGATTTTTTCACCTGCTAACTCATGAGTTTCATATTCATGGGTAAGTGATAGTGATAGAATCGCAATTGCTCTTTTTTATGCATGAACTTACAATAGCGTCGCACAAACCCATTGATTTGTTCAAATGATGTTTCCATAGTGTCCGAAGATCTGTATGTCCGAGTACAGTGCCTTTTTACGTCAAGCGCTGTACAGTTCATAGGATTGTTCTTAATCTTAAATACTAATATTTCGGAGGCTACTCATCCACAGACGTCGCTGTGTGGTGTCTGTGGTCTAGAGGTAGAGCGTCGGCCTCTTGACCCAAAGGTCCTGAGTTCGATTCCCGGGAGCGGCTATCGATCTTGGTTCTTACATTTGGCCCACACATTCGGCGCGAGTACTGGTGAATTTTCCAGGAAGCAGAATCGAGACGGATTAATCTAAGTTGTAAGAACTTGTTTCCCAATCGATGTAAAGTAAATAGGTTTAAACCAGACGTCACTCACATACCAAACACATTCAGAAGGTGTCAGTGTCATGTATTTCGGACTAGCCATATATTTCGGATGCCCCGAAGATGTTGACAGACTGTCAACCTGTGTTATTTTTATATATGAGCCTGTGCGTGACATTTCCAACAATTTGAAATGTTCATGAGGTTCAAATGTTGACAATAGTAGTCATCCCCATACTGTAAATATAAAGTTACCTGATGTTCTACTGATACTTTGAAACCTTATCTATCTAATAAGTGCATAGTGAAAACACTGGCCAGACTGTGCAGATGCACAGGCTGGTCGGAGTCTTCGCTTTGCGCATATTTGAAATTGTTAGAAATCTTACGCAGTGGCTCATATATCTTCACGACTCTATTAACCTTTGCCATGATCTGACCTCAGACGAGCTAAAGCTACCATCTAGCCAATGATTTATTTCGAAAAGTTATTGTTTCTGGTTGCGTTGAAGACGAAAAAGTATAGATAGGAATTTTGTTTGATAGAATATTTCTTGTGTATCTAACCGTTAACCAGTTTGATACATGAGTATCGACCAAAAAGGCATGACACAATGTTTATGATGATATAGATCTGCATTAAATTGATTATGGATTTTATTGCCTTTGCAGCGACCTTGCTTACATTCGAAAATTTAGCAAAAAGCAATTGGATCGAGCCTAGGTCTACCAGAGATTTGATTTTGAAGAACTTTAGTGAAAGCAATGGCATGTATATTTAATTCAAAGAAGGTCTTGTTGCTCAATTGAGAAGTTGTTCTTTTAGCATTTTTTTAAACAATGGCAAACAAACTTCATAAATTAATTGAAAACAATCCTTCGAGGAATTCACAAAACGATAGATTCGTTCCCGTGTCAGTTTTGAGTATTACATGGTCTCAAGTAGCCGAAAGAGCAGCATTTCAAAGTGTCAAAAAGTAATGATTTGCGATGGGAGCGAGACTTCAAACGTGTTGACTTGACCTGGTTTCGTATGGCCCATAAACTTCACAAACAGTTATTATTTTGATGTGGTTACACCATAGGAACAATTTTACTACTAAAAAAGCTGGGTCAAAAATAGTAAAAGTAATTCAGTACTTGTTCGATAAAACTGTTTTGTTTTCAGCTCTCTCTCTCTCTCTCTCTCTCTCTCTCTCGAATTTTAACGGACTTTCTTATAAAAACAGAAGTACAGAAGGTTATATTTGTACTGTTCGATGGATTTCTAAGAACATACAATATATTTTTGTGAAAAAACATTATTCAAAAGGAAAATTTGATAAGACGGAATGAGCCATTCTAAAATCTTGATTTCTCGCCAAAACCTTATGTTGTGGGTACTCATTATAATCGTCTCTAGCTTTGTTTTTATTTTCATTTTTCCCCTATTTCATTTTGTTTTGTTAATATGTGTTTGTAAAATTGCCTTTAATTCTTACCACTTATGTACTTGAGCAATAAAAAATCTTGTATCTGTTGGACTAGTGTAAAATATACAGGAATTCCCCAAGTATGCACATATATTTTGGATTTATGATAAATATACATTTCTAGACCAGACTTTCTGGAAGATTACAGCATGTTTTATGTTTTCAAACCACTTGTGGGCTTTGAAAAACCTGTTACTAAACATAAATTTCTGATGACTCAAAAACACCCTTAACCTTGGAATTCGTCTGGAAAATCATTTTAATCCTTAGTCAGTGTTGACGAGTCACAAATACAGTAAATCTTGCCCGAGCGACCACGTCTATTAAACGACCATTTTTATTTAACGGCCGCTTTTAAAATCCCCATCTTTAAATCAAAATATGTATCTGAAAAAAATGGATATCACTGGCGTAAGAAATATTGTAAATGAATCCTATGTTGTTAAAACTCAACAGAATCGTCTCAATAAGACGATTCTGGTGAGTTTTTACAGCAAAGGATTCTTGAGAATTTCGCAATAAATTGCAAATTCGATTTCTTAATTGTAAAAAAAAAAATGTATTAAGCGACCATATTCTTTCACGACCGTTTTTGAAGGTCCCATTCCTGGTCGCTTAATGCAAGTTTCACTGTACATCTTTTTTTTTCTGTTGTTGTTTTTATTTGCAACACATTTATATCAAATAAAACATGCATGTTACTATTATTTCCAACCAAAAATTCAAATTGGTTAACATCAATGTCAAACTAAATGACGATATTTTTTTTTTTTAATTTTCAATATAGTTAAAGGGGGGTAGAATTTATTAATGAATGTTAAAAAATCTATATGAATTTGGCGGTGAGGCGACTTTAACAGAAAAATATTCTTTTCAGTAAAAATGTACATTCTCCCCCTTTTATATGAAGGACAAGGGATCGGGATCGTTTTTATATTAAAACGGGTCTCAGATTCATCAGCCGGAGGCAGATTTTTTGTAATCACCATGTTCTTTTGTTTGCATCGCTCGTGTCAAAGTACCATTTTCCATTCAAATGCAGTAATTCGATATAAATCAAATGTCATCGATCAATTAAATTCGTTTCATATCGTAAGGTCGTAATTGTATTATCTTTCGCGTCGAACAATGCAAGAAATCGATCGGAAGATGCGCCAGTCGATTCTGATCAATATTAGAATTTCACAAAATTATTCGATAGGGGATTACGTATCAATATTGTTTCGTCGCTTACAGACGAAATCGAAAGTGGGTGATCAAAATATCGTAACTACAGCTTTATCAGGGCTCGTGTTTGACCCCTTAAACCAGGGTCTTGACCCCCTAAGATATGAAAATACCATAATTTGACCCCTAGAAATTTCTCCCAAGGGGGTCATTTTGACCCCCTTGAGAGGAATTACTACGGATCAAAACATGGTTTTATACCGAAGATTTTCACAAATTACTATCTGAAGTGCTACAAATTTATGAGTTGTATTAGATCATCACAAGAAATAGTCAAAGTTATTCTTAAATATGCAAAATTCTTCTTATGATTTGCTTTTTCTGTTGTTTTGATCCTTTCAAATTCAGATTTGACCCCCAGAATTTCTTAGGTGAGGAGTCAATGACTCCCCCAAATGAAACACTAATACGAGCCCTGCTTTATTCAAGATGTAGTTACGATATATTTGTCACACAATGACGATATGTATGTAGCAAACAAGTTTAATCCTTTACTGCACAGACACAGGATTTCGTATCTCTGTGCCTGTCTCATACAAATTTACTTGGGAAAATATTGTGGAAAAAAGAAGAAATTTCTTCTCAGGTTGAAAACACTAATTATAATCGTTATCGGCCTGTTTCAATTTGGAACAGTCTTATAGTTGAAAAAAAAAACTGGAAAAGGTTGTAGAAACATCCGATCTGTTCACCAATCCCTTTCAAAAAACACCCAGTTCCCAAAACTTCATGTCGATCATAATATGATGATAGCTGAAATCTTGAAGAAAAAAGTACAGCATTTGTTCTGCCATCGGAATGGACTTTTTAGAATGTGGAAGGTTTCGATCATAGAAACAATGGAATCTTATCCTATAATCTGCACATTAATATGACCTACGTCGCCGGAGTGAAATAACCCCGATGAATTTTTTTGATATTATACGAGTGTTTATTACACTTGTGGAATGTATGCATATGAGCAAAGAACAAAGAAAAACCTTATATTTTTGTTAGGAAAATGACGTCATTTCGCATACGGCGTTAAATGTATCGCGGAATAACATGAATCGACAAATATAGTAATTTTCTCGTTTAATCACCAAATTAAGGGTTATATTATGAATAAAATATAAATTTTGTGCTCATAAAATTCAGAATTTACTACACTCGTCATCTAAAACGGATTAAAACTCGGCGCAGCCTCGTTTTTATATGTTTAAAGATGACTTTTTTTTAATAAATTCAGTATTCCATGACCGCTCGTTCAATATCCTCTATTTCTTAATCATTCGGTTTTAGTCATGTAAAGCCTAATTGGCAAGTATTTTTTCGAACCTGTTTTGTGTTTGATGCATAAAGGTCCCTTATTCCATGAACCGAGTTAGAAACATTTTGTCAAATTAGAGTTGTATTTCATATGCGTTTCTAATTTAAGGGTCTGTAACCACAGAAATATTCGCAGATGTTGTTTTATTATGATAAAAACAAAGGCATTATGTCCATGAGTTTTCTTTGTTTTCAATTGAGAGAGCAAGCACATTTTGATGACGTCATTTATTATTGATGCAATTATTGATAAGCGTATTGTGTTGAGCTATGATTGCGGTGAGTAATTGATAACACAATGATATTCCTTTCAACATTCCTTTCTCCAAAATATTCATATGCATTTTATCATTACTGCCAAAAAACGGGAAAAGTCACGTGATAAAAAGTAGTACAAAATTCATTTATTACAAAACCAAATTTAAGAAAATAAGGCATCAGGGACTTAACATTTTCAAGGGTTAATTTAGACGATGTGAGATCAATGCTCGCCAGAAGTCGCGATGTTTAAATCGATCACCTTTGATCCGATTAAATAACCTGCATGTTCCATGCTTTCAGACTACTCTTTGCAGTGTGATCCTTAACCCAATCCGGTCAGATGGTTGCAGAGTTTCAGAAATGGTTCGTCCCGGCGATAAACAGAGACACCAGTTACGATAAAATGGACTTTACTGGCAAACCACGTTAAAATAAAATGTAGAGGTTTTCCTCCGGAGAATGTATTTCAAATGTATGTGTCCCATTAGGCGAAATATAAATATTCTAAAAGTCGAGTTGTTACAGTACAGGTCAAAAGAATTTTCACATTTCATAACTTCTTTCACGGAGTAGTAGAATGGTCATTTTTATTTCAGAAAATAATCCAATTGTTAAACTTTTCGTCCACTATATAGAGAGAGAATCGCTCGTGAAAGGTTGGCCCAGTGTGAAATTGGTAGATTCACTAAATATGGGGCTGAATGAAAATGTTTCGTCCTATAGGAATCCGACTAGATTCGATAGTTTTTGCTTGTGAATGGTCAGTCCCTTTTTCCCCGAAAGGAGACGAAGAAGAATCGTCCAAAGTTAAATGCTCCAATATTAAAACTAAGCCTTTGCTATAAATTTTTTCAGCTGGCGATAATTCCCTTAAGTTTTACATCTCTGACTGCATCATCTAAATTGATGACTGAGAAAGAAATGTTTCAGAAGAGACCTTCCCTGCGCTAATGATGACAAAACGGTGCAGAGTGTTTGCAAACTATACCACGCTTTGCACGTGAAATTGAGTGCAAAGCGGAATATAATTTGCAAGAAGTTGCTTCGATTTGTCATCTTGAACGCATGGCTGATTTCCTCTCCATTCGAAAGCTATTCTGGCTATCTGAAATATCCAGAACACAGTTACGAATGGAATCATGGAATAATGATCATAAGTTTTGTCATCAAGGGACGATATTTGAAACGACGCGCTTAATAAACAGAATGATGGGAAAACAATTAATAGATCGCGAACATCTCTATTTACACTTTCCATCAATATATGACCCTATTATTTGCAAAATGGTGCGATGACACATGCTTGTGTCAAACCAGAGTCAAATGGATGAATATCAATTTATTTACTGAACCTTTCTCTTTGTAACTGCTAAATGCAAACCAAAGATGTTAGAATAATCCCCCCTTTCGTTTGTTTTTCTGTTGTTTTCGTAGTTTATACCATTTTAGGTCCTTTAATGGAATTGAAAACAAACAAAAACAACAACAACAACAAAACTTGCATTTGAGAAAGTGCAAAATAATCAGTAATATCTTACGTTGCAGATAGCCGCTGTAAACCAATACAGTAAAACTTGTAATAAGCGACCACGAACAGGCCTTTGTTCAGGATGTCATCGCGTTTCGCAAGCGCTTTGAGATGATACCCCGCTTTGCACGTGCACATACGTTCAAAGCGAGGTATAGTCCGTTTGACTTCTATACAACATTTCGCCGAAAATCTCAGAAATTAATTAATGAAACGCATATTTTTCTTGTCATATCATTTTTTCCAGCTAATACCATGACGAATTTTGTTTTCCAGAATTTTTGATTGTAAAATAATGATTTTGTCCCTCCGTCTACATGTTAACTTTCAGCATTTCATACCTACTTGTAACTGTATTAAACGGAACAGCGAATTGTATAACCAAAAATAGTACTAATTTGCATAGGGGCCGTGTCAAAAGAGTAAGATTTTAAGTGAATTGTATTATTATAAAATTGAGTTTTTCTATATAACTAAGGTTGTTTAGGATTTTTGCTACCGTTGGATATCAAATCTGTGTATATTCTCTCTTTCTTCAGAAACTGTTTGACCAGATAATTGATTATTGATTTCATTCATTCTGAGATGAACCCTATATTTACATGTTAAGACCAATCAAAAAGCATTATTGAACGAGGTAGTTGGGAATTTCACGAGGAAAACTTGATGAAAAGGCGAGTACTAACGGTAAAAATCACGTGCTATTTAAGTCTAAGATGACATGACCGTCGATATGCTAATTAACATGTCCAAATAAGGAATAATGGACATTTCATCTGTCAAAAGTTTAGTATAAAACCACGTGTTTTTACTCTTTATGTTGACATTTTCTTACTATTGAACAGCCTCCACCACCCCTCGTGTTTAAGAACGGATAATGCGAAAATATTAAAATTAACTAGATAGACAAAATCATTATTTTGAAATTATTTTATTTTCAAAAAATATTTTTTGGAATGGTATTAAGCTAAAATTAAGACTTTACTACATACAAATCCTTTATTCAAACGCAATTTTATGTAATTGATGAAAAGGTTGGTCCATATAGAAGTCAAACGGACTATATCATTTCGAAAGCGCTTCGCTAACGTTTTCATCCTGATCGCAGGGCAGGACCACCAAAACGCGGTCGTTAATTAAAATGGTCGCTTAGTGCACGTTTTGTTTACAGATTTAATTGGTTGAATATGTATTCAATTGCAAAATACTAAATGATTCTATGTTGTTAAAACTCAATAGCATCGTCTCAGTGAGACGATTCCCGTGAGTTTTAATAACATAGGGTTCATTTACAATAATTATATACAAATGATTTCTAATTTTTTCAGATATTTCGATTTAAAAAATGGGATTTTGAAAACGGTCGCTTAATGAAAATGGTCGCTTAATAGATGTGGTCTCTTAAGCAAGATTCACTGTATTTCCAATTGCAATTAGTAATAAAATATTTTGTACAAAAAGATGTTACCATTCAGATACTGCATGTCATGTCGGAGGTCAAGGACCGAGGCCAGCGATTGATTAAGGTTTTGGAACGTAATAGTTACGCAACATTTCGGAAGTCATGATCTTTCACTATGTCGAAAATCATAAGCAAACCTTATAAGGTTAACGCTGCTCGAAGTCATTATATCTGAAACGTTGCTGGACTATTAAGGGTCCACTACCTTAACTGACAAGACGGTTGAGATAAAGAAGGAAATTTTTTGGGACAAAGTATGTGCGAAATAAAGCCGTAATGTGTTCAAGAAATAGATTATAAATAAACAGCGTATTTGAAACTGAGTTCCACTTCAAATCGGCACAGACTGGTTTCTTAAATAACAACAGTAAAACACACACACTAACAAGACGCGAGGCCATAATTTCCCCTGAATAATGCCGGAATAATATGCAAATGTCTGTCTCAATTTTTCAAAGAACTTTAGGGAGAGACTCTTTCCCTTAGCATGTTAGGTTTTAATTTCGTGATCTTTGATTCTGCTTTGAAATTCGTTGAATTCATTTCAGCAAAATATTATAGTATGTTTAACATTTTGGGATATATGTATAGTTATATTAGAAACAAAAATGACTCATCTTCATAATTTTCATTTTGTTAATATTTTTTCAAAAACAAAGGTTGATTGCGAAACAACCTTAATTACAAGTAATTCCGCTGGATTCCTCTGTCCAGACAATACATCTAGTCCTCTCAAGTCCTATGTTCAGGATGACAAAATTGTGCAAACAGGTATAATTTGCAAGCAGTTTGCACAATTTTGTCATCCTGAACGCAGGACAATGCTTCGTAGGATAAAGCTTCTGTATAAGCTATGATTTTGTTAAGAAATATGATCACGGTTGTAGATTACATCGAGTTAGTCTATCAGGGGTTAAAGACATTTTTAATGTCTCGAAAAAATTAATGTCTTTGAACTAAAGCTTTACATGTACCAGCAATTGTATTATTCTAACCTTGCATTCAAAGTGCACTCTATTCTTTATTGGATTTATACGGAGACCCGACTTGGAATCGATATTCCGGTTCTAAAAACATGTGTATTACATAATAACTTTCACGCTCTGTAATATCGGGGATGGAGACACGTTTTCTAGCCATTTTATAGAGAGCTGTCGTATTTCTCCTAATAAACACCTCAAGGCATAGGGGTCCGAATTTAACCCGATACCGCCAAACATACCAATATGTTAATAATATTGGTCTGTAAGCCGGTAGAGGGTTAAATTCGGACCCCTGTGCCCAAGGGGGTCGTTCAAGGACAATGAGTTTTATATTTCAAATCAATTTTTATTACAAAAAATCTGTCTAAACCGTGTTTTTCTCTCTTCCTCTTTAAATTATTTTGGGTTAATTTTCTCTAAACAATCATTTAAAAATTATTTAGAGTAATTAAATATCAATAAATAACTCGATTTTTTTTAAGAATATATGTATTTTGAATTAGCTGAAGTCGGCGTTTGTATGAAATAATTGAAGAGAGCTTCTTTCTAGGAGGGTACTTTTATATGAGTAAATACTGTAAATGTTTTTCCCTACACAAAATGGTTTGATCAGATTTTTTTCACGCTCTGTAATAGCATGGATGGAGACATATTTCCCAGACTTTTTATGGAGAGCTAAATGTGTTTCCTACACAAAATGGTGTCTTGCTGGTTTGATCAGAATTTTCCCTTATACAGACTCAATGATTTCGTTCTCTGGAGACTTGATTACATCATAATGGGACTTACGGAACATTGTATAAGAATTCCAAATCATTTGGTCGATTTCCATTTCCATTACAGGCTAAAAATCCGAGAGAAGAAAATAATATACATGTCTGCATTTGCGGCACTCATATTGTGTTATTTATTTCCTATGGAATTTCTTTTCTGTGTCTTCACTAACCAACCAAGCACTTCAAAATTCAAGAAAGTCAGTGAAATCTAGGACTTTTTTGCGTTTATTTGAACGTTGTTGGTTATGTTTATTTAGTGACATTTTAAGCGTTTTTGAATAGTTTGAGTGAAAGTTTGGAATGAATGTATTGAGCACATAGTGAGTGATTTACAATTGTTTGGATCGGAGTGGGTTTCAATTTCACGATGTAACTAACATTAAATGAGTCTGTGCGTGACATTTTCAACAATTTATATATGGGCAACGTTAAGACTCAAATCAGCCTGTGCAGTCGCACAGTCTGATCAGAGTCTTCACTACGCACCCAATAGATGGCTACGCACCAAAACTATCTGCTTTCAACCCAAGAACGATTTAAATGCACTGTGTCATTGTCTAGGCTGCTCACTGTCTGGTCATCACGCACACATTAAAATGTTGGAAATGTCACGCACTGGCTCAAATGTCTGTCCATCACGCACATGCGAAATAGTTGGAAATGTTATGCGCCATCACAGAAGACTTGTGGCCGCACTTTCCAATTCTTTATCCGAATGAAATACATTCCATGTTTTATTAATGTTGTTTTCTGACAACAATAAGTTAACTTGTCAACGAATTTGAATAATTTTTATCATCAAAATACGGTTCTTAGGTACAGACATGTTTTTGTATCGATAAATTGAGAGTTGATTTATCGCTACAATTTCTACTAATCTTATTCGCATTCGAAATGGTTTTGCACGCAGAAACTCCCAGACACAGCCATGAAAAAAATATGTTAATAAAATAAATACCACCAAACCGAGTGAACTCATGGTATTTTCATGATAAGAAACGCTTACCATAAATAAGAAATTAATTTATAGAAGATTTACATAACGTAGAATTGAGAATGCGCATGATGCTTCCAGAAAAGATTCTTAGAAACGCCTTTATTCTCTAAGAGGACATACAGATCGACTTTATAAAACCTTCAAATTTAAAGAAAGTAAAGGGAAAGATGTTCTGGTAAAAATCATGCATATGCAAACTAGTTCTAAAAATAGACAGTCTGATATCATTTAATATTATCAGGCAGGTGATATCAGAAGTCAAAACAGGATTTGTTTCATACTAAAATCTTGTCCTAGAATTCTTTTCGAGAAAACAGGTATTCTATGAAACGATATTTAATTTAAAACTATTGCTTCAAATATCAATGTAAAAACGTCAAACAAAGTGTCTGGAACTCATTCTTGTTTCCCAATTCCAATAGAGCAATTGGAGTCAGTTACAGATTAGGGCATAATTTCGTTTCCAAGGACGATCGAAATTCTTTTACCGAGGAAAAAAGTGCATCTAATTGACCTTTAGATTACGAACTCATTTCCATACAATCTGACCTTTTTCTGTGAGAAGTGTTCAAGTGGTGCATGCGCATCAAAACTATTCTTATTTAGATTATTCATATCAATCAATCTTAATATTGCCTAAAATTATAATAAATATAGTCAATCCATACGGGATTGGCTATATTGACGATCGTGTGAGGACAATCTTGTAGATAGATCGATAAATATATAATACGTACTTAGTGTATTATATGAAAAAAAATATCTAACGAGATTGGGAGAATTTAGAATTGTCGAGGCTCTGCGGAGACAATTTTCTAATCTCATAACCGAGTTAGATATTTTTTCATACAATACACTAAGTACGTATTATAAATCTTATAGCCTCTTTTTTGTGTTCTTTTCGTCAATGTGTCTAACAGAAATGCAAGTTTCTAAACATAACTGCATTATACCATTGTTCTAAAAATAACTATGTGATATCATGAACAATATCATACGGGATGTTATCACACGGATGTTTGTATTGTTATAAGATAAATAGAGAATAATAGGTTAGTGTCTCAAAATATCAATGTTATCTGATCGAGGTTGGAAGAACTTATCAGGACGAGGCTTTGCCGAGTCATGATAATTTCTCGCAGCCGAGAACAGACAAAATTGATAGTTTAAGACACTTACATAGTGTTCTATTTATCGTGCATTAGTGGTCAGCGCTTAATTACATTAAACCATAAAAAAGGTGGAAGTGTATGCAATTGTTTCTAAAAATAGACTGTCTGATATCATGTTCTGTTATCACACAGGGGATACCAGGTTAATACAGGCTTCATTGCATGGTAAATGTATATAAATTGAATCAAAATAAGTGTTAATAATTTGATCATGTACATTGGTCGATAGAGTGTTTATCTGATGAATTGTTTCATCGGGCTTCTACCAAAATGCTAAATAACAGTACCGCTTGTGGTTTTTTGGCAATAGGAAATAAATATATTCACTTTCAAAAAGGACATCGAAGCTATCAAGGGGACAAATTAAGAATCTCTTTTCTTTTTCGACTTTGGATTTCATATCATGGGCCCCATCAATAAACTGACATACTTGGATAGTAATTTACATTTTTTTATATTCAATTGAAAAACAGTTTAACTTTGAAAATGACCACTTTGTCACGGCGACGACATCGACGACAAAGGAAAGGAATACACCGAGTCTTCTACACATTTATGATGGAATGGCCATGGAATGTGCAATTTCAAAAAAATAAATGTACAGAGTGCCCCAATTAAGGCTGGGATCAAATATAAGTACTTTTACAGTCCGCTCCGAGGCTAAACTGTACACTGGGTGATCCAAAAATTGTATCGAAACAGTCATCAGTGTTCATATTATTTATTCTCAGAACCGGCCTTGGAACCTCTCAGTGAACGGAGGACAGTCAATCAACAATTATGTCGTTTGTAATCACAAAATCAATATCCAGCAGACGAGACGATTAATTGACCAATTAATGACCTTCACCCCGTCTGGTCAGAATTAATCCTTCATCCTGTTATGGATGGTTTCAGTTACTCGAATCTCGAATTTACTTTTCTTGACGAATTTCTCAAGTCGAACTCAAATGCTGCATCAGCTTAAGAAATTAGCCTCGGGAACAGGTAAATGAATATTTTGATAATATTTAGTTGCACGATTAAATTAAAACGGCATAACAAGCAAATTTAAGAAACTGTATTGAATCTGAAGCAACCATATACGGTCAATGTTATTTGGCAATAACCTGCAATGACGCCCATACCCGATCTATAGTATTGTCAATCAATGAGATCGACAATATTAATGGTCGTGTATTGTCGATGTCGATATTTTTGACAATAACAATGATGATCAAACCAAGTTCGTTATTATTCTGCATTTCCGCTTATATCCGATATTTACTATTTTCAATCTAATAGATTTGCAAAATTGTCAGTCGTGCAATTGCGACATTGAAAATTGTTTAAAAAATATTGTCAATTTTATTTTCAAACCATATTTACAGTATACTGACCACTTCAATAAACTGGAATCAATGACCATAAGCCCTAAGACCTCTCGGTGCTTCCGCTCATATAGCGGAGGATTGAAAATATTATCGATTGTGGTAGGGCGATATCTAAGATTCGTTCAATATAATTGCCAACATCACTTTCAATGAAATTAGTCGTTTATGGGCCGCTTACTGAAAACGCCAACAACCAAAATACATAAATAGAGGAGAGAGAAACTTGACCATTCACAAGGTCAGTTTATCAAGTGACTGGTCAACAATGACTGAGTGATGGACTAAGCCATCTGTCAGAGCTTGTAAATCACCGCTTGTTTACTTCGAAAATCTGGTAATTATAAGTTAATCAAATTCACCCTGAATTCCATATGAAACTTTTGTATGATAGTTCAATCTGATCGAAAAGACCGAAGGAAGAATTTACTTTACGAAAAGGAAAATGTTAATTTCTTTTTTTAACGAGTTTTAACGCCGCTTTTAACAAGCTTCAGAGCGCCTGATTCGTGCGTGAAGATACAAAAACAGGTAAGTAGGTGTATCTTATTAAAGGGAGATAAAAATATAACGAAATTAGGAATATTGTATTATCTCCCTTGAATTTCACTGCAAACTCGCTCATGACACTCATTCAATTTCATTCAGAAACCATTCCAAAACTATTCACCTTGCCAATTTCATGATACTATTTTCTAAATAAATCTTTATCAAAATTATTAAATGTTTTTTAACAACAGTAATGTCATGCCAAAAATTTCTTAAATATTCAGTAACAAAGTTCTTTTGCTCAAAGGGCGTGTTTAATCTTTGCTTTCATTTCTTTGATTTCTTACTACATTGTTTTAAAAGATGTAGTTACGATGTCTTGCTCGTCAAAAGACGCATTTCTGGCAAGTGCGGGCATGGTTGCATAATTCAGTAAGACTGTGTTTTCTAATCAATAATTCATTGCACGCTGCATGTCTCCTCTGATTTCTAAATGCATCCGATAAACAAAATCAATCGCTTCCGTCTTTTAATCCTTTCCCATTTTTTCGGAAAGTTAGACAGGTTAATCGAAAGAAGTAACAGACGTGAAGAGAGAAAAGAAAAGTTTTTGTTTATTTGTTTTGCGGGACGGGGTTTATCGCCGATTCTAACAGTTTTCATTTAAATCGCTGCGACTTGAGTTCGTATTGAATGGATTCCTGGTATTTTTACATTTGATAACATAGTGAAATTGACTGTCATTCCGATCAAAACCATTCTAAATCTCTCACTCACCCTCCGTTCATTCATTCCAAAGACTCACCAACCATTCAAAAATACCTAAAATCACTTAAAAGGCAATATTAACAACTAGAATCTACACTCAAAATGAAAATCGCCAGAAAAAAATCCACTATTACACCAGCTTGATACAATTCTATTCAAGCGTTTGATTGGTTCGTGGAGACATGGAAAGCTGTTTATAGAACTTAAGCATATTTCATTAAAGGTATGTGATAAAAAGTGTATTACTTCCCTTAAATGTCATTCAAAATTTGCTCGGTACACGCATTCAATTTTATTCCTTATTCATTTCAAATTCATTCATTTTGTCAAATTCACGATGTTGTTTACTGTATGCTACAATCAGAATCTTTCTCCATAAAATATCTCATTTCCAACAATTTGACATGAGCGTTAAGTGCAAATCACCGAGCTGCCTAGACGACCCAATCGTGTAATTAAAACATTTTCTCAATGCCTAAAGGTATGTTGAGGCCATATTCATCTACAAAACGAAAAGTGAAGACCCTTGACGGACTGTGCGGATGCACAGGCTAGCCAGAGTCCTTGCTTGACGCACATTTGAAATTGTTGGAAATGTCACGCACAGCCTAAAATCATGTACATGTACAGGACGTTGTCATCATCACCCAAAATGATGCTGACAAATATAAAATCGTAAGTCAAATACTTAGGATATGTCTTGAGATTTTGTTTGCGACTAGCTGATTTTAACCGAATCTAGAATAGACTGAAATGTTATTGAGCGAGTCTTAACAAGCTTAATAACTTTTCTATTCAAGACGATGTTAAGATCAGATTGTATCAATATTGTTAGGATATGTCTTGAGATTTTGTTTGCGACTAGCTGATTTTAACCGAATCTAGAATAGACACAGTTGAACGCCCAGATGATTGAAACAGCACGGTAATATGCGATGGATGACGACATGATGAAGTCATTTACAATGTGATCCTACAAATTTGTAAGACAAAGACACAGTTAACAAGGTGAACGATTTTGATATGATTTTGGAATGAAATTGAAATGAAATTGAATTAGTGCAATGAGTGAGTTCTGGGTGAAATTTGAAATGCTAAATTTTGAGGGAGGCAATCCAATTCCGCTAATTTTGTTCAATATAAACAAAATTAGAGATACTTTTACTTCCCTTTAATAAAATTTGCCTACAAGTTCTATAAAAAAGCTTTCTTTTTCTTCAAGAACCAATCACACGCTTATAATTTCAGTTATATAAATGAACTAGTTATATTTATTTTGAATGTTGTTTCTGATCAAATATTTTCATTAATATTGGAGCGTTTTGAATGGCTAAGTGAATGGGTGAATGAAGCGCTGAGTGAGCAATTTAGAATGGTTTGGATTGAGATTAATGTCAACTTCACGATGTAACTAACTGTATCTCTGACGGACGTTCGTTATAGAAGACAAGGTTGAGTATGTGAGAAGCAAAGGTATTTGATTGCTTATATTTTAAGTATTTCGTGACGCCATGGGTAGGAATGGTTTTCAACGATCAAAACTAATGAGAACCTGTTCATAATTATGCCTATTAATTGTACACTACAAACATGTGCACACGAAATGAAAAGAATAATAATAAAGTCATTCACAAAAGTCCAAAGTAAAAAGTCGATCCGCGGTTTTGTTTTCTTGAAATTTTCTGTAAATAGTGCATGTCACTTACATGTATCCTTGCAGAACAGATAGGGAAAAACTTCATTCGGTTTACTTCTAAAAATATTTAGCGTATGTTAAAACACATATGCAGTTGTGGGGTTCCTGAAACAAATCGACTTTTAAGTCTCTAGTCTATGAAATTGACAGAACCTATTTGTATGAAAATGAGACATTACTATGTATTTGGGGTTTACCAGGCAAACTGTCTATGATGGGATTTGAATACAAAGAAAATGACCTCCTCGGTTCTAGTTATCTTATGAAAGAAGCATGATATAGTCGCTTTTTAGTTTTCTGTTTTGTATTTCTATAGTATGTAAGCCGCTTATTCGCACAAATGATGTATTAACTTAAAAGCTTTTTTCCTTGACGTCTCAGGAATGTATGCACATTCTTGGCATAAATCCTCACAAAAAGAAGAATCATAAAACAAAATTAGATACACAACAAGTTAAATTTGGCTCGTAAAATTCTGTTGTTTCTTTTTTTATACGAAAAACGGATTTGAAAGATTAAACAGTAAATTCTTGCAAGAAATAAGGGTTTTGCAGAAAATGCAGTCAAGTGATGTAACGTAAAGCACTCAAACTTAATTAAAACCGACTAAACGACGGTGATAATGTATATGCGGATACTTCAAGACGCTGCATTGCATGTGTCAATTAACACTTGGCCTGCTGAGTTTGAATTTGTTGTCAAACAATTTGCCAATTTTTCAGACTTTTTGATTGATCTGGCTCAAGTTTTCGCAACAACTGTCGAGAAGAAAGCAGGCAGTGTAGACTAAGATCAGACTGCACGTCTGTGCAGGCTGGTCTTAGTGTATACTGTCTCCAAAAGTTATATATACAGCAGAAATATTTCGAGAATAGCACAAAAAGGGTTAAAACTGACTTTTCGACCCAGATTAGTTTGTATGCAGATACTTCAAGACGTTGCAATGTACAGATAGTTTGTGTCAATTACCTATACATATACTGTCGCAGAGCGGACTTATATCCCCCACAAGCACTTTGTCAAATTGCAAGTGCTATTAGTGAATGATGTCCTTGATACAAATATTGAGATCATATGCAGCATTTGCATGCAGTTTCACGATTCTAAGTCGCTTGGTTCTTGAGTTCAAAAAAACAACAACACACAAGCCTTCAATCAAACTTTACCACATTGTTGTGTGTGAGAGTCCGGAAGCTGAGCAAAAAATGATTGTGACCTTGACCTTTGACCTACGTGACCCTTAAACAATAGGGTACCCCCTTGGGTCATTAGCAACATTTCATGGTTGTAGGTCACTTGGTTCTCGAGTTAGAGTCCGGAAACGAAAAAGGTCTACGGACGTACGGACGGATGGACAGACAGACAGACATGGTGAAACCAATATACCTCCTTTACTTCAAAGGTGGGGTATAATTAATGTAAAATATAATTGAAACTTAATTTATAATTTTAAAAAAAAGTGATGTTCTGTTACATTCGCGTAGATCTTAATGTTCGTTCCGCGAGTATTCTCTTGCACGTTTAACGTGTTCACCAAAGATTTCAAATTGTATCAAATAAGATCACATAAACATAGGCAACTCGCTTGACGTTATTTAGACTTTTTATGACCTCTTTTGATACATTAAAGTAAAATATATTTCTTTTTCAATAAATAAACAACGCATTATGTGCAATTGAGGTAATCGTTAATATACATTGTACTAGTTTTCTCTTTGTAAAACAAATAACAGCATGGAACGCGAAAATACTCGGTCCCTGAAGCAAAAGAAAAAAATACCAGTTGATGGTGCAGGGAACGCGAATATACTCGGTCCATTAAGCTAAAGAAAAAATACCAGTTGACGGTGCAGGGAACGCGAAAATACTTGGTCCCTTAAGCTAAAGTACAAATACCAGTTGACGGTTCAGGGAACGCGAAAATACTCGGTCTCTTAAGCTAAAGAAAAAATACCAGTTGACGGTGCAGGGAACGCGAAAATACTCGGTCCCTTAAGCTAAAGAAAAAAAACCAGTTGACGGTGCAGGGAACGCGAAAATACTCGGTCCCTTAAGCTTAAGAAAAAATACCAATTGACGGTGCCTTGATATTCGAATATCAAAGCACCGTCCACTGGCATATTTCTTTAGCTCAAGGGACCGAGCATTCTCCCGTCCCCCGCTGTTATTTGTTATACAAAAAGCATATATAAAACATTAAATAGCTGTTTTTATAGCTGACATATAGTAGATCTAATTATCTTATCGTAATGTCGGCATATCTGACATTCCGTCGAACAGATTCTTTGTTACGTTTGTAAAGTGAAACATGGAAGCCTATCCTTAGAGGCCGAGCCCGGATAGCTAAACGGTATTGTATTGGGCTTTCAATCCTGGGGTCGAGAGTTTGTACCCCAGCTATGACATCTTTCCTCCGACTTTCACCCGACATTTGACAATAAAAGTCAATGTGACGCGAGTTACATGTCTCCTACCAATTGGTGAATGATAAGTAGAAAGACCTTGGGCCCGTTTTACTAACCATCTTACGATCTTTTTTGCGTAAGACAAAATTAAAGTTGCTTCTACAGAAGTAACTTAATATGGAATTCTGCCATGCATTATCTCATTGGAATCGTCTTTTCAAGACGATTCTAATTGGATATTGCAAGGCAGAATCTTATAATATGGGTGAAAGCACGAGATACGATTTGTGATTTTGACGTACGCTCATTTTTTGTAAGAACTGTAGTAAAACGTGACCATGATGGCTCGGATGATAGTTAATAAAAGTAGTCGCTTTTAAACAGAAGGATCGCTTGGTATGTGCGAGAGTGTTATTGCATTAAGAAATAAACTGACAATTATCAATGAATCATATGTTGTTGAAACTCATATGAATCGTCTCAATGTGACGATTCGTATGAGTTCAAGCGACATATGAATCACGAGAGACGATGATTGGTCTCATAGGTATATCCTTTACCACAGCGAAACTTTTTTGTCGGGTCAATTGAAATGATCAATACCTATTTAATTTAGTTGATTATTAACAAGAATTGATAAATTGAACGTACATCTAAATCGACGCTTAGACTTACTTATAACCGGAAATAAACCGTTGGTCAAGACCGCCAAAATTATTGTCGCGATTGTCCTTAAAGTTTCACAAAAGTACATAAACTGTAACTGTAGTAATGCACTTGATCATACGTCATTGTTGCAAATCAAAAACTAATTGCTGTACAACATTTATTTTGTACCTTAAA
This sequence comes from Fragum whitleyi, assembly GCA_948146395.1. Taxonomy (NCBI): domain Eukaryota; kingdom Metazoa; phylum Mollusca; class Bivalvia; order Cardiida; family Cardiidae; genus Fragum; species Fragum whitleyi. The sequence goes on along the minus strand of OX411557.1, from coordinate 30,266,079 downwards.
TAGAAAGTACTAACCGATTGGAAAATACGAACAAAGCGGGATTCACGCAAGATCAAAACAGTTTAGAAAACGAATTAATCAGGATTCAATATAAACGTTTTTATCACATTTACAGATCACGTGACCAATATTATTGTTGGTTTATGCCACCTCTTTTGTACGACATTATTGACCAAATTACATTGCATGATGAACCCCGAAGATCGATTAACATCAGAGGAGAATGTTACGAGTAGTAACCTCATTCTTTTAAGTACATTCGAGGCTCGCTCAAAATGAGCAATTCAATCGCGAGTGCATTTGCAAAAATAAATGACCCTCTTTTGTGCAGAAACTGCGCTAAATGGAACTATCTTGGAACCCCGTTGATATATTTGAAAATGGGAATTCCAACCAACAGATCTAAACAAGAGGTCCCATTTTGAGAAGATTTTGCAGAAATATCTGCACAAAATGAAAGGTTTCAATCTTGGTCGGTCTGCGCGACTCGAGTACACTGACCAGGGTGAGAACATTTAACAACATCGTGAAAATGATAAATGAATCATTTTGAAATGAAATTGTTGAATGATTATGTTGAGCGAGTTTTGAGTGAAATTAAAGGGAAGTAATCCAATATCGCTAATTTTGTTCAAGATGCATGTTCTCGAGGACCAATCAGATACTTTAAATAAAATCGTAGGATATTTTGATCGATTTGAAATTAATGCTGGTTACCTTTAACGATTTCGAAATGTTTCTAATTATTTTGGATAGTTTTTTATTGATTTGGGCGAGTGTTTGGAATGAATGAATAAATGGGGCGCTGAGTGAATGAATTAGAATGATTTTGATGTTTTTAACTGTACTTTTCCTCCTAGATGGTCCCTTTTGACCTGTCGAAATTCAGAGTTTCTTTAAGGAGTTACGGGTGTCCCCATTTCGAGTGACGATTTCAATTGTCACCATGTACTACCAGAAGGCCCCTTTTTACCTGATGGGTCTTAAATCATACTAAAGACATCTCAAAGGAAATCAATGGCTCTAACTATCTGTTGAGTAAGCTCTATCCATAATAAAGGATTCGATTTAATGGCGTTTTTCTCTATTGATGCTGAAATTCTTGGCTCATTAAATAAGGCGGTTTCCAAGGTGTCTTGTGTTGTTAATTAATGAGGTCATTTCAACAAGAATTGATTTTCATAATCATTGTGATAGAAATCGAAGGTTTGACTCGAACATTCTATGATAAAAGATTAATTAGAAAATACGATACGATATGATTTTATTTAAATACATTCATTACTAACCCAAACTAGACTGACGTAAAATATAGCACAAGTTAAAAGCGTTGTTTTCCATTTCAAGTGCATCAACAAATTATATATATGCGACCCGTCACGCGAAAAGAGACTATCAGGGTAGCGCGTAAAGTGTCGACCCTTGTCAAACTGCGCAGACTGACTAGGATCGAAACATTTTGCAACGCCCTTATTTTCTGAATCTAGAAAGATCAAGCTACCTCCCAGTATAAGAATTTTTGAAATGCGACTTCTGGTTGACATACACAAGAGCTAATCCGAGATGGTATATATACCTATTAATGCCTTTTGAAAAAACAACTACAGACTCGAATATTTTTTCATTTTTATTTTTTATTTTGCACACACATGCGAGAAAATAGATGTCAATAGAATTTTGTGAGAAAAAAAAGATAGATACATAAATTTGATAAGATATATTTCCTTCAGACTCCGTCTACTTTTTTGTGTTTCAAAACTATTTTCAAAAGCTCTTAAAACTTGTTTATCTTAATTTCTTTAAACCTAAAGAAAAAATGAATTCTACTGTTATTCAAAATAGCTGAAATTGCAAAGGGTCAGAGATGCCATGCAAGAATGAATAATTCCTTGCATACTCATTTTGTTTATACAGACGAGCAAACAAGGAAATTCTGAGCCTCAAAATCGACCACCGGTAAATTCCTAGCCATGACAGCTTATCCGTCTGCAAATCTATTATTAGGCTATTAATTTCAAGAGTCAGCCAAGATAGAATGCTTGACCTGGGTCAATTTGGTGTTATTGTTAGATTGGATAACAAGCTATAAAGCAATGCATTCAGTGTAGCCTTCAACCCTGGATCTGAGATTTTTTCCTCCAAATCCAGCAGATAAGATGTACAGTTAAAACGACAAACTGCCCAGCATGTTTCTGATTTATAATGTCTTAATTACCCAAAGCACTGGCAGCAGACCCCTGGTTTGTTTATTTGTTCTGGGTCAATGGACATTCTGATGAATCAACGGAATATTTCTTTTTCTTCAATTCATACTGTAAGAACCGGTTTAAATGAATTTCTTCCAAAAATGACAATTGCTTGATAAGTCATCTAATTCCTGGAAAATTTGTTTCTTTTGTAAAAAATAACGATTAAAATTATAACAACAATAGTAAAAGAGAAATAGAAATTGAAATGTACATCTTCTTAAAATGTTATTATTTTGTAATTTTTGAAAATGAAATAGACATATCTTTATACATGTACTAAGTTTTGCATATCTTTTTGAATACTTTACGCATGTCTTACAGCACCTCCATATCCAAAAACATAAGACCTTATGATTGAGATGGTGTGTGCATGGCTTACATGTGGACATAAGTAAATTGCATTTATAAACAGAAAGGCCTGTTTTGATGATAATAAATCATTATATTATATCTTGATCGATATCGAAAACTACTTATCCCTGTGTTGTGGAATCCTGAATTTTATCTGTAAAACGTGTTCCTCTCAAACCACAAAGAAATGTCATGCTCATGTTATCAAAGCATCACCATTAGAGCATTTTTTTCATTCTGGAGACGGGTGTGGAATTCCCTTACCCGACTTGTCCGACACAGCCCCTTTTCCCCTTGTGGGCAAGTACATTTTTCTAGGCCACTTGTCCGTGGACAACTAAATACCACAGCAAATCTTTAAACAGTACTCAAAAGATCTAGGAGAAAAAAACAAAATCCTAGTGTTTGTATCAAATGATAGGAAGTATTGTTTTTAATGAAGAAAATGCTGGGTTACAGCATTTTCTTCATTAAAAGAAATGTTTTCTCAATATTTATCTTTTTTGCAGACATATACATTTTCATCCCGGACAAGTAGAAAATCGACTCTTACTTGTCCATGGATAAGTTGAGAAAATTCGTATTTCACAGCCCTGGTAAAGAAATATTAAGAATGACAAATCAGTTACATTCTTGCTTAGAAATCATAAGAGTGGCAAATCGTTTTTCTAGGCCATGGACAAGTGGACAACTAAATACCAGAGCAAATCTTGGAATAGTACTCAAAAGATCTAGGAGAAAAAAAAACATCCTTGTGTTTGTATCAAAGGGTAGGAAATATTGTTTTTAATGAAGAAAATGCTGGGTTACAGCATTTTCTTCATTAAAAACAATGTTTTCTCTACATTTTTTTTTTTTGCGGACAAGTTCATTTTCACCCTGGACAAGTAGAAAATTGACTTTTACTTGTTCATGGTTAAGTTGAGAAAATTCATATTTCCACAGCCCTGGTAAAGAAATACTAAGAATGACAAATCAGTTACGGTCTTGATTAGAAATCATAAGAATGGCAAATCGGTTAAGTATGGAAATAATAATAATAATAAAAAAAAACATCCTCTTCCTCTCCATACTTAATGCCTTGGGTATTTTTTCATTCTGGGCTTTCAGCATATGTTTGCATGCTTCTTTCATCAGAAATAAATTAATTTTTTCTAAGTATGATACGGTCAGATTTTTTGTGTTTACAAAATAAATAGTATTTCAATCAAATTCGACAAAAGGATATTGATAGTCAAATATTGCTCATGCGAGTTGCAACTTTAAATTACCCATACCTAATTTTGATCTGAAAGAGAAAGGGGTTATAGGAGAAATTTGAAAGATTTATGCTCTTCTATTTAGAAAGAGAAGATTGGTGGTGCATCCTTCTTAATTTTATATCCGGGATATGATACTTTTGATAGAAGATTTTCAAACATTTTATTCTTCAATTGTTTCTGTGTAAAATCTAGGATTCCATAGCATAGGAAGTTCAAGTTCATTAATGTTGGGGCAACAATTTGAATTTTTTTGAAGGTGCGTCATCCTACATCCACAAGTTCTCTAAACATCTCCTCCTAGCCAAGTAGGCTAACCCGATGAAACTTGGCTAGATCGTTTCTTGATTAAAGCTATGCCAAATTATCAAAAATATTGATTGATTGAGTGGAGTTTTATGCCGCTTTCAACATTTTTTCAGTTATATCGGCTGGAGCACCTAACAATGGATTCCTGGTATTTCTCTCACCAGTACAACCATAACGTCCTTTCCTAGCATCCAGTTGCTATCTCACATATGTCTACGATTATCAACCCATCGGTGTAAGACATGAAGTCAGAAAGAATGAGTGCCGCCGTCGGGGTTCGAACCCGGGACCTTTAGATTGACAGTTCAACGCGCTACCAACTGCGCTATGACGGCGGCTCAAATTATCAAAGAGAAATATATATAAATAAAATCGACCCTTAACTCCAGTTGACACGGCAACTTAAAGGGGAAAATATGAAAATCTTCAAAGATCTTCTTCCCTGAAACCAGGAGGAAGATAGCTTTCATAATTGAAACTAGTATATAGCCTCATCTAGTGGACCTTTTCCAAGTTTGGTCATATCATGCACCTGGAATTAATCTTATTTTGGCTCCACCCAGGCACTCTTATATTACCGGTACATAGAAATAAGAATAAAAAGTCTTAATAAAAATTAAATTCTCTGAAACCAGAAGACAGACATCTTTATTTTATGGTATGCAATTTCATCTTGTTGACCGCTTTTTATTTCATATCAAGCTGCATACCTTTAAACACATGAGCTGAAACTGAAACATTTTAGAAAAAATCCAAATAGGGTTTTGAATTAAACAATAAATATAGTTAAATGATTTAAGTAATTATATCTATAAATAACTGTATTTGTGTCTAAAAACTATATCCTGAAGAGATATAAAGTAAATTAAAGAGCACCGCCTACGGGTGCCTACGCTCGGCTGTTGACTGCTATATGATGAAAAAATCTAAGTAAAAAAGGGGCATTATTTGCACGAAATGCATAGATTCTCTCCCATCCTCTCTCTCTCTCTCTCTCTCTCTCTCTCTCTCTCTCTCTCTCTCTCTCTCTCTCTCTCTCTCTCTCTCTCTCTCTCTCTCTCTCTCTCTCTCTCTCTCTCTCTCTCTCTCTCTCTCTCTCTCTCTCTCTCTCTCTCTCTCTCTCTCTCTCTCTCTCTCTCTCTCTCTCTCTCTCTCTCTCTCTCTCTCTCTCACTCACTCTGTGTGTTTTAAAATAAAATGGCGTTATTTTTGTGAGTATGATAAGACACTATAAATATTAGGAAAACATAGTGTAAAAGAAGAAACTATAAAAACGATTCTTCATTTTCAATATTGTTTTCTATCCAAAATATACAAAGTTGTATTAATTTTATTCGTCTTCTTTTTAGAATTTCAGAAACCAAAATTTGTCGTCTCCAACTGCATTGAATTTTGACATAGTTTCTGTCATCTCTTTATGTATTTTAAAATCCATAGCCGATTGTTTCACATTCTTATGGTTGTCTTCACCTTTTTCACTAAACTCCATTATGAATCAATTACCTGTGATGGAATGGTTATATATAGACAAACCTCAAATTATGTGCTTACAATACAGATAGTCAGCAGAAAAGATTTCTAATCAAATTTTCAGTGCAAGACTGCAGTGTTTGTTAGTATTTTATAAAGACATTTACTACAGTTTTCCCAATGGCATCCAATCCCTCTTTCAATATTAAATATGAAAGTATCCAGAGAGAGAAATCAGCGCAAGCTGTACTCTGCGAGGATGGCTTATCATAAAATCTTAAAATAACACTCTGGGGTCAGTATCTCGGCTGGGTCAAGAGGGGCATCTAAACAGACCCAGTAATTAATAGCATTTTAATAGATTATGGAACAGATAACCTGTCAGACAGTCAGATTTACCGTGGCCTCAATTCGGAGTAGAAATTCGGGGTTGTGGGACACAGTGCATTGAGAAAGTCTGCTTATCAGTGAAGTAGAGTTTTTAGTGACCAAAACCTTGTAACTACATTATTCATAAGCTGGACTTACACGGTTTGGTCGCCCTAAGATTATATATTTGATTTTTTCTGTGCTCTTGCTCAATAATTCTATCAAACTTTTGATTCCAGAATATTCACCTGAACCCTCTTGCTGATTAAACAAATAAGCCCTCTTACATTTGACAAACATAATGAATATTTAAGTTTAGTAACACTTCAAAAAGCGCAACTATCAAATGAAAAGGGACCGGAAGCAAATACTGTATTCTAAAAAAGGGGTTTTGTAATAGAGCCTGTTTTACAAACTAAATAATAGTATTCAATTTGTTACAATCGCGTTCTAAATCATTATGAAAAAATAAATAAAAAAAGTTAAAGCACAACCATTTTCAGTCAGCACAGCCAGAGCAGAGTTGATACTTTTTACACTTTCAAGGTGCTGTCTTTTTACCGAACAAGTTTAGAAAGATTTTTTTGGGGGAAAGGAATGCAAAAAAGGATCAAAAGATCAACTTTTTTACATTAACATGTTTATATAATTTAATACGTGATCAGTTTCTATTCTGAGATACACATTTCTCAATGTTTTTCATATATTTTTACAAGTATTTTAATGAAATCTTATTGTATGATTTACTGAAAACCGGAATTTTAGTTAGAAAATTCAGTTAAAGTTCATTTCCATTAAACTATCCTAGACAAGTACATGTACCTATAATATAAAACAGTTTTACTCAAAAGACCATAATTTTAAGCTCAAGTTGATTTGCTATGCTTACATAACTTACATAAAGTATACCGGTATACTGAACAGCATTGAAAACGCGGTAATTTTTAGCTCGCCTGGGACGAAAGTCTCGTAAATGCTATTGTCATACCCTAGGATGTTGGCGTCGGCGTCAGCATTTGTGTTGGCGTCCGCATTAGGTTAAAGCACTGATTTCAAAATGACCTTGAGATAGTGACTTTGACCCTTTTAGAAAACTTTAACCGAAAAAACTTTAACCAAAAAACTTTAATTTTGCTTTTGTTTTCTGAATGCTTTACTTAGGGACATCATTACTTCATATATGCACTCACCAGGTGATATGGTTATACCTTAGACCAAGTACCTTGTCATTTTGATATTGACCTTGACCTTTTATGGACTTAGAAAAACTTTAACCAAAATCTTTAATCAAAATCTTTAACCTTGCTCATTTTATTTGAATGATTTTACCTAGGGACATGATTACTTCATAAACAGTCTCACTAGGTGACAGACTTTCGTTGGTTACCAAGGTCCTTGACATTTTGACCTGACCTGACCATGACCTTTTATGGACTTTGAAAAACTTTATCCAAAGGCTTGAATAAAAAAGACTTTAACCTTGCATATATTTTTCGAATGATTTTACCTAACGACAACATAACTTCATACACACACTCACTAGGTGATAGGCTTTCACTGTTACAAAGGTCCTTGACATTTTGACCTTGACCTTCGAACTTTCATTTTGGACTTCGAACCAAAAACTTTTTTCCCTTGCTTATATTTTCTGATTGTTTTATCTAGGGACATTATTACTTCATATACACTCCAATCTGGAAGTCGTGGGTTCGATCCCCGGTGGCGGCAAATATCCTTTCCGACGTTTGTCTCTCACCAATGGGTAGATAATCGTAAACCTATGTGAGATAGCAGTCGGAGGCTAGGAAAGGATGTAATGGTAGTACGGGTGAAAGAAATACCAGGAATCCACTGTTAGGTGCTCCGGCCGCCGCGATATAACTGAAATAATGTTGAAAGCGGCGTTAAACTCCATTCAATCAATCAATCAATACTTCATATACACACTCACTAGGTGATAGGCTTTCAGCAGAGACCAAGCTCCTTGGTATTTTGACCTTGACTTTGACTTATTTTGGACTTGGATAAACTTTAACCAAAAAAACTTTAACCTTGCTTATATTTTCTGAGTGATTTTACCTAGGGACATCATAACCTAATACAAAAACTCACCAGGTGATAGCCTTTCACAAGTTACCAAGGTCCTTGATAATTTGACATTGACCTTTTATGTACTTATAAAAACTCTAACAAAGAAACTTTTAACCTTGCTTATATTTTGCGAGTGCTTATACCTATGGCCATTATACCTTTATTTCTTTCTTATTTCTAAATACGACTGATATATTTTAGATCATAGACTTTAACAAAAAATAATGACCTTGAACTTAGATATTTGGTCAAGTGTTGTTTGTAACTAGCTGCAGTATGGGCTTGCTTTGTTTTCCGCTGATAACTCTTGTTTTGTTTCTCGTGCACAGTTGCATGTAAAACGAAAATGTGTCATTGTATCATTATTTGTATCTACACACTCTCATGTTTTATTCAAGCGATTTTAGAATTGCCTCTAGACTCGAGCATGTGCACGGTGGGCAGATTGGTGAACTGTTGACCAATTTGTGAACACTAACTTCATTTGAACATGTTCATCCAACAAAATCGCATAAAAATACATTCGAAAAAATGAAATTACAACAACAATCAAAATAAAAAAAGGCATGACAATTAGACATGCTTGGGAGCGATACTTTGTCTCAGCTGGTTAGTGAGGTTACTACAGGATTTCTTGAGCACTCTCAGTCAGATATGCTTCGTCCCAATCCCCGTCAGAAAAGAATATCAAAGCCAAACGAGACAATAACGTTGTTTTATGTCATGTTTAAATAACGAAATGATAACGGAATGAGGACCACAGCATTTTTGTTTTATCATAACATTACGAGGAAAACAAATTTTTGACACTGAATTAATTTCTTTTCCAAAATTTTTAAATAAGTCCCCGTAAAATTTGTTAACCATCTAGCCTTTATAAACACATTTTTGTTCAAGGTATTAAACCAACAAAGTGTATTTTCTCTGTATTTTCATCAATATCATCATAAAAAAAGATGACACGTTTCCAATGTGGTTCAATATATTTTAGATATTCCTTGGGTTTTTAGGATAATGAGTCACATATAGGATTTTATTCCCCTATCAAGGAAATGATTTGACATATTTTTTCCTCTCATTAGAATATAAAAATGAAACCAATCATGCAAAAAGGGAACGTATGAGATTTTCTTTGCCAAGAGGTCCCATTAAATACAAGAGTTGTCGGAGGACGGCAAAGCTCTACTATTCAATGTGCTGGATAGTTACAGCAAAACAATATCGACATTGGAAAAAATCCATTAAATGAAAGCCAAGAGAAAATAACCTCTGTCTAGATGCTTATGTTATGGTCACAGAATCTTGTGCAAAGTTTCCAAGCAAAAGCTTAAGTAGAAATAGAATCATAACTGATATACAACATTTGCACATATAAACTTAACCAGGATATTTTAAGTCCGAAAAGTTTAATTCCACAAAATTCAATATCCGAGTAATGAATCTTTGTCTAGAGGGTGATGGTATTGTCACAGAAGCATGAGCAAAGTTTCCAAGCAATAGCCTAGATAGAAATAGAGATAAAACTGATATACAACATTAGAACGTAAAAACTTAACCAGGAATTTCTAAGTCCAAAAAGGGTTAAATTCTACAAAATTGAATATAAGAGTAATGAATCTAATCAAGAGGATGATATTATGGTCATAGAAGCATGTGCAAAGTTTCCAAGTTAAAGCTTAAATAGAAATGGAGATATAACTGATTTACAACATTTGCATGTAAAAACTTAACCAGGAATTTCTAAGTCCGAAAAGGGTTAAAATTCCACTTAATTCAATGCCATGGTAATGAATCTTTGTCCAGTGGGTTATACTATGGTCACAGCAGCATGTACACAGTTTCCAAGCAATAGCTTTAGTAAAAACAGAGATTTTCAACACTTGCACGTAAAAACGTAACCAAATCATTACGCCGAGTCAACACGACGCCCGGGTGACCGGAATAGCCCCCCCTTCTAGGAATAGTCGAACTAAAAAGTATACAGGGTGGAAGATTGATCAGTCTAAATTCAGAAAATCAAGCATGTGCAAAATTTGTTTACCCTAGCCAGCCAGTGCAATGTACAAAGTCTGACTAGGATAGATACTTTAAGCACTACCAGATTGCTCCTTTTTGCCTGATAGGTTATAAATAGACAAACAAGGAGGAGACAAAAACACTAAAGATCGTCATGATAATGGTGGTGATTCTTTTCAATGATTTGAAATAGAGATAATGACTAAATAGAAAGCAGGCTTTGTAGGCTAATATCAGCCAGTACTTCTATGACAGCTTATCTTAGCCTATACTGTCTGCCAAAGCTTTTTAAAGCAGGAAAATAATATCATATTCACAGTTTCTATAAATGTATTACTGTCCTGCAGAAAGATCTGTATTTAAACTTGTATAACTTCTAATCAGAAATTTAAATAATGAAAGGTATAATCTTTTGTTTTGGTGATTTCTAGCATGCTCATATTTACCCGCTGAATAGAAAATATTTGTTTTGAACCATTTAATATAAATTGTGCTAAAATTGTCTAAATTGAAAAGTCTTTCCGAAATGATAACATAATAAATTCACTCCAGGTTGGTTTGTGGAAATGTCAGATACATGAAGTTACGGATTAGAAGTTGGTTTTAGTTTGCTTCAATACTTAAAATTGAATACAAACGTATTAATCAACCTGCTGAGCCAGGAATCAAAAAGTCAAGAATGATGTTGGGATACCATTATGGAACAATGAAACATTAGCTGGCCCCTCAGACTGTCCATTGACCCTGGTAAAATAAACAAATGTGGAAGTGCTGCCAGTACCATCATTAATTAGATGTTATCAATCAATTACATGCTGGGCAGTTTGGTATTTTAACGGTTCACCTTTAGTGGTGGATTTTAGGTGATAAACCCGAGATTAGGGCATTTATGTAGGACTGTATATTGCAGATCGATAACAGAAAGATCAGAGTGACTCACGCGCCTACATGTGTTTGTAAAAGAATTACCAAGCTTTCCCGTGAATCAGTCAAACGGCATGAATCATGGCGGCTGCCTGTGTCTAGAAATGTCTCAAACGGCTCGATTTTCTGAACTGATATCAATAACGCTTTTCCTGAACTTATCTAGACAGGGGAAGTAAAATTTTTACTCTAGTACATAGAGAGTTAAAATATTTTGAAAATGCATTTGAAATTTGTTAAATTTTTGTAAGGGGGAGGGGGCGGTTGTCGCTGCACATATAATCCCTTTCTTTCCGCTTTATAAGACACTCAAGCAAAATGCCGTGACGCATTGAAAAAAAAAAAAACTTGTGGACAATGCAGAAATCAATGCATTCGTTTCCCACAAACTTCGGTACCCCTGACTATGCGAAGATAGGTTTCTTATTATCAATAATATTACATAAGCTTAAGAATGTCGTCTGCAGTTTTGATTATATTGTAACGAACCGAGCGACTAGACAGACGTCTATAAAGGCTTCAATATACATGAAAGTAAGACGAACATGGAACTATTGAACAAAATTTTGCACTGCATGTATGTATATTCCCAGAAAAGTTTCAAATTCTATCACCATATGAAATCATGAAGTTTTCGTGATTCATAGTGCATAAAGAGAATTCCTTTTTTTATCATGAGTATGTCTAATTGTCATAACTTTTATCAATATTATTACTAATGGATACGTGAAAGTATGTAATACATGAACCTTTGAAAGAGATACACTTTTTAGAATAATAATCTCCGATGGGTATAATTAATCGTGAAGCACACGTGATCCATCCAGTTAACTTTATAAAATGTTACCCGCAAGTTCGCGAATCTATGTAGAACGTCTAATAAAGACCCTCGTTAGACTGCGCGAACTGTGCAGGCTGATATTGGTCGAAACTTTTATTAATGTTTTTTTTTTTTTTTTTTTTTTTTTTTTTTTTTAATTTTTTATCTAGAATGATCATTCTGCCTTCTTGTATTAGAATTTTGTAAAATGCGGTTGACATTTCAGACCGCCGAAATAAATATGCTGTAGATTGACCATTTAACATTCAGACGATGTATTAAAAGCACGTGACCGGTCACATGGAAAAGAACAATCCCGGAAATGCAAAAAGTATCGACGCTGGTCAGATTATGCAGGCTTTGAAGGCTGACCAGGATCTATAATTACCGCTTAACAGGTACATGTAAATGTTTTTCGAAAGGCGACTACTGCTCTGCGTTCTGGATGACAAAACGGTGCAAACTGTTTGCAAATTATACCCCGCTTTACACACAAAGGCACGTTTGCACCGTTTTGTTATCATGAACGCACGACAGATCAACCTGTCCTGGATTCACTGTGTGTTGCAAATATTTATTTTACGGAGTTCCCAGATGGTCCATTTAGGCATGACTGGTTACATTTGATTCTCAAACCAGGAGTGTGGAATTCCCATGCCCGACTTGTCCGACAGGCGCTTTTCTACTTGCGGGCAAGAACATTTTTTAGGCGACTTGTCCATTGACAAGTAAATACCTGAGCAAATCTTGATACAGTACTAAAAAGATCTAGGAGAAAAGTAATCCTTTTGTTTGTATCAAAGGGAAGAAAACATTGTCTTTAATGAAGAAAATGCTGGGTTAAAGCATTTTCTTCATTCAAAACAATATTTTCTCGATATTTAGCTACTCACTTTTTTGCGGACAAGTTCGTTTTGATCCTGGACAAGTAAGAAACCAGCTTTTCCTTGTCCGGGGACCAGTGGAGAAACTCTGTTTTTCGAAACCCTTGCTCAAATGTATTGCATATTGTGCCATCAATGAGTAGCCCGCCTTTTTTATGACATAAATTACGATAATGTCATTTATTGTAGGTGTAAAACAAGATGACTTGACCATCATCAACTCCCACTCAAGATCGTTAAAGCCTCAAATAGATCTGCACTGAAGGTCCAAATGCCATCACTGCACTACTGAGTCCGTGAAGAATAAGTCCATGGTTATTGGATATGTGAAATCCACGTCCTTTAAAAATTATGATATACATTTTTTCAATACCATGATTTGAAGACCTTCTGAATGTTGTTTTCAATATACTTCAAAGGATAAAAAGTTGTGTTCTTTTTAACTATCGTACAAACGCAAAAGAAACCTATTCTTTAAATCAAACTCCTATTTTTCGAATGAGGCTATTGCTCAAACCAAAAAGAAAAATACCCATCAAATCCAACTAAGTCCTATGAAAATTCATTTGAAAAAAAAAAAATCAGTTTACCACTCTCTTAACTCAGCAGTTTTGTCAGACCCTGATGCAAGTCCTTATACTCGCTGGATTTTTTTTTCTCAAACAAAAACTACATAAATGACCTTAGTTTCCGAAATGGGGCTCAATAATGAGGTGTATGATATTGAAATATTGAAATTGAATATTTGGTGACGTTTATGACCCGTTTATACCTGCCGCCAATAATATGACACCTAAAATATCAATTTCAGCAATAAAAACGAACCGGAGGGCATAAATCCTGACATACCAATTGGTATTGAATGGACAGTGGACTACTGGTTAATGATTTATTATAAATAATCATCAACGACCCTCCAGGCTATAGTGTAATTTATCTTATAACTATACACATATCTGTATGATAACATCCTGTATGATATTTTTTATGATATCACATAGTTATTTTTAGAACAATGATATAATGTGGTAATTTTTAGAAACTTGCATTTCAGTTAGAAACATCGACAAAAACAAGACAAATAGAGGTTATAAGATAAATATAATACATACTTAATGTATTGTATGAAAAAAATATCTAACTCGGTTGTGAGAATTGATAATTGTCTCGGCAGAGCCTCGACAATGATCAATTCTCCCAACCTCGTTAGATATTTTTTCTCATACAAAACACTAAGTACGTATTATATATATACATGCTTTCGTGTCTATTTCAATTCATACTTGTCAACTTTTTACTAGGCAACCTCCCATGATGATTTTTTTACTATGTATACATGTCAAAAGTGCAATTCAAAGTAAAAGAAATTATAATAGAAAATCAATCCTCAGGGAATAGTAATAATAACATAAAACACTGTTTACTTCAACATCATAATTCGGCATAATTGTCTTTGTCAAAATATACATATATTTTTCATGATAAAGGCTTTTTTTGACGAAATAATGAAATTTAGAGTATTTTGTAAGGTAATGTTTTTCTAAAGAAAATGTTAACTGTTTTTTTATCCGCATTCAGATGAATAAAAATATCTTTGAAAAAAGAGAAGTAACCTTAAAATGGAAAATTTTTAGAAACTGTAGTGGGGCTTCTCAAAACCAAATCGACATCCACTTTTAAACAAATAAAGATAATGACTTAAGAAAATTACGATATGATACTACTCAAGATAGAACTAAGAATTTTGTTTAAATATGTTTTAACGCCACTTTCTTTAATCGCTAGGAAAATATGTCAATCAGCTTCCGGATGATGCATTAGATTTTAATACAAACATAATCAATTACAAATGCATCCCTTGTTTTTATCCAAACAATTGTGCTTCAATTAACGTGTTACATTACGACAACTAGAATCGATCTATCGACGCAAACCTGCACAAAGAACAAGCAAGACTTTGACAAATGAAGCTCTGCCAGTAATGGCGTCGGCCTGGCTTAATCTATTTATAGATCTTTATCGCCATTCTTCTGACGTCATTGATCTAATTTAGAAACTTCCTGTCTACCGACATGTCGCGATTTTAGTTTTATCATCTGCAATTCATCGTTAAAGCTGCGAAACCCGTGTTTGAATAACGAGGTTTATGACACAATGTCTTTTAGAGCGCAATTTGTAATTCCAATATATCACAGACAACCGTTCGCAGTCGTGTCAATATAACTTATCAAAGGCACCCTTGAATCTTTTGAAGCAAAACTTACAAGACTCTCCCAACCGATTTAAAACTTTTAACACGAATCTTTCGGGTATGTACAACTTTTAGGAAGACAACTTATATAACATGAAGGGTACATGCTTAAATTTGGTCTTTATTTCCAATTGAATAGGAAGAGAATAAACAGAATGTTATAGGAAGGCAGCACGTTATAACTTTCACACGAAGCATCCCCCTTTTTTATCGACGCAACAAAAGATCACAACACTGTGGTGGAAGGCGCATGATTACTCTTTAAGAAAAGTTGATTGAATTATAAATGAAAACACGTGCATAGATGAGTTCACTGACATACGGAGGCACGAACAGTCCGAAATGTGACCAAAATACACATAAATTGCTGCGAACTTATTCTACAGAAAACTTATCAAAGTTCTAATCTTACTAAGTTTTAGTAAACAACATCCTGAAATTGACAATGTAAATGATTTTGGAATGATTTAGGAATGAAATTGAACGAGTGTGAGGAGCGAGTTTTGAGTGAATTTAATGGGAGGTAATTCTATATCGCAAATTTTGTTCAGGATGAACAAATTGAGCGATATTGATTACCTCCCATTTAATAAAAAAAATCATAAAAGTTCATTACATAGCTTCCTATGTCTTCAAGAACCTATATATGTTGCGCTAGCAATTTTAATTATGTCAGTGAAATCGCATTTTGTTCTCTATCCAAATTTGCTTGGAACGACGTTGTTGATTCTATATTTTTCAATGGATTTGAGCGTTTTTGAATGGTTTGAGTGAGTGTTTGGAATGAATGAATGGAACGTTGAGTAAGGGATTTAGAATGGTTTTGATTGAGGTGAATGTCAAATTTACGATGTAACTAACTGTAATATGGTCAAATATAGTTAATGCGTATCGTCAATTAAGTTCTAAAATTACACAAAATATACTCGTACACATGTACGAATTTTGGGTTCTGTTGCATCCTTTTCCTTTTTGGGTTCGGCGTGGAGTCGACCTATTGTCGAGAAGAATGTAATTCAAGAGTGAGAATTGTTTCAAGAGTTCGCACTTTTGTCGTCCGATCTGAGTCACTGTCATGCCTTTAGACACTTAGTAATTATTCAAGAATTTCAAAAGCATTCCTTTGATATTGCTTTATAACTACGGTGTCCGAATTTAATGTTTAACCCTGCTGCTCACGGTACATTCCTGCTATGTGCATTATTAGTGAGACAATTTAGATAAAGACCAGCCTGCACAGACTAGCAGTCTGATCTTAGCCTACACCGCATGCATTTTATATAAACAATTTTGGATAAACTTTGGCAAAACTATATCCAATAGCCCTTAAATTCAAAACAACATTTAATTTTCAGCAGAATATGGTAAATAGTCTGGGTCATCAACTTCTTAAATGGGGCACAAGTATGATTTTTTTAATCATATATTCTAAAAAGCAATCGTGTATCATGTATTGTAGATCAATATATTGAAAAAAGATATGCAACCAACAATAGTTCATTAGTTAAACCAAAATGGAGGATGTGGGGAGTGCAAAAGATATGGACCCTAGTCAAAATGATTCAGATTAAGATGATTCCATCAGTTTTCATGCATGCTGATTGGCTGAAAATTGTTTTTTATTTCACAATGAAAACAATTTTGAGTACGCAGCTACATATTGTATTTTGTAAGGTTCCACAAAAAGTAGTCCCGTTAGATATTTTTGTCATTATTGATGAATCTGACATATTTTGTTCGTGGTATGAAATATAAGAAATGAGAATTTGTTGATTTTATGGAGGTATGAAACTAAACACCTAATCTCACCCATGTATGAATTCGCTTCGCGTATTCATACAGTGTGATTAGGTGTTTAGTTTCATACCTCCATAAAGTCAACAAATACTCTTTTCATCTCTTATACGCAAGGATTGGTATAAAACCATTTCGCTTTCTTTATTATTTCTGACTCTGGAATGTCCATCATCCTACATTCCTACTTAAATATTTTGGAAACCTCAAATTAACCTCTCCTGGATCGAACTAAAATGCATAATTTCATTTTACGGATTTTTCATATGGCTCCTATTCACGTGAAAGGTGACATATATACATACAACCCATGCTAAAGGGTTTGACCGAAAGTTTAAGTACATACTCGAGTAAAATTGTGCAAAATATTGCAGCTGCGTGTACTTAATTCACATACATATTTAGATATCTAAATTACACCAGAGAAAATAGCCTGTTGCACTTAATTTCTTCTTTTTACTCCCGAAAGGTTTGTATTTTACACAAAGTTTACTATTTATTCAAACGCGAATTGTACATGTAGTGGCGATTGCCGTTCCTTAAATTTGGGTTAGAGAGTAAATTGTCTACTTTTCATATTTTCATTTAATTACAATTATTCTATCTTTACGCCAGATTTTGAGCAAAATGATACAATGATGCGTCCTCAGGATTCAAAATGGTAAACACTCTCACACGAAAAGGAAACTGATTCAATAGTTTCACTTTCAGACCAAAATGTCAGTTGAACAATCATAACATACCATATTTGGTGATTGTTCGTCATTTGACTGGGATTTGTTTCATACTTAGTGACATATTAACCAACTCTCGCTTTCATTGCTTTGACTCTATCACTGATATCTGTAAACGGTCATGCAGTAATGTGCTCTGCTCTTAATCTACCGACTGTGAAATCGAACCCTGGCCGCGCCTGATCTAATGACGAGAAACTGTAAAGTTTAAGTCAATAAAATATTGTCTATTGTCTATCTTACACGAGTTTTAACACAAATACTTGTTCAACGGTTATGACATAGTTTATACTTTTTGCAGCCAAGAATTACTAAATCTTGTGATTTTCATTCAATAGACACCAAACTTCAATGACCAGTTCTTTGACATCATGGATATTTTAATAAAATCATTTTGCTCTACTAAAGTGTCATAATTAGTCATTATTTTGACCGCCCATTTAGCATCTTCTAGCTGCTAAGCCCCACGTGCACGGATTGTAATTCAAGAAACAAGAGCCTGTTTTATAAAACATCTTATGGTCATTTTTTCTACAGAAGTAAGTAAATAGGAAATTCTGCAATGCGTCGTCTCATTGGAATCGTCTTCTAAAGACTATTCCGGTGAGATATTGCAAGGCAGAATCAAAGAATGAGTGAAAATACCAGGTACGATTTATGATTTTGATTAATTTTTTCGTAAGATGCTTAGTAAAACAGAACCCAGGTCCCGAAATAACTTTGAATTCGCGACTCTTTAAGAGGGGGTTTAGACTGTATGTTTTTTCACATCTGCTTTTTCATATATGTCAAAACATGCAGTGTAAACCCCCAGATAATGAGCGTTCTGTTAACAGATCTGCAAAACATACGAAATAGAACATGTTCTATTTCCGTCTGCTTTTCAATACCGAAATGACCATTGATACCTCTGATGACCTGCTGATAAGCTGATAAAATAAACAATTACTGGGCGGCTCTCTCAGAAAGCCTGTAAAATACCCACATTTTGTGAAATATAATTCCATCAATGACCAGGGAGAAAATTTAACCTATTACCATATAATAGATAAGTTCTTTCAGTGGTACTTAGTATATTGAAAAATAATTATAATAATAAAACTGAAAAAAATGTTTAAATACCCATTGCAATTTACTGACCTATCAGGATATTGCAGAACATATTGACCATAGTCAGTCTATATGTCAGGAATATTGGTGGCGCAACTTAATTAAGAATTGTCTTTCTACTGTACTTAATTGTATCTCATCACCTTTAAAATAATTCTATACCTTTCAATTAGTTCAGTTTAGTTAGATCAAGTTCTTATAACTCTCCCGCCATTCAGTCTCGAATTAAATTAGAAATAAAATATTTTGTGAAACAAATGTTCAGAAAAGAGATCAAATGATTAATTACAGAAAATTCTGTGACCATTTTCCAGGTTAAAAACAACTTAATCTGGAGAAAAGGATGCAAATAAATTAATTGAGCTATATTTCAATGTCTTTATTATCATTCAAGTGATGAAGAGACTATTTGTTGATTTCATTGGGGTGTGAACTAGAAAACTAGAAACATAATCACACTGTTTAAATACGCAAAGCGGATTCATGTATGAGTGTGATATAATTTTTTGTTTCATACCTTCATGAAATTAAGATATATTCTCTTCATATCTTAATATCGTGAAGCAACAATTGTTAAAATTAGTCAATAATAATATTTATTTTTAATTGAACTTCTTTTCGCGGAAGTTTACAAAATAGCTGCATACTCAAAATTGCTTTCATTGCTAAAAGCTAATCAGAGCATACGAATATTGATGGACACTAATAAAATTAAATAATTCAAATATACATTTGGTTTCGGTTAGCGATAAAGTATTCCCTCATCATTCCAGTAATACAATACACTATTTGATCTTGATAATGACTGACAGTCATGACCGAGGTCAGCTGAAGCAGATATGTAAAAGCATACAGTGTAAACGCAAAAAGACAGATACGCTTTTACACATGTGCTTTTTCACATCTGCTTAAACATACAGTGTAAACGCCTTCTTATAATAGTGGAATTACTACTAATCTCCTCTACCACCGTTTGACATTTAGCGATTCTATTTCGCCCTCTAAAATCATGCATTTAATTGTTTTGAATGACACAAAAAATCGCTGTGACATTTTCTAAATCATGTCGCCAAACGCTTTGTTCCATTGGGAATGTATTCACCAAAGCGAAACTGAAACTTTGAAATGTTATACTTTTTGGCACTGGTTCTAACAAAATTCTAAATTAAACAACAAAACACTTGTCGCGATACATTGGAGACATTTTTGACTTATCACGGATCAAATGATTTGCAACGCATAAGTATTAATGCTGCAAGATACGATTTTTGCCCAGTCCATTTTCCGTCCATTCGCTCGCAAATTATATGTAACATTCTGTTTGCTACTTTGAAAATAAAAATGGAATGATCCCTACAAAATACGTAGGGTCATGAAAGCCAAGAACATTTTTAGGCCAGTTTATTATTCAATTCATACTATTACTATATAATCTTAGCTTTTGATTAGTTTTAGATACCCGAAAATTATTTATAATGGCGGCCCAGTTGAAGGCACCAATCTGAAGGTTACCAGGCAAGATCAATGGTGTCTTATTGATGTCATGTTTATTTCAAACAAAAAATGCTAAGAATTGCTATAGACCCCTTAATTCAATGGTTTATTTATATATTACATCCGTTTCTTTCTGCGTATTTGCAGGAATCCTAATTAACCCTTTCCTGTTTTACAAAATTTTGGACCTGTCCAAATTCAAAGGTTTTGCAGACGAAAACTTAAAGTGGGCTTAATTTGAAAAATAACCATTCACTAGGGTAGAAAATAGTGTGAAAAAAAGAAGAAATTGCTTGTCAGAAGCAATTTCTTCTTTTTTCACAATGTTCTACCAATCGTAAAATCACAGGCACGTAAAAAGCAGGGATTAAACAGCAAAGGGTTAAAGGATTCCGATGATACTCCGAAGTATTATCTGTAAGATTTTCATTATTTATTTAATTTCAAGTCTAGACATTTTAATTAACCTTTTTTACAAGAGAAACTTGTTATAATTTAGCCACTCAACATAGACTAGTTTTAAGCCTTGACATTGCCTTTTTTGTCTCCACTAGGTAATTATTCTTAGTAAGAGAATGCGAAAGGCAGATCTTTTTTTATATCAAGCAAAAGACGTTTACATGATTCCAGTCTCCATTATTTTCATACGTTTCATAGAATTTACCCCACCCCCTCCTTATCAACCACAAGCATTAAAATCTATTTTTCGTTAAACATTCTGAGCGCAGTCCCACCGTATGATAGATACATCTGGCTTCAAATTTTTGAGTTGTTGTTGGTGTTGAAAGTAGAAATAGTAGCAGTGTTATGATTATTATTGTCTTGGTTTTGGTTTGTAGACAACAATTTAGTCTGTCGTCCGTGTCAAACGTAATAACACTTTAATTCAAGGCGAAGTTTCTTCATCATTCAGACTTAAATTGAAAATCTTCAAAGCAGATGGTGGGAGGGGAGGGGAGGGGAATATTTACAACAGTTTTGTACGTACTGCGCCCTTTTTTGAAAACGAATTTGACTATAAAAGTTTTATGCAACAGCTTTATGGTTCTTCGACTTCGACCCCTTCATTTCGAAAGTAGACCCGTAATAGTTCCACATTATTTCGGAATTCATGATCTTTCACAATGTTGACAGAGGTTTCCTAATGAAAATCATTAGGAAACCTCGGTGAACACTGTTAAAGCTCATTACTTCCGAAACGTTGCTGAACTATTACGGTTCCACCACCTTTAAAGAAGACCAATTAACTGAAAGACGTATCCCAAAGTTATGTTTATAAATCGTTACATCTCGTGTATATTTTGTATACGGCTTACATGTCTGTTGTAAGCAAAACGTCAGTTGACGACTAAAACCTCGTAACTACAGCTTTATCAAAGCTTTAATTACGACGTTTTGGTCTTTCAGCGACGGAAACGTGATCGTTAAAATCCAGGAATTTGCCAGACAGATGCTTCAAATATTTCAACAAACCAGTCGCTGTTTCCTCTACTTAAGGTGTGATGTTTCTCAAACATGCTTCCGCACTAACCACAATTTGATGCAATTATTTAAGTACAAAATCACCGTATCTCTAGTTTAGCTAGGGTTGAGTTACGATGGTCTTGGGGCATAAAAATGTCATAACTCCTGCAAACCCCAAAATTCTTTTAGCTTCGTTTTTAGAAATGACACGTCCGTACGAATCATTTCGAGACTTTTCGGACTAATTTGGTAAAACTGAATATTGAGAAGACTATCTCAGGAATTAAGTATGGAGAAATTGCAATTCACGGGTCCAATCAGGGGACAGCGCAAATCATATTTAATTGATGTAATTACGTAGAATACCATTTTATCGTATAACTAAACAAAAATCCGTGTGATAACTTCCCATATGATAATTTTCATGATATCAATTGGATATTTTTAGAACAATTACATAATGCGGTTATTTCTAGAAACTTGCATTTCTGGTAGAAACATCGACGAAAGCAAGGCAAATAGAGGTTATAAGATTAAATATTATAAGATGCGTACTTCGTGAATTGTATGAAAAATATCTTACTCGTTTGTGGGAATTGATAGTTGTCTTGGAAGAGCCTCGACAAAGAAATTGAAAAATTTAGAAAACTTAAGTTGTTTTTTCTTCGGTTTTTTTTTAAGATAATGAATCAAACGACAAAGATATCAAAATTAAGTTTTCATCGGCACTTTAGCAGCACTTGTATATGACCTTCAAATACAATGTACATAAATTCCACATCATTTACATAGAACGACTCGTCACTGAAATACAATACCCTTGTGACTTTGATCCATCGATCAGATAAGAAGTCTCACGAGACCCAAGGTCCCACTGCACGTGCTGGTTATTGATCGGTCATTGTTTGAATTTGACACCGAGGTTCCATTTGCGTGCAGGATTGCATTACCAAATATCCTGATTTAATTACGCGACACTTGAAAGTCTTCATCTAGCAATAATTGCAATCCAATAAAAAAAAGAATTCTGATTGGTTTAAATCGCATCACGTGGGGAAATCCATTGCATTTTATTTCTGTATAAAATGCAATAGGTCTTTCGGGAAACCCCCGAACTTCGATCTGCAAGTCCTGTGTTGTAGGAACTCGAATTAACCTAGTTCCCGATCATTAACGCAACATTTCTATTCAATCTATTATAAATTAAGATATTTTCGAAAGAATTTACGATAACAAGCATGCAGTTCTGATTCCGTGCCGACGTAAACTTAGAAAACCGCAAGTCGACGAAGACCGTCAAGCAACCCTCTCAACTAAGACCGACCACGCCGTTTTCGTTTAAAAACATAGACTTACTTGGCAGAAACAAGCTTTTTTGTCAGAATTTTAATGTAGTCGTTTATTTGTGTATCATTTGTTTTACTTTATGACATTTCACTTCGATAGCGAGATAAACAATACACGATCTAAAAATCTAAAAATAGATCGTGTAAATTTTTTTACGCGGAGAAAGTAGACTTAAAACTTTAATGTTTGGCCGAGTATTTTAATAGTTTCTTCGATCTATAGGATTGCAATTATAAGGGACGAGTGTCTTTTTCACTGCTTTTATTGGGGTATAAAGTGCAATTGCCTTAGCACATGGCTTAAACATAACGCCCTACGGGCGTTATTTGCCATGTGCTTAGGCAATTGCACTTTATACCCCAATAAACGCAGTGAAAAAGACACTCATCCCTATAATGAAATTTGCTTCTGCAGACATTTGTACATGTAAGAGGGTCGGCGATTTTCGACTTTCGACACTCTAACATGATACTGAGTCATCTGTGGTTCTACACAATAGACCTGGGGCGCATCCGTAAAAGCGTGTCATTGTTTCGCACATGGGTTTACCTGACGTCACAAGCACCAAGATGGCTGAGTAAAATTTCGATTAAAGGTAGTAGACCTGTAATAGTTCGGCAATGTTCCGGAAGTAATGAACTTAAACAGTGTTTACCGAGGCTTCCTATTGATTTTCATGAGGAAGCCTCGGTTAACATTGTAAAGAACATGTGTTCCGAAATGTTGAAAAACTAATACGGTCCCACCACCCGTTAAGTTAAGAGTTTTCAAGCATCATTTGGCCTTTACACGTCTAATGCGAAGTAACGTCGCTCGACATCGGTGGGTGATCAAATTTCGCCAAATCTGAGCCATTCTGAACATCATTTCACGAGAAGTAAACGAGGGAACTTGTTACAAAAAGAGCCCATGGTATTTTGTTGCTTCTTAACTTCCGGGGTAGTTGTATTTAGCCAAGAAAGGTGGGTGACGAATAACTGTTTCTATAATCATTTCCTAAACAGCGAATGATTAAAAATCTGGCGACCGTGTAATTTGAAGAAGTGGTCGGGGTTTATTTTGAATATATGCAGAGTTTGAATACCATGGTTTCAAAACTTCGAACATCGACAGGCAAAAATTTCTACTCAGACATGTAATCACACGTATTTCGCCGTAGCACTTCCGATACATAGCAGTAGCCCACTTCACCGCAAGTCCTGGGGCAACAAAATACCATGGACTCTATTTGGATTGATTGATTGATTGAATGGAGTTTTACGTCGCTTTCAACATTATTTTCAGATATACCGCGGCGACTGGATCATCTAACAATTGATTCCTGGTATTTTTCTCACCAGTACAACCACCACATCCTTTCCTAGCCTCCAGCTACTATCTCACATAGGTCTACGATTATCAACCCATTGGTGAGAGACTTGACAAAATTTACTATTCTACGCACATAGAGGTGCTGAGCGCAATCCCATTCCATCCCTTAGGCTATATATGGCCCCGAATTTAACCCCCTGGTCTGGTCTGCCACCCCATGCTTAAATTTAATATTATTGGACTATTGGATTGTGGGATAAAGTTCGGAACCCCTATGTTCCACTTGAACTGTAATTTTTTAGATGGCATTTCTATCCCCCATGAACATGTATATACCCGATACGTTAAACTTAACATTGAAATGAACATCTTCAGCCAAATCACATTCTTTATAGATAACTTCAAAACATATTTATAACACTGTTTTATGTTTAAAAGGGGTTAAGTACGCCCTTATCAATTAATATCATTTAGCGTGATAGTATCAAAGTACGAAAGTAACTGATCTACGAGGGTTAAGTACATCACTGAACAATATTCGAGTAGTTTAGAATTATAGTAATTTGTCTGACGTGCCTCGCAAAAAGGGGGCGTAAGGAAAAAAATGACACATATGTATTTGAAAATGAGACCTGAATAGATAAAAGACAAGTCTGGATTAAGAAAATTTATCTAAAATTGGTGAAAATATTCGATATTCTTCGACTTCAGGTAGTGGTCCCATTATAGTTCCTCAACGCTTCGGAACTCGTAACCTTTCACAATGTTGACTGAGGTTTCCCAATGAAAATCATTTGGAAACCTTGGTTAACACTGTTAAAGTTCATGACTTCCAAAACGTAAAGTCGCTGCGGAACTATTTCAGGTCCACTACCTTAACATTCCACTTATTTAGGCTATGGCCAGCATTGTTTGCTTGTTATCTGAATTATATCTTTGTGTCTCGTTCTTTTTTACTGAACGCGCCACATCAATATTTGTTCAAATACAAAATGGGACTATCTCTATTTTCAAAATACATCACGAATGTTATAAACATTCGATAAGGGAAAATGAGTATGTTTCACTTGGCAATCAAATGATAAGCAATCCGAGGATATTTGAGAACAGAATCAGAAACATACATGTAATTCGGTCTGAATCATATTTCTGTTCTAATATATACTCGGCTTGCTTATCATTTGATTAGTGAATGTTACACAAGGGCGCAACTCCCATTTCGCACATTACGCAAGTGCGTAATAGAAATAAACCCTTTTTCGGAAAGTGTCGTTGATGAATGATCATAACATCGAAACTACAGCTTATTTTGATTATACACCAACGCTCAGATCATAGAAAAGGGGAACGGGCGGTGGACACTAGATTTTGTTGTGTCCATATATCGCCTTTATCCTATATATTCTATGTTGGTCGCCTGTCGAGCGCGTATTAATTTCAAAATCCTAGTTACGCCTATGTTACATATTCATTTTCGCTATGGATCCTATGTGAAATCTTAAAAAAATAGTCTTAAAAAAAATTAAACTATTTGTAGGTGTCAAATGACCACTTCTTCGCGGCGGCTATCAATAGATTCCTTTGGCCCGTTTTACTAAACATCTGAGGACAAGTTTTTGCGTAGGTCAAAAATTAATATTACTTCATGAAAAGTAAATAAATATGGAATAATGCCATGCATCATCTCATTGGAATCGTCTTTTTAAGACGATTTCGGTGAGATATTGCAAGGCAGAATTTAACAATAAATGAAAACACCAGGTACGATTTGAGATTTTGTCTTACGATTAATTGTTTCGTAAGAAGCTTAGTAAAACGGGCCCCAAGCTTCTATCCCTCATAGATTTACGATTTTCAACCAATTAGTGGAAGACGATTTGTCATCAAAATGAGGTGGCCGTCGAGGACTGAACCCGGGACCTTAGGATTGGCGATAAACAAAATTGGGAGAAATTTGGAGTGTCAGATTTCTCCATTCATGTCTAATTCTCACAGCCTAATGATCTTATACTAATCAACATGAAAGAATTAGTCAATGGAAGTCCAAAGTGTTTAGTCAATTAAAGTACAAAGTTTGAGAATGTAGGCGAGAGGTGAAACCGCATTGTCCTTGAGGCAATTTCAACATCATGAGCGACCAGCCTCATAAAAATGATAACATCGAAGGAAAGATTTAACTGTAGACTCTGAGCAAAATGCACAGTCTGACAAAGGTCAAAACTTTAGCTTTCAACAGAATTCTGACTAACGGATTGGCATTCTATCTTGAAAAATATATAGTTTTCAATAGCGACGCTGAGTTACATGTGCTGCTATATTGTATTTTTTAAAATATTATCAGGGCTACAGAAAGAGTGGGTTTTGGATTTCCAATTAAAATATGTTACAAGAGCCTACCCCAACACTATTTTGTGGGCACTCACATGAATCGTCTTGCAGAGACGATTCCAATGAGTACCAACAAGAATTTGTTTCATTTGGAAATAAAGATTTTAGACCGGAGTTACCCCTTTTATCTACATTTCTGATATATTATATGTAAGTACAGATATATTATACGCGTATGTACATTTCCTAAATGGTCTTATTCGAAGCGCGGATCGCAAATTGTCCCAAATTGTCCCTGTGACATTTTCTACATTATATACATGGTAGGGAGTGTCCAAGTGGCGTACTATAAGTCATCATTTACGCGTCATTTGCTTGTCAACTTTTGGCAATAGTGGGGAAATAGCACTGCACCTAGGCACCAAGAAAGGGGCTATCACTTATTTAGATGTATTGATTTAAACCTATTTATTTTACATCGATTGAAAACAAGTTCATAAAAATTAGATTAATCCCTCTCGATTCTGCTTCCTGGAAAATTCACCCGTACTCGCGCAAAATTGTGTGGACCAATGAAAGAACAAAAAAAGATAGTCGCTACCGGGAATCGAACTCGGGACCTTTGTGTCAAGAGGCCGACGCTCTACCTCTAGACCACGGACACCACATTTAGATGCATTCAAAATTGATCCCAATTCTTTCTTGTTAAATGTTTTTGAATTCGTGAAGCTTAACCCCCTACAAGGACGCATTTAAGAACACGAGAAGCGGATCAATACTTATATTCTTATATCTAAATGAGATTGGATTTTTATGTTTCATACCTCCATGCATAAATTATAAGATCAATGTTCAATTAATGTATTGTTACTTCTTATCATCAATTGAGAAATAAATCATTTGCATTTTCAGGCAGTTTTATCAGACAGACCTACTTTAAGAGCAGGCTCACAAAACAGATTCTGGTTCAATTTTACAAATATATGAAGGCAAATAAGAACACTTTTGACAGAAGACACCAAAATCAATATATATAATCAGTAAACCGGTTATTTTACTTTCACAAACAGTTTCATATGAGTGTTAACAATGACACGAACATGTTTTCATTTCTGCAATAACACATTTGACAGGCAACTGCAGATTAAGATCTGACATGTTTGAATCAAGAGATACGAATGTGCACAATGCGAGAAGTTATGCTATCACTCAAATGTTTGCATAGAATGAGAAATAGACATGTATCGATAAAAGGGCGCATTTCCCCAATGGTAAACATAATTCCATAGGTCGTAGGTTTGAGTCCCGTGCCTTGAATTTTTGTGGTTGAAGACTGAATGTTTTTTTTCAGAAGTTGTTATTATACCATAGCCTTGTAAATTGAAAATTCTTTGAAGAGAAAAGTATAAAATGTCGATTTTTTAAAATCTTTTAAACCGCATTATTTTTCTTTCAACTGCACAGACAAGCAGCTATTTCAGTACTTTGATTTGGACGATCTAACGTTGATAAATAATATGGCAGCTAAAAATCGAATGCAGGTCTGTGTTCTAACTGTTAAAGATGCAAATGCAACTCGTCATGTTTGAAATGTGCGAAAAGGAACCATCTGGGCAGTATGTTAAGTGACGAACATAGACAACAGGCAGGGTAGTGTTGATATCTACCGTCCTATATAAGAACTTGTCGAATGCGATACCTGCCCTGCGTTCAGGATCACCAAACGGCGCAAACAGTTTTCCAATTGTACCCCGCTTTGCACGTGCATCTGCGTGCAAAGCGGGGTATAATTGGAAAACTGTTTGCGCCGTTTAGTGATCCTGAACGCAGGGCAGGTTAACCTCCTCTGAATCGATTCTCTTTTTCAAATATTTATTTTATGGAGTTCCAAGATGGACCTTATTCGCATGATGGTAACATTTCTTTTACAAGGATAACTTGCCTCGTGCTTTGGATGAAAACGTTAACGAAACATTTGAAAATTGATATGCCGAGTATAACGAGTTTAACGAGTATACTCAAGACGTTTGCTTCCTGAACGCAGCTCTATATCGTCGGTGTTCTGCTAAAATCTCGTAACTTAAGTCTGTAGTTAGGAGGTTTTGGTAGAAAACCGACAATATGCAGTATCAACGGCCTGAGAAAATACGATTTGATGCGATCGGAAAACAATATAATACCCACGATTTTAGGTGTCGCCGACGGGAAGGGAAATGGACAATTGACCATAATAATTGCTCTTAAAATGATACTTATCTATCTATGAGTACGGGATATTGGATATACACCTGACAATAACTTGTAAACAAAATAGTTGTCGTTTCTCTGTAATCTTGAGTCCATTTCAGACTAAAGAAGCGATCGAGAACATATACCCAATTACCCATTCTTGAAATGATTACATGTTTCAAATAAAACCGTTCTCAGGAACATAATTGCAGATCCAAATGTTTCGTTTTAGGGCATGTTTGTAAACTTGGATATTCAATACGTACGTACATACTTGCAAGAATTCGGCCCTATATATGTGCTGACCTTAGAAAGATCGAAGTACTTTCTACATGCATTTTAAGGGTGGAATTACATGTATATAACTTTTTTCGTAAATCGGTACAATGCATCTTTTCCCAGATATACATTTTTATGGGCATTTTTTCGAATACCTATAAAATCTGTTGAGAACAAGTTTGGTCGTCGATCTTAAGATGAGATTGAAAATGGAAAAAGCGTAACAGCAGCTTCATACAAAATATTTCATCCGCATACAGTATGTGTATGTTCAAAAACTTGGAAAATTCCGCCTTAGGCACGATAAACCATCTATATAATGATTTATTGCGCTGAATGACTTGCATTGATCGATGACGGTTTATGGCGACTCAAAATTACTGGGGATACATAAAACACACCGTCCGTAGGCGACAAAATGTCGTAACTACAGCTTTATTCAAGCTGTAGTTACGACATTTTTAACGCCCACAAATGACAGTTTTTTTGTGAATCGGACATATTTTACGCGTTGCATCATTATAATACTTAGCACTCCCCAAACATTTATTTGCGATATTTATCCATGTTTTACTAGCCTTGAACATTAACTTTTGTGCAAAATATGTTCCCTCGATCTTTTCTAGATCACACGGATACGATTGACATTAATTTTAAAAACTTTAATACTATAACGCTCATTTTCGACCCTGACGTATTTTTTTTTCTGTTAAAACTGATTGTTTATAAAAGGAAAGTCCGATGTTAGACTCTACTTGCTTAATGGGGGTTAATTTGGATTTGTATAGATTTTAAAAAATAATATACGTCCTATGCTGTGGATACTCGCTGAATAATTCCGTGTATACAAATCAAATGTTTACCTATAGCTAAGTTGTAGACCTTTCTTATGGTGTGACGTTATCTTGGCCTTGTTTTCATTTTATTAGTTTCCTAAACTGGTTAATTTATGATGGGTAAAAATGCATTCTTTCTCCTCAGCCCATGTAAAACTAACCCTGCGTTCAGGATGACAAAACGATGCAAACTGTTTGCCAATTTTAACCCACTTTGCACGTGTACTAGCGTGCAAAGCGGACTAAAATTGACAAACAGTATGGACCGTTTTGTAATCCTAAACCCTCGGCAGGATAAAAATATTTCTGCTGTAAATTAATAACTTGAATTAAGCGTTTTTCCATCTAAATGTTAGTCATACAACTTGGCTGCACATGACAAATTCCTTTGAAGACAAAGGCTTAGTTACAGACAAAGACAATTTCGATGCAGACCTAGAGTCTTTAAATAAATCGTACAAGAGATTTTTCCTTTCTTTCTTTCTTTTCTGCTTTTGTTATGGGGAACAAAAAAGGATTACAACTTATTTTGAATTTTAGTGTAAAGCTACTTGCTCAGGCCTTTGTATTTTAGACATACAATACGATTTTGCACGATTTCACTTTTCTGTTTAAATAACATCGATTAGCTAATATAAGGCTTCTTCGCAAACGTATATCGTTTATTTGTTATTTTTCAAAAAAATTTGAGCTGTAGTTGCGGGGGTTATGTAAGCCATTTTTCATAGATTGTGTTTCTTTATTTGGCGAAAAGGAAGCAAATAAACAACACAGAAAGCATTTTACTTTATACTAGAATGACGAGTAACTCGAATACATTTTTTCGATGGTCGGCTGATAAAAGACGAAGAAAATCTGGACACAAATATGTAGTTAGCACGGTATTAAAAATCAAGCCGAAGAAAGAAGTCCTAAGAATGAAAGACCAAAAAGTCGATAAAAAAGCGTCGAAAAAACATATCGTATCTCTAAGAGTAGGCAAGCTAGAGTCGTGTGTCTTTTATGCATTTCGCTTCCACGCTATCGCGCCCATTGCATAATTCTAGAGAGAAGCTGCATAATTGATTCCATCCACTAGGCTTGCAGACAGATGGAGAGTCGGCTGGCATTCTATTGTGACTCTTAACATCGGGGTTCATATAGAGGCGGTGAAACTATATTTCAAATTTAAAATATTTCAAGAACGCTGAAACAAACCCTGTGTTGTTGGTACTCATTTGAATTGTCTCGTCGAGACGATTCAAATGAGTACCAACAATATAGGATTTTGTTATTAGATAACTTTTTTAATTGACATTATCTAAGCTTAACTGGAACCCTGCTCTTAACGCAAAATTTCATGGTTATGACACATGAACGATATGTGGGGGCCATCAACGAATAAAAGGCTTTCTCGATATAAAATAACAAATGTTGTCAGACTGCGACCATAAAACTCGTAATTACAGTTTGAATCAAGCTGTAGTAACGAGGTTATTGTCGGCAGTCGACCGTAGCAATACTTGAAAAGCGAAATAGGAACCGTTAGATGTGAAAAGGAGATCGTGTTTTTGAAAATAAAGAATCTTGTCGAGAAGGAATGTCAATTTTCATTGAAAAACGATTTAAGAAATATATATCAATCTAGCCTTGCTCAGTCTGCGCTGTGAACACTTTACGACGGTATCAGCAACATATTTTCGTATAACCGTATAGATCCTTTTCGCTTAAAATTGGAGAGATGGAGGGGGTAACTGGATTCACTGAGTAATAAAGCAGGTCGTCTACAACGCAATGAAAAAAAAATGACAAAAAATTAATGAAATGATACATAAGGATGCATTTTTTCCAAAAATGACCTTTTGCAATCCTGTGTCATTTTCAAGTTTGTGCCAAATCTGCAGAATTTTAGATTCGTGCCCCCGGTCACAAGAAAACGGGTACTTCAATTGAAAATATAAGAGTGTCTGGACCCCTTTCTCAATCAGAATGCCTTCCTAATATATCATCAGTGGGTGACCAAAGCTTCGTATCTACAGCTTGATAATTGGTGTAGATACTACGCTTTGGTCCCTTAACAATGAAAGTAGGACATTGATATCACTAGCTATTATGGCAATTTAGAAATTATTACTAGAATAAATTGAAAAAAGATATTATATGAAGCACAAGTCATCAAGTTTTTTGTTTGTTTGTTTGTATTTTTTGATAAATTTTGTTCCTGAATAGCCTGCATTGTTTTTTCATCCGTTTTAAGGAATTATCCCTTATCACTATATGGGGCACTCATTCTAACCAGCTTTCATATGAGGGGGTGGGTGTGGATCCTGCCGTTGAAATCTTTCCCAAACCTCATAACTACAACTTTTTTTAAGCTGCTGTTATGAGGTTTTAGAATAATACTGACGTTTTCCTTTATTCGCGAATGTTAAAAGTCACGCAAAAGGGCCAATTCGAGAACTAGATTGAAGGTGCTTGGGTCTATATTAAAAGTAAAATTACAAATTAAAACAGGTTGAATTTCAACTCATGTTGATTTCTGTTTGAAAGAGTTCTAGGGAAGAAAATTAATTCAATATATTGTCTTATTCTTGATAATCGTATTCTCTATTCTTTTTCGATTAACTCACGCTTTGAAATGTTTGGGGTCGGAATGGCTTTTTTGAATTCAGACCAGTCAAACTTTTTACCGTCTGTTTCGATGAGACATTAACATTTTCCTTTTTTACAAAATTTTGGACCTGTCCAAATTCAAAGGTTTTGCAGACGAATATTAAAAGTGGATTTAATTTGAAAAATAACCATTGAGTAGGGTAGAAAATAGTGTGGAAAAAGAAGAAATTGCTTATCAGAAGCAATTTCTTCTTTTTTCACAATGTTTTCTCAATCATAAAATCACAGGCACGTAAAAAGCAGGGATTAAACAGCAAAAGGTTAAGAACCCAAGAATCATCTGGATGAGATATTTTCCCAAACTAAAGCGCTAAATAAAGAGAAATGGACCAGAAGAACTACTATAAATGAGGATAGAATCAAAAGAGAAAAATAAACAGAAACTTACGTGTTGTTTCAGTCGCACCTTCCATTATTTCTTTTGTTTAAAATGTTTCGGGAGAAAAACAAATTTCTACAACAATTTTACTGAATATGAATAAAATCCAGACACGATCTTGAGCAGACGTCACAAAAAATTATGTGCAGACGCTGGGAATCGGAAACTTATCCCTGAAATCAAAACGAGGCTCAATTCTAGATGGGCGCGCCACCTAGCGTAAAATGACACATTATGAATTTCGACACGGCCCCCCCCCCCCCCCCCGAGTCATTTATTGGCCAAGGGAGACAAATCGAGAAAGATGCGTGAAACGATATTTCGAATAAACCGAGTTATCCTTCCATGTTTAAGTAAAATAGGTATATCCGAAAGTGATTTAAGATGTTTTTGTTCTATGTATTAATGAAACTAAACAAAGCTCAGGTATGATTAGGTTTTCAGTTACATTCATCAAAGGACAAAAGTAACTCGTAACGCGAAAAGGACAGCCTGGGAAGTGCGGATCGACGATCCTAGGCACCGTGGTATACTATGTGTTTATTATCGCAAACGTTAACAAACGTTAGAAGATGACACCTTGCTCAACACGCATGTGCACGTGCAAGGCCGGGTATCATTTTAATTAGTTTGCGAACATTCACGATATAATTACAATAATGCTGAAGGCGGTGTTAAACCGAAATCAATCAATCAATCAATCAATCAATCAAATAATCAATCAATCAATCAATAACACATTTGTTACGATTACAAATTGTGTGTACACGTAATAGCGGTATAACAATTCTTAAAATGTTCTCCAAGACGCCAACGCTTTCATCTTGAGCCGGCAGTTGCAAAGATACAAAGCTACATATTAGACGTGGTATAGTCGGTCTTACCTCTTTATTACTCAATGAAACCATAAGTTGTGGGTCGCATTTAATCCTCTCGTCGAGACGATTAAATGAGTACGAACATTATATGGTTGAATGATTTCACCATTAAAATATACTCTTCAAAAACAGTTCTTTGACATTGAAACAAATTTTTAACTTAGACAAAAATATAATTTACGTATGTAATATAAATCGAGGAAGGAGAAGTTACGGCATCTTTTTGCTGAATTTAAACAAAATTACTGAATTACGGTCAGGTGTTTGCTATGGTGACGTCAAATAAGATCGTTACGTCGAGAGTGTCTTGCTACAGAAAGTCTGGCCTCTCAGAATTGGTTTCACACTTTTTGTCCGGAGATTTTTCGCCGTCAAGAGATTAAATTTGCCTTGAAAGTAACGGTAAGAGATAAATAACCAAAATATCGTCACGTATTTGCCATGCTGAACGAATCTTCTTTTTAAGTGTCAAGCCATCAAGCATATACATAAAGGAGTGAGTCGCGTTAAAGTGGGGTCGAATGTTTGACATGGTTGTTCCCGAAACAACAAAGTAATTTCCACCGGCTTGTCCTTTTAC
The DNA here is from genome assembly GCA_948146395.1 of Fragum whitleyi. Lineage (NCBI taxonomy): Eukaryota > Metazoa > Mollusca > Bivalvia > Cardiida > Cardiidae > Fragum > Fragum whitleyi. The sequence goes on along the minus strand of OX411557.1, from coordinate 30,231,671 downwards.
CCTGCCATAAGGCGACCAAAAGCATTATGACGTTGTTCCTCCGTACATTTAACCATTTTCGTTTAAAATATCTGCAAAGACGTTAAACTACAAAAGAAATCAAATAATGGCATTTCATTTAGAACATAATGCAGAACTTTTTGAACTATCGAATGAACGAGAAAGTACTCGTGCTGTTTGGGCAGGGCAGATTTTCGGTAATGTGACGTTGACGTCTATATGCAGAAACGCCAACAAGATATGCATCGCAAATCGCGTGAATTTCTTGAATTACAATTACTGTTCGTAAAGCAATCTTAAGCCATCGAATTTTTTGTCATATTTAAGAAAAAAATCGATTTTTGAAAGGTTTCAAAAAGCTTTTTTGGAAGAATATACTTTGATCTAAAATCCAACATAACTCCTCTGTCTGTAGCTCTGGATACAATCTTCTACGTCAAAATCAGGAAAGGTTATGCTTTAAACAACTTCAAAACTCTCGTGTTATTGTCCTAAATACTTTCATGTATGGTTCACGGATATTTATACTTCATATCATACTTTAGAAAATATCGCTGGAAATTGAAGAACTTACTTGAACCAAGCTAATTCTCCTTTTCCCTAAATATCTTATACCACAAATAGTAGAATGTTTTGGGGTGTTTTTTTTTTTTTTTTTTTTTTTTTTTTTCAAATTAATCCAATTTTCCTGAATCGTCTCCGTCTTCTCTGAATTTCGGCCGGTATTTTATTCCGGGAGAGGAAAAAAAAATATTTTGAATGAGAATTTCAGTTTCATGGTGTCCATCGTCGAGAGGTAGAACTTGTTTTTGTTTTTTTTTGTTTTTTTTTTTTTCATCTGAGGATAACACGATAAAGGGTCGAATGACTCTTATTTCCATCGTGGTCCTAACTCATTGCAATTCTTATCCTACACATAGAGAGGCAATGGGTTCTAACCACTGCTACCCAATTTTACAGCTGGGTAGACTGGGGCCCTGTCCTGCCCAAATACACTACCCGCCTCCGGTGGGCCTCGAACCCGCAACCTCCAGGTTTACGAGTCGAGCGCGCTAACTTCTCGGCCAACGAGCCAGACTCGGCAAGCGAGCCACACAGTTTATCGTCTCGAATTTGATTCCCGTGAGCGGCTATCGAACTTGGTTCTCTCATTGACTTCACAATCGGCGCGTGTACCGGTGAATTTTCCTGGAAGCGGAATCGAGAGGAATTAATAAAGGTTGTGAGAATATGTTTCCCAATCGATGTAGAATAAATACAATATAGATTTAAGTCAGTTTTGCTTTCATACAGTGTTTTTATATGTGTTACTATATTTTGTGTAACTGTAAGTGGATTATGCTAGTCATGACAAGAGGACCATGATGGTCCTATATCGCTCACCTTCGCATCTTTGTCTGAATTGAGAATGTAATAATTTTTTCAACAAAAGCCGTAATTGTACTTTTAAGTTTTGTGGACTCTAGAGCGTAAACAATTGTCATAAAGGCCCCTTTTCCCGTGATATGGCACAAATCCTTCCCATTTTCCAAAGGGCCCATCCTTGTGACCTAACGATTATTCTGACAAAGTTTCATGAAGATTTCACCATATTTGTGTTTCCAGAGCTTAAACTAGAAAATTGTCATTAAGGCCCCCTTTCCCGAGATATGGCACGGATCCTTCCCATTTTCAAAAGGGTTAATCCTTGGGACCAAGTTACATGAAGATTGGGCAATATTTGTGACCTCCAGAATGTAAACGCTCAAATTGTTGACGTCTGATGCCGCATAACGAATGGCGGACATTCAATGATCAAAAAAGCTCACCTTGAAACACAACAAGATTTCAAAACTTTTCTAAAATGTTTATTCATTCATTATTTATTAAAAACAAGATGGCAATGCTCATAAAAATTACGAATACTGGCAATAAGAATTGATTAAAAACAAAGCAAACAACACTCATCCTGACTAAATGAGACTATGCATGACATATCCAACAGTTCCAAATGTGCGAGAAGATAAGCCCTGTGGTCAGGAGTAAAAAATGGTGTGAACAATTTGCCAAATTAAACCCAGCCTAGCATGTTGATGGCTTAGCGCGAAACAGTTTTAACTCACTATATGTCCCTATATGCTAAGTGGGGTATAATTGGCACACAGTTCCCATTGTTTTGTCATCCTAAACGCAGGGCAGGCATAAAACGTCAAAACAATTTCTCGGAGCTTGCAAAACTGGCTCAATTCATCTATGGACACTTTAATTCAGTAGCTATCAACATAGCGCACAGTATAGACTCTGAGCAGACTGTGCGGATGCAGAAGAGACTTTGTTTTTTGTGCACACATAAAATTGTTGGAATTGTCAGGAGCAGGCTCAAAAGGTGACATGGAAGAAATGCTAAAGATTCTTAAAAGAGGAGTTGCTAAGATCCTTTATACATCAAATACTTTTATATCGAATAAGATTCTGCTTCAACATTCAAATCAAAGGGCTCAAAGTCTGATCACTGAAAGAACTGATAGAGGGTCTCCATTTTTTAAGAAAAAATGTTTATTTTGTAATTGACAAACGCGACAAGTTTTAGCCGCCACCATAGCGCCGTTGGTTAGGCATAAGACTTCAAATCTGGAAGTCGTGGGTTCGATCCCCAGTGGCGGCAAATATCCTTTCCGACGTTTGTCTCTCACCAATGGGTAGATTATATAATCATAAACCTATGTGAGATAGCAGTCGGAGGCTAGGAAAGGGTGTAATGGTAGTATAGGTGAAAGAAATACCAGGAATCCCTTATAAGGTGCTCTGACCGCCGCGATATAACTGCGATATTGTTGAAAGCGGCGTAAAACCCATTCAAACAAACAAACAAAGGACAAGTTTTATTGTCATTTCGCAAGTGATTGCTATGCAAAATTCATGATTAAAACACTTCCTCTATGCCTCCACTTAGATAACATCAGATAGGAAGAAATGAACAAAAGCAGAGTTTTTAGATTTGATAACTTCACTTTTTAGGGAAACATTTACCAAATGATAATCTTCCGTTATTCTGTATAAACCACCTAAAAACATTATAGAAAAATTCACATGGACAAGTTGTTATTGGACGCAAAAACATTATTGCAGCTCTTCTCATCCAGAACCTAAAGCAAAAGTGTTCATTGAAAGATGAAGACAAATATTCAATTTCAGTGAAGTTCAAAATTGATTCATAAGTAAAAATTTCTAAGATATTAAAAGTTAATATATAACAAAACAATAATAAATCATTTCTTCTTAAAATTGTAAGTTTTACGTAGAAAATCATTTTATTGTATAATCTTAAAACAAAACATATGAGCCTATGCATGACATTTCCAACAATTTGAAATGTGTGTGAGGTGCAAACATTGATTAGTGTTGACAGCCACATCCTGTAAATATAAAGTTACCTGTTGGCCTACAGATACTCTGAGATCTTATCCATCTACTAAACACATAGTAAAGACTCTGGTAAGACTGTGTGGATGCACAGGCTGACCAGAGACTTTACTTTGTGCATATTTAAAATTGTTGGATATGTCACGCACAGGTACAAATTATGTCCTGTCAGAAGAAAATGGGCCATTGTAGAATTCTGTTAAAACAAAATTAATGAAGGAAATAAAAAGCAAATAAATATCTCTTTAGCCAAGACTACTCAATTAACAATCACAAAAATATGGCACACATACACAAAGACTCACTCACACTCACAAAAAATCTTAAAAGTTTCAAAGCACATAATAATCACACCAAAAAGCAAGGATTATTGACCCATCACATAAAGAACCAACCAGGGCCCGAGATTATTTATACTTTTCTCAAACTCAACTGAGAATTTCCTAAAATTTCAACTTCAGATTAAAGCTAAAATTTGGTTGTAACAAGATGTGTTTGTGAAACATGAATGCCCCCAGAACAGCATTTTTTTTTAAAGTTTGACCTTGACAGATGACCTTGACCTTGTCACATGACCTTGACCTTGTCACATGACCTTGACTTTGGTGTACAGCTTTGTATGTCAAATACTTTTGGAGAAAAGGCAAAGGTTACGTGTTCGGGTTAAGTTTTTGGACAGACGGACAGACAGACGGACGGACATGAGTAAAACAATATGCCCCTTATCTCTCGATACGGGGGCATAAAAATATAATAATTGTATGAACATTAAAGATAATATTAATAAGTTTTTTATAAATAACAACTTATTATTATTAGCTTTCATGTTCATATACATGTATTTTTTTAGATATCTAATTTGAGAAAATTTTGAGTTGAGCATGAAAAAAAGACCAAGAAGGGTCCAGATAAGAGGGGGTAAAGCCTGTCTAGAATCTTCTTTTTTACCACAATGAAGCCTTACGTTGTGGGTGCTCATTTGAACTGTCTAATTGCGACATTTCAAATGAGTACCAGCAAAATAGTTTTTAAGTGAGGGCTTATGAAATATTTATGAGATGATGAGAATATTTGTTGATGTTATTGAGGTATGAAACATAAAACCTATTCACACTGCATGAATATGCGGAGCGGATTCATGGATGATTGTGATTATTAGGTTTTTGGTTTCATTCCTCCATGAAATCAATAATTACTCTATTCATTTCTTATAATTCAATTCTATGAAGGGAAAATGTAAAGATTTTCCAAAACTAAACCAGAATTATTTTGGGACTTTTATACGCACTCAGAAGTTGACAACTAAAGAATATATAGGATAAAGGCGATATGTCTACTGCGACAAAAGATGAATGCCCGCTGTCTTGAATAAGCTGTAATTTCATGTTCATCATTCATCAAAAATATTTTTCAACAGATAATTGTTTCTTTTACGCACTTGCCTAAATTGCGTAATTGGGGTTATGCTCTTGGGATATCTTACAGCTAAAAGTCATTCTACCATATCAATGATTTTTGATAGTCTTCCCTTAATGGCCTGTTCTAGATTTAGCCTTAGATTTTAACACTTTTTTGTTACTCAACTAAGATTTTTCTCAAATTTCATTCTAATAGATTTCTTTCAACTTAAACGTTACTGTATAAGCTGTTTTTTAACCCTTTCCTGTTTATAAAATTTTGACCTGTCTAAATTCAAAGGTTTTGCAGACGAAAATTTAAAGTGCATTTAATTTGAAAAATAACCATTCAGTAGGTTAGAAAATGGTGTGGAAAAAGAAGAAATTGCTTATCAGAAGCAATTTCTTCTTTTTTCCCCAATATTTTCTCAATTATAAAATTACAGGCACGTAAAAAGCAGGTATTAAACAGCAAAGGGTTAAATCTTTGCAATGTAAACTTTAAATTTCAAAAGCATTCTTTAATAAGCCAGCAGACATTGTCTAACTGTTTCTGTTAATTCTCATTTCAGTACAAAAAAATATGATCTCAGACCCAGACCACATTTTCAACAAGAGCAGCGCCGACTGATGCAACTGTTTGCTACAGGTGCTGGGTAATGCAAAAATTTTTAGTAAAAAAAGGGGCATTAATTTTACAAAAATGCTTTCTGAGTTATCCCCTCTATCCTAGGTAGCTCTTGTGATGGTAAACACATGTGCCAAGTTTCATGACGATACATTCAATAACAATAGAGATATGGCCAAAATTAAACTATGCCACGCGAATACCAACATCAAAGCCAACACCAATGTGAACAACACAAAGCTGATCATAATACTTTGGGTTTTCTCAGAAAACAGCATAGCTAAAAGCTTATTTAACATAAATTCAAAATTGTCCCTTTAAAAATGTGATGGGCAATATTTTAGAAAACTTCCCTGACTATTCATTGATAAGGTGTCTATTTCTAAGAGTATAATGGCATACATATAATTCAGAATTACATTCTTGACAAGTAATACTGTAAACATTATCAGAAGAATAGATATTAAAAGACTGACTTAATAATCTTAAGGACTGCGCAGAACAATTACCCTACTAGGCTAGTAGTCTAGTATGAAAGCCCATTTATATAATGAATTCATTCAATCACCAAATTTAGGTTTGAGAAGAAACTTGGGGCTTGTGTTTCAAGTGTGATTAACTACTGATGCACACAATATTTTGCATCTGGAGGGGTCGAAAAGACAAAAAAATGAGCATAAATGTATCTACATGAACAATAAAGTTTCAATTAGACAAATTATTGTTTATGTTCATTCACTTAAATATAATATTTATTTCAACAGTTTTTCATAATAAATATGATGCATCTGGAAGTACAAATGACCCCCTGGCAGAATTTTTTCCACTGTCAAAATGGGGTATTTTCAAATATATGGGGCCTGACCCTAGTTTAAGGGTCAAAGAACACCCCTGTTTGCCTTGTCCTTAAAGAATCTATTTACAGAATTAATTGATTAAATGGAGTTTTACGCTGCTTTTAACAATTTTTCAGTTAAATCCTGTCGGCTGAACATCTAACAATGGTTTCCTGGTATTTCTCTCACCAGTACAACCACCACATCCTTTCCTAGCCTCTAACTGCTGTCTCACATAAGTCTACGATTATCGACCCATTGGTGGGAGACAAGTAGTTCGAAAGAATGAGTGTGGCAGTCGGGGATCGAACCCGGGACCTATAGATTGACAGTCCGAAGTGATACCAACTGTGCTATGACAGCAGTCTATTTACAGAAATAGCTGAGTATACTGCTAGGCAAATCCAGCGGTTTCCTCTAAAAGAAATATAAATTGACTGTCACAGGCTATTATGTAAGAACAAATCAAACAAGAGCACCGCCTACGGGTGCCTACGCTCGGCTGTAAGTGCTGGATGGTAAAAAACTAATGGATGGTGAAAAAAACTAAGTAGAAAAAGGAGGGTAATTTGCAGAAAATGTTTCAAAAGTTATCCCACTTGAAAAAAGGTTGCCCTTTGGATGGTGAATAAGTGTGCCAAGTTTCATGTGAATTCCTTCAGTAGGACCAGTGATATCACAAAAATGTCAAAGATTTTTGCATTTTTTTCACAAATTTGACCTTGAAAAATGACCTTGACCTTTACTGGTGACCTTGAACTTGGAACCAACAGAAAGTGCTTGTCCCAGGCAATCATCATGTGAAATATGAAGACCCTATCACTTTCCATTCTAAGTAATTGCAATATGTCAAAGATTTTGCATTTTTTTCACAAGTCTGACCTTAAAAAATGACCTTGAACTTGACAGATGACCTTGAACTTGGTACCAACTGAAAGGTCTTGTCCCAGGCAATCATCATGTGAAATATAAAGCCCTATCACTAACCATTCAAAAGTTATTGCAAAATGTCAAAGTTTTTTTCATTTTTTATACAAATTTGACCTTGAAAAATGACCTTGACCTTGACTGATGACCTTGAATTTGGTACCAACAGAAAGTGCTTGTCCCAGACAATCATCATGTGAAATATGAAAACCCTATCACTTAAAATTCAAAAGTTATGGCAATTTGTCAAAATTTTTGCATTTTTTCAAAAGTTTGACCTTAAAAAGTGACCTTGAACTTGACTGATGACCTTGAACTTGGTACCAACAGAAAGGTCTTGTCCCAGGCAATCATCATGTGGAATATGAAAGCCCTATCACTTACCATTCAAAAGTTATCACAAAATGTCAAAGTTTTCGCACGACGACGACGACGACAACGACGACGACACCAAGGCTATAGCAATACCTCGGGTTTTCTCCGAAAACAGCCGCGCTAAAAATTGAATAACCTACAATGATAAAAAGTTAAAATAAGAATGAGATTTCTTGATAAAAAGGGGAAATAAAAGTCTAAAATCTTAAATTGAATCAAAACTAAATGCTCTTGTCACTTATTACAATTTTCTGGTGAGTAACAAGACCTTTGAAACCTGTTGTGTTGTAGTTGAACCTTACTTCAACCCTTATCCCACTAAATTTTTAATTAATTTCACAAAAATTGACAACTCTTCAGACAACTAAGACTTTCCTGTTTTACAAAATTTTGGACATGTTCAAATTCAAAGGTTTTGCAGACGAAAAGTTAAAGTGGTTTTAATTTGAAAAATAACCATTCTGTAGGGAGAAAATAGTGTGGAAAAAGAAGAAATTGCTCGTCAGAATGACCTTCATTAGGAAACCTTGGTCAACATTGTGAGAGTTCATTAGTGCCGAAATGTTATGGAACTATTAAGGTTCCACAACCTTTAGGGTATGCAGTAGACACATCTTGACAAGATGATAAAAATCTACATCTTAAAATTGAAATAATTTTCTCTGTATAGACTACTATCAAAAAATTTATAAATGCCCAATTTAATTAATCTTAGCCCATTGTTGCTTGTTCAAACTCTATATCATAAATTCTTATTGAATTAGTATCAGTGAGACAATTCAATTAATACCTAAAACATAAGATCTGATTGATGTATGAATTAAACAAAAAGTGTAAAATTAATATCAGTCAAAGTTCATCAAACTGCCATTAAAAATCTATAAATGCCTAGATTGGATTAAAATGTGAACGTGTCATGTCTACAAATGATTGACCCTATCTTATCTTTTTTAAGTTATATGTAATCTTCATCTTCTTCAGAGTCTCTTTCATCAATATCAGTAGAATCGTTGAATTTGTCTTCCTCTTTAAGGTCGTAATTTTCTAATTCCGAATCATCACCCAAGTCTTTTTTCATGCGCATTACCCTTTGTAGAAACAGATCTTTTGCATACTGGTAGAGTTCTATATCTAATCGATTTTGTTCCAGAATTTTTGTTTTCTGTTCATCAGATATTTTTGTTTTATCACTATGAGTTAATGGCAGCTGACTGAATGGAGTTTTAAACTTCAAATTAAACACATATTCAAATAGTTTCTGCGAATATTTCTGGAATTCTGTTAGACCAAAATAGTCCATATTCAATAAATTATCTTTGGCACTTTGAAGCATAATTTGATTTCTAAAATCTGGATTCCACCCTGTGTTATTGTAGCAGTTAATTTTTGTAAGATTTGCCAGCATTCTTGTTTGCCTGTTTCTGGCCAAGTTTGAATCACAGTCAAGGAATTCGTCTAAACTAACATCACTCCATGTTCCGTTCATATCGTAACATGGTGGAAGCTCGTCAACAGTTGGAGGTCTGCTGTCACATGTCAGCTTTGCCTTTTTCCATGTTGCACCTCGCTGAACATGCTTCCACTCACTAAGGAATCTTTTTACTGGATCACGTAAAAATGTTATGTAATGGTACCTGAAAATAAAAGTTGGACTCCATATCATACACAATATTTACTTTATCATTGGTATAAGTCTCAAACTTGAATGATTCTACAGAACATGAAAAAAAAATATTTTGAAAACCTTTCAGGGAAAAATTTGCTGAAAAAGTCGCACAAAATGTAAGTCAACTGTCATATCTTGCAAAATGAGAAATGCATAGAGCATTCTTATAGATCAGTTTTAACCATGAAATATTTACAAAAAAAGCAGTTTTCATCCATATATATTACAGTTGCAGTGAATAGTTTGGGGTAACATTAGGCTTCTTCAAAAGAAAAAACAAACACTTATGCTGCTTTCATACTTATTTTTCGGTCTTAATATTCACCCCGGGACGCACTGGGACTCTCTCAGACACCCAGGGACGCATCAGATATATGCAATAAATAGATGGATATTATGTATATTACTTATACAAACGCACAGATTTACTGTTTTATGAGTTATTTACGTATCTATATTCAGTCCCAGGATGTTAGTGAAATAGTTTAGTGAATTCGTATAAGCATATAAATTTAGTCCCGGTGTTCCTTTCTTATCCTGTGAGAAATCGTTTTGTTAGCTCATATATGCACTGATGTTTAGTTCCCTTATTCTTTTTTCACGAGAAGTTGTTTATTAGGATTTTCATTTACTTAAATTTAGTCCCGGGCTGTTTCTTATCTTATCATGAAGAAAACGATTTGTGAATTTGTATATTAAATTATGCATATAAAATTAGTCCCAGGGAGTTTCTTCTTCCAGGAGAAACTTTTTTTTTTAAAGTTTTAAGTTTAATTGAATAAAGTCCCGGGATGGTCTTATGTCGAGTTCGTATTTGCATATAAAATAAGTCCTGGGGTTCTTTTCTTATCCTGTAAGAATTCTTTTATAGCTTGTATATTATATATACTGAGCGACTTTAAAAACGCAACAAAGTAAATTTGAAATTTGAGTACAGAAAAGTAGATTTGGTTTAACTAAATTTAGCTGAAAATATACAAACAAGATCTTCTGTTGAATCAACTTAATCTTGATTTAATTTGACGCTTTGGTTAGTTTCAGCATAGCAATCTACTGTTCACTCTTTCTTTGTCATTGCACTTTTCATGGTAGATTGATTTCACAAATCAGAAGTGTGGAGGGTAATCAACGATAGACATTTCAAAAACCGTTAAAAGAAGCGAAATCAACTCATACGCTTTGCAGAGAATGTTCTCTTAATTGAGTAAGTCAAAAGGGAAAGTGTTCCTTAAAATCGGAACGTCGTTAACCTCGATTAGACTAAAAATTATTGATTAATTCGTTCAATATTTAAACATCTGCATGGTAGGACCTTGCCAAAAAGGAGTTTCAGAAGACTTAATGTGTTAAAATGACGTTAGAGTCATGCCGTAAACACTCTTAAAATGGTATCTCAATTCTAAACTAGTTGTCTGGTAAGGGGTTAAAAGTGTGAACAGACTATGTTTGCCAAAACCGCATTCACATGAACAGCGTTTGTGGTTCTACAGACGGAATGGAACAGCATGTAAGTGACGTCATTTCTGGTAAAAAAGACGACGTTTTGGTGTCGTCTTTGTACCAAACGTGCTTAAACGCAGTATTCATGATTTGTTTGACCTCTTGATTCATTCAACCAAACTCTGAAATTTGTTTGGCTTTTGTTTCATTTGAAACGAAAATATCGTTCAAGCAGTAGGGCTATGGAAAAATTTTAACTTTCGTGGGTATGCTTAAAAGTATCCCCGTATTGGAAATACAAGTGAACGTTTCAAAATAACATTGATGTGGGACAAGAGGTCACTTGTTAAAGTAACAAATTAAGTACATTTCAGTACGAGTCTATTCACTAAAATTTTATTTAAGTGACGTTTTTAAGAATTGCGTTTTTAAAGTGGCTCAGAATATATTTAGTACCGGGGTGTTTCTTATTTAACAAGAAGTCGTTTACTAAGATTTTGTGCACTTTAATATAATTACAGAGTATATCTTATCCTATGGGAAATCGTTTTGTGAGTCTGTATACATGCATACAAAATAAGTCCCGGGGTGTTTCTTCTCCCAAGAGAAATCGCTTTGTTAGTTCTCTAGGGCATTTAAATTTAGTCCCGATGTTATCTTTTATCCTATAAGAAAACGTTTTGCAAGCTTGTATATATATATATATACCTGTACATATAAAATCAGTCCCAGGGAGTTTTTCTTCCAAGACAAATCGTTTTTTTAAGTTTTCTGTTCAATTGAATTTAGACCCTGGATGTTTCTTATCCTATGCAAAATCGTTTGGTGAGTTTGTATACATACATCTTAAATAAGTCCCGGGGTGTTTCTTGTTTCAAGAGAAATCTCTTTGTAAGTTCTGTAGTATATTTGAATTTAGTTCCGAGGTTGTATGTCATCTTACGAGAAATCGTTATGCCAGATCATATTTGCATTTAAAATAAGTCCCTGTGGTTACTTATCCCATAGAAATCTTTTTTTAGAGTTCGCATGTAGATTTTGTCCCGGGGTGTTCCTTGTCCTATTCGAAATCTTTTTTGAGCTCATATATACAAAATTAGTCCTGGGGTGTTTCCTATTTTACGAGAAATCTCATTTTAAGTTTTCTGTGCATTATTCCTGATGATGTTTTATTATCATATGATGTATAGTTTTTGAGATAGTGTATGCTTTTAGATTTATGCCCGGTGTGTTTCTTATCTTATGGGATATCGTCATCAAAGATTTCTGTGGACCCGGGGTGTTTCTTGTCCTATATTTATAGATTCAAAATCGTTTTTCGAGCCCGTATTTGCATAAAAAATTAGTCCCAGGGTGTTTTTGTACTACACAAAATCCTTTATTGAGCTCATTAATGCTCGTTTATCATGCATTTAAAATTAGTCCCGGTGTGTTTCTTATTTAACGAGAATTGGGCACTTTGTAAGTTCTATCTGCATTTGAATTAAGAACAGCTTTATTTTACATAGTTTATAAACAATGTCTGCTTTTTAATCTTATTTCACTCCGATAAACCTTGTATTTTTTGTTATTATTTTTTGTATAATATTAATTACTTTTCCCCAAAACATCGATCTGATTCTTATTAAGCTTTAAAACGTGTCTTGGGGTTTATTTAAAGTTAAAACACATTTTAACAAGAGCACCGCCTACGGGTGCCTACGCTCGGCTGTTGAGTGCTGGATGGTTGGAAAAAATCTAAGTTGAAAAAGGGGCATAATTTGTTCAAAATGCATCTAGAGTTACCCCCCTTTATAGTAAAGGTTGCTCTTCTAATGGTGAACATGTGTGCCAAGTTTCAAGTAATTGCTTTCAGTAGAACGAGAGATATCACAAAATGTCAAAGTTTTCGCAAGAAGACAACAACAACAACAATGACGACACAGAGGTTAGAGCAATTACTCCGGTTTTCTTTGAAAACAGCCGAGCTAAAAATGGTAATTTACTTTATGTGAGTCTCGGGATGGTGCCGAACCCTCAATTCTAAATACTCCTTTAAAATAAGACTTAGTCTTAACTTTTCCTATTCTTATTTAATGGCAAATTATTTATTGTAAAAATTGTGTAAAAGTATTGTAATTATTTTCAATCAAAATACATGCTATTGTACAAGCAGTAATGGTTAGCTGTCCTGGGGTGTCTGTCTAATTACAATGATATCATCAAAATAAGTGTATTTAATTTACATATTAAGCAAAATGGATTTTTTGTTCATATTTATACAAATTCACTTTTATATAATCAATTCCCTATTGCCTATTGATTTTATAGCCTACTTTTCATATAAGAAACGTCCTGGGGTGTCCCGTGGTGATTATCAAGCCCCCTTATCCCATTTTTTGCCTACCAAATGTTTTGCACACTCTAAGCATGTCATACTCAATAAAATCAATTCTGATATACAACAGTGAAGTTTATTACCTTCTACTTCTAGCCTTCTTTTCTTTTTTGTTCATTGCATCTTCTACACATGATGTCAACTCAGTCCAGTCAGCATGAAGGCCACAAATCCAACCAGTGGAATAGCGACTAAATAACCAAATTGTTTTCTTGCTAGTATAGCAATCACATCTTTTCCTTCCTTTGAAACATTTACATGGAGATTCTAGTTCTAGGTTTTTCACTAGGTGGCGACCAAATGATGTTCCTCCAGTTTTTTGTATGTGAAGAAACACCATAACATCTTCTTTCTTAAAAGCCAAGTTGTAGGTGCGATTCAGATCTGTGTTTGAGAAAATGTTTGCAGGCAACATGCCCTGTCTGTAGGCATCGAAGTCTGATTTAGGAATTACTGAATCTTGTTTTTGAACTACTGATTGTGTCATGCAGAAATCGAGTCCACAGTTGTACGAGATAAAAACAAAGACGATTCCAACCCCAGCCAAAACGGACAGAAATATCTTTCTACTCCCCATTTTCGACATAACTTTTTGTCTCTGTCTTTAAAAACAATCATAATACAGTATATATCATTAAAAACACGGTCGATCATGGAATGGTTACATTTAAAAATGACTTTTTCTTATTCTTTTTGGTAGAATTTTAGGATTGTCAACCATCTTGGATCTAGAATAAAACGCTGTCATCGTCGCCTTTAGACTGGAACCGGTGTCCCTAAAATACGAAAAGGTGCAAAAATGTGGTTTAACTTACGGTTTAACTTACGGTTCGTAGGCCATTGGTAAGCCTACGGCTTCTGGGGGCCCATCTGTTTGAGTTCTTCTCACTTCATTTTTTAGGCAATCTGCTGTGAATTTTTGGGGGTGGTTACGCCAATGGTTGTTAATTCTGCTCTTGAAGGCATTTATACTGGGGGAATTTACTATCTCATTTGGTAATTCGTTCCAGATATCAACTACTCTATTTGTAAATGATTGTTTCCTTACATTAGTTCTTGAGTATCTCTTGAATAGTTTAAGATCATTTCCTCTAGTACGTGACGATAGATTTCTGGTTAGTAGATTTGGCTTAGTTGTAATGTCGTATTTGTTCAAGATTTTGAAGGTTTGAAGTATATCAGCTCTTCACGGTCTGCGGTACTCTAGAGTAGGAAGTCCGAGTTGTTTTAGCCTTTCATTGTAGGGTAGTGGTCTTAGTCCTGGAATTAATTTTGTCGCCCTTCGTTGATCATTTTCTATCCCTTTTTTGTGTTTTTTTAGATGAGGTGCCCATACAGTACAAGCGTATTCCAGATGCGGTCTTACCAGAGCCTTATACAGGTTAAGAAAGATTTGTTTATCAATACATGAAAAAGTCCTTTTGATAACACCAAGGTTCCTATTGGCTATTTTGATTTTGTTGTTGATATGGTGCTCAAATGATAGTTGTTCATCTACTATAATGCCTAGGTCTTTTTCTTCTGTAACTTGATTAATTTTTACTCTTTTGTTGTCTTCATTAGTCATATAATATGTCGTTTCTTGGTCCTTTTTTCCAATATGTAGATGTTTGCATAAGGTGCTAAAAGGTGGTTAAAGGCGCAAAAAGGTGCTGAAAGGTGCAAAAAAAGGTGCTAAAAGGTGGGCGAAAAGATGCTAACATACTATTAAAAGCTTTTGGTCTAATTAAATGATCTGTTCTTACATATTATGGCCTTTCGTACAAATGACCATAGTAACATAATTTTTCTTATGCCATATATCATACTAATAATTCTAACGGTATAGAGGGAGGTAAGTTGCAGTAGATATGCAAATGAGAGATACATGCCCAAAGATATATTGTAAATGATTATATATATCGACAGAGTCGACCCATTTCTGAGAGTCAGAGCGGCCCGATGGTCTAGTGGTAAGACACCGGACTACCAATCATAAGGTCCGTGGTTCAAATTCCGAACGCGGCAGGAATTTTCAGGTATACTTGCTATCCCCCACCCAACTAGAAGTGAACTGGTAGGAAACCCAAAGGTAGCTTCGTGTGTATCGATGTTTTACACTGGGCACGTTAAAGAAACAAGGTCTATTCGTAGAAGAGCTAGGGACCTGGATTTCCTTGTATCCGCTTCTTTCTCTTTCATGGTCCATACCATATATATGCCTCGAGCACAAAGGGACCTAAATCCTACAATCGCACACGCACACACCCATTTAGGGTTGAGGACCCTTTTCTCTGAATGGATCACGTCTGTCTAGTCACTCGGTTTGTTACACAATGAACATATACATAAACGTGTATAACATAGGCCTACTCCTTTTCAATGCATTTCACAGTACATTGATAATTTGATGTCATGACAGAAAGCAAATATATCCCAGTGGTATGGGTTTTCGTCCTAATAACATTTTTATTCAAACTTTTATCAATCGATAAATGTTGAAAAAATATTCTTCGATTAATGATTCCCGTGTTTCTTAATTTGATTTGGTTAGTTTTGACAGGTTTAAAGTCTGTTTGTTTTAAGAATAAAGCACTGATAAAGAAAGACACGAGAATAAATTGTGTAAATCAACTTTTTTTTTAAATTAGATTATTTACTTCATTGTTTATACAAACTACTCAAAATTTGCTACGTACTTTTTTATAATATAATTCCAGGAAAAAATGAAATTTGATTATTAGAATTTTGAAAAATGGTCGACTGTTATCAGTTCATCAGATTTTAAGAAGACAATTAAGCTTTATAATGAAAAGAAGACTTTAAATGTAGATAAAACAGGTAGACCCTAGAAATTGGTCCGTTTTCTTGAAAATTGAAAAAAATGAATTTGACCAAAGAAGGTGTTCTTTCAATTGCATTTCGTTCAATAACGAGTATGAGAGCAAGCAATGTCAATAAAAGCCTGGCAGCGCATCTGTATACTCCTGATTTAGTTCTGGATTACTCTTTGGGGAATGATAACATGCCATTCTTCTCTAAGGATCTGGCCGAGCTCCTGGAGTGTCCTTGGCTGGACCTGGCGAGCCGAAACTCGGACATGTAGCTCATTCCACATATGCTATATCGGATTTAAGAGGTTTGGGGCATAGGGGCCACAATTCTGACATTGAACTTAGTTAATTACTGTCCCTGGTTGCTTTTTGTTATAAGAAGAAAGTTTTTGCAGACAAAGACACTGGCGGATTTTGACAAAATAATATGCCCTAATCTCTCGATGGGGGAACATAATAAGTAACTATTGTGAAAAATGCTTATTTAACATAATGCATGATAAGTTGGTGCCTAGAGACCTTTCAACACTTGCTACATTAAGATGAGCTTGAAATTTTTATGGTAGTTATATTCCAAACTGATAATTTGAGTGAATCAATAATAACGGGTACAATACTTACACATTCACCTTTTACCACCTTTGCGCCCATCTTTGAGCACCTTTTAGCATCTTTTCGCGCCTTTTTGCACCATTAACAACCTTTCACCACCTTTTTGCACCTTTCCGTATTATAGGGACATCCAACTGGAACTTAGTTTTCAACTATCTAGGATATTGTTGCAATTAAACCTCTTCTTCTTCCTCTTTCTTGCCTCCTTCGACGACTTGGCGAAGATTCTGCCAGTTTCTTGGTGCGCTAATTCACTTTCGACGGCGGACTTTGTTGTTGTTGTTGATGGGGTTTTTTTTTACGCTTTTTTGTTTTGTTTACGAACTACCCCATCCCCCACACTCCCTTTCCTTTCCCTTGTCTTGCTTATTTATCCCCCAGAGTGCACAATCGATTCTTGAATATCTCGATTGTGTTTACCTTTGCAACTTCAGGAAGGAGACAATTCCAGACCCTTGACGCTCTATCAAAAAAGGACCAATTTTTACACCCTATGTAGTAGTAGGATTACTGTAGCTATGAATTTGACTGTGTCTAATTTTTCTATATTTTCAAGTATTTATCTTGTTGTATTTTAACTTTATGATTTTGATGCCAATTTAACTCGTTTATTTCCTACGCTAGATCGATTCCTAAATCTACCAGTAACATACTAGCTGCTCTTCGCTGAACCTTTTCGATTTAATCTACTTGAGTTTGTTTGTATGGGTCCCAAACGGTACAAGAGTATTGTAATTGAGGTCTTATAAGGGATATGTAAGCCTTTTCCCGTTTATTGATTTTGGATGATATGTTTAGGTTCAGTCTATGGAGATAGTCTAGAGTTTGATTTGCTTTGGAAAAACAATTTTGTTTATATATTTTCCTCAGTTGAGATCATTGGATGAGGAACATCATAGGTTCAGTTTTGTATTGTTTCATTAACAAGTTTATGGCCATTAAGTGAATAGTCAAAGCGAAAAGGTTCCTTTTTGTTTGTCACTGAGAGAACTGAACACTTACTAGTACTAGTCAGGGTGAAATTCCATATGCTATATCTTTTTCCAAGCTACCAATTTGTTTAACCCTTTCCTGTTTTACAAAATTTTGGACCTGTCAAAATTCAAAGGTTTTGCAGACGAAAATTAAAAGCTGATTTAATTTGAAAAAAAATACCATTCAGTAGGGTAGAAAATAGTGTGGAAAAAGAAGAAATTGCTTGTCAGAAGCAATTTCTTCTATTTTCACAATGTTTTCTCAATCATAAAATAACAGGCACGTAAAAAGCAGGGATTAAACAGCAAAGGGTTAAGTCATTTTGTAGTAACTGACAGTCACTTTCAGATTTAACTGTGAGGTAGACTAAAGTGTCGTCTGCAAACAGGCGTACAGTTGAATTCAGGCCTACTGGTAAATCGTTGATGCCGGTAGAACAGGAACCGGCTTGGCCCGGATTTAAGCAGGCTCGCCAGCCAATAGGCTAGATCGCATTACATGTGCTGATGGTCGAGCAATTATTTCAAATCAATCTCATAAGTGAAATTAGCAAGAGGCCAATGAGGGACTTAGACGTTCTATTGAAAATTAATGCGGATTTTCCACTTAACTTTTATTTCTTTACATGAAATTGGAAGAAGTTTATTTGTAAAGTGAAAATAACCAAGCCGCACCCCCCCCTTCATTTAGTTTTAGAAGCGAAAAAAAACACAACTGCTCCTTTTCCTGTGTTTTCATTAAATTTACACACAGAACCTTCCTTACCGACTACCATAGAATAGTCCTGTGAACATTTCAAGAGAATTGGGAAATATTTGAGGGCTTAAATGGTTTCATTTATGAGAATATCATTGAGCCGTCAAAAACACAACTTGGCTTTAGCACCTTTAGCTCCCTTTCCCGTGATTTTCAATGGGTCCACCCCATTTTCAACAACCGTTTAACCTCTTGATAAACCTGAGAGAGTTTCAAGGAAATCAGTTAAAATTTGTGGACTTCATGGCACAAAACGGACAAGATTGTGCTAAGTGAAATTCCAGAAGGCCACTTTTCGTGTTGTTTTTCCCCCAATAGATCGTCCTCCGTTTTCGATAGCGATAATCCTTATGGCCTTGTAGTCAGCTTGTGAAAGTTTCCAGAGAAATCGATAATATTTGTGGACTTTATCCCGGAAACAAAATTGCACTAAGCCAAATTCCACAAGAACCCCTTTTTTATGATTTTAGGTGGATCCCGATTTTTAAATAGCGACAACCGTTACGACCCTGTCCCATCATCTAGTGAAAGTTTCAAGATGATCCAATAATAAGTGTTTGCTTTAATGTAGTTGACTCGTAATGGTTTTGCAACAATTCAAAGTAATGAACTTTAACAATGTAAACCGAGGTTTCGTAATGATTTTCATTAGGAAACCTCGGTTAACATTGTGAAAGAAAGAATGGTCCAAAATGTTACGAACTATTACGGGTCCACTACCGTTAGTGCGTAAACAAGTTTGCACTTAGTGCAAGCCCTTTAAGCGCATTTTACTGTGTTTTTCGACGGACCCCGGCTCCTCGTTGTCAAAAGTAATATTCATTAAGACAATACAATCCTTCTGTGTACCTTTGAAGTTTCAAGAGAATCCGATAATTTCTATGAAGTTATCGCCTAAACAAGATTGCAAGATAGTGAAATCCCATTATACACCTTTTGTGTTTTTCAGGTGGATTTTATATAGCATAATCGAGAGGGATTAATCTAAGTTGTAAGAACTTGTTTCTCAATCGATCGATGTAAAATAAATAGGTTTAAACCCAACTATCCTTATGTCCCTGCAATCATACTGTGAAAGTTTAAAGAGAATCCGAGAACGTTTGTAGACATATTCGCAGAAACAAGACAAAGTTAACGCACAGACGGACGGACGGGAAACACGCTATCGACGTGGTCCCGCTTTTGACGTACGTTCAGTACTAAAAATACGTAGAAAACACCGAAAATATTATTTTAACCTATCAAAAGCATCTACATGTATCTCTCAAAAAAGAACAAAAATCAAGGTCCTTATACCTAACCATCAGCTTGCTGTTCACGACATATTCCTATTCTTTGCCGGACAATATAGACTTAGATCAGCCGGCAAATTTTTTGCATTCCGACCCTGTCTGCTTTCTACTTACCATTATCGCGACAAGATAATTTGAATCAAGGCCCAATACTCAGATTATCCAATTCGAACCATCTACAGTGGTCCTCGGATTTTGGGAAAATGACTACTTTCGCTACACTAGAATCCGACCTGCATGTTAAATAACTGAACTAAAATAGAGCGTTAATTGTTGTACGTTTGAATAGGTTTACCGCCGCTTTTATAATAATAATAATAATAATAATAATAATAATAATAATAATAATATCTTTATTTTATGAAGGTGAAACATTAAGACAAATCTTTCAAAATTAACAAATTGAAATTTCTCTTTTTTACAATGTTGCCTTCAGTGAAAGAAAAATTAATGAAAAGTGATAATCTGTTTAAATAATGATATCATGATAAAAAAATATGATGAAAGTCGCCGAAAAAGATGATGACAAATGATGACATATGAAAATAACAATAGACACAATATTCAAGAAATTTCTGCAGATCAACGAAAACTGTACCAACGATTTTTCCCGAATCAATATCCTTTGACCATTCATCGATCATTCGGATAAGGGCCGTCTAACAAGAATGCTTTTCTCTAAAACCTGATTTGTGCTTATTAAGGATATTATTTTTGTTCAAAAAGGATAACAACTGATTCGATAAATGGCGTTCAAAGATCTTTGAAATAGTCGGCAAAATAGATATTGGTCTATAGTTATTTGGATCCTTCCTATCGGAGCCCTTATGTAATGGAAGAACATACGCTTCCTTTAAGGAAATATACCTTTTGAAATACTGTTGTTGATAATAGATGTTAATGGTAAAATTATCTGATCGCCACAAGATTTCAAAATAGTGGCACTAATACCATCAATTCCGGTTGCTTTATTTTTGTCGAGCTTATTTATCATTTTCTTTACTTCTAAGGGTGTTATTAAGTCAATATCAAAAACTTGACCTTTCAATACTGTTTCCAAATGTTTCTGCAGATAGTAAAATTGGGGTTCATTGAATTGTGACTTTTTCACAATGTTTGCTATATTGATGAAGAGTTTATTGAATGATTCTATAACATCATGCCCCCCCCCCCGGATACATTCTCCGTTAAAAACCATTTCCGAAGGTAATTGAACAGGTTCAGCTAATAAATTATCATTATTTTGTACTCGGTGTAAGTTTTTCCATAGATCTTTACTACTTGTACCCTTTTTGATTGCATTATTGTAGAACTCCTTCTTATTTTTACGAATGAGATGCACCACTTTATTCCTCATAGTTTTATATTCATCCCATTTTTTTAATTTAAGGAAACGATCCCGTTCATACATTGCTTTTTTAACTTCGGCATTTATCCATTGAGGTAAATCTTTACTTTTAACACGATTTGACTTGATTGGAGCATGTATAGATAAAACACCATTTAAAATGTCGTAAAATAATGAAAGCGCCTTCTCTGGGTCAGGCTCAATTTCAATAAAATGAATATTCGTAGAAATTAAGTCATTTTGAATTCGTATTCTTCAAAGTTTTCAAAACTTCTGTACGTCATAACAGTGTGGACGTTTTCTTTAAAAGGCCTGTTTCTGATTTTTCGCGTCAAACAAATTGGAAAATGATCACTTAATGCAAGAGGTGAAACAAATGTTTCTGCAATTCTGTCAGTACGATTTGTATAGATATGGTCTATAATTGTCGAAGATGTTTTAGATATTCGGGTTGGTTCAGTAACTATTTGTGAGAGTCCGTATTTCAGGGTAAATTTAGACCACTCTTTATTTTCAAAGTTTTTGTTTTCTGATAGGTAATTGTAGTTTAAGTCCACAATTATATAATGTTCATTAGAGTATTCATCTGCTTTTTTTATTTGTATATCAAATGAAGATATCCAATCTTTATTTGATTGTGGTGGTCTAAAAACAAAACACAAGAGAAAAGATTTTGAGTTCTTATGGCATATTTCTATCCATACCGATCCTATATCTTCCGATTCTAAATCTGACCTTCGGTTAAACGGGATACAATTTTTTAAATAAATCAAAATTCCTCCACCTTTTTTAGTTTTCTGTCTTTCCTTATAAATGAAAAACTGGGAACATTAAGGTTCAAGTCGGATAAAGAATCATTAAGAAACGTTTCGCAAGCGCCAAAGATATCAATATCGTTAGAAGATAAAATGTATTTGATCTCATCAAATTTTGGAAGAATGTGTTGCACATTGAGATTAACGATATGTAGACCTTTTTGTTTAAACTTTATAGTTTGGTTCAAGAAACTTAGGTTTTTAGAACTAAGATGCTGGCTACTATCAGAAACCGTCAATTCATTCACTGGTTCATGAATTTTACATTCTTTATAATGAGAAAAAGACGCGGTAGTATAAGAATTAGAATGAAAATGAGAAATAAGATTTGAATTAGACAGAGATTTTGATTTAGAATTATACATACGAAAGTTTGGTGTGTTTTCAGAGTTAATGTTAAATTGCATGCAGCTGCATGGAAATATTTGGCAATTGAACATATGGAACTTAAAGCACTGAACTTATTTTTTAGGGAAATTTGCGTGTATCTGTCCGCGATTTCCTAACGTGCGTAAATTTGTCTACACTCCGAAGATAAATGATTGGTCAATCCACAATGAAAACAACGGGAATTTAAATTCCTACGATAATTCATTCTGTCTATTCTGTTTGCACGTGCGCTTTGAAAGTAGTTGAGTTTAGTTTGCTCACAATCCTCAATTCGGTGCCCTTCTTGGCCACAGGAATAACAGCACAGGCGATAAAAATTGGTACTCGAAGAAATCTGTACATTTTGTCTCTGTCTCAGAGTTCGTTTTAGTATGGGAATGTAGTCATTGTAAGTTTTCAGTAGCACAGCTGTCCCTTTGTCTGATAAATGGATAAAATCTTTCCAATATAGGAGCGAATTCAGATTTAGTCGTTCACTCACTGATATGCAGGTCACACCATTGTCTTCACACAAGAAATTAATGTTATCGTTCATGTCGTTGACGTCTGCATCTTTTCTCGGAGTTATTTCAGATATGCATATTTTTGTCTTCGGTGACTTGGACTTTATATAGTCGATCATTTTCACGAAGTCGTTCTCGATAGCCTCCTCATTTCTTCCCTCGGCGAGATCGTTACCGCCAACTTGAACTATTACTGTTTGGTAATTTGTAAGCTGAACGTGTTCTAGCTTCCTTTTAATTTGCCAAACTTTTGCCCCGCGATTCGTCATAACGTCGACATTTGGGGCTAAACCTCTTTTATTAATACGTTGAAGGATGGAACTTCCTATGATTAGGACTCTATCTGTTGTTTTATTTCGGTGATTTGTAGTATCGTTTTCTTGACTTATTCTGTTCTTGTAATTTACTCCGGTGGGTGTGTCATGGGTTGATTCTTTTTCTGTCTGCGTAAATGTATCGGTTGTTTTTGTCACTTTCGATTTTCTGTTGTCTTTTTTCGGTTTTCCCTGGTCTAACCTGTCCGATATTGACTGCAGTTTTTTACTGACAATTGTCGATACGCTTGCAAGTTCATTTTTTACTGTGTCTGTAGTATCATTAATATCCGCTATTTTCGACTGGAATGTGTCAGATTGAACTTTACATAGATTCTTTATAGACACAATGTCATCTCTTATTCCGCCAACTGCCTTTGGTGTGGAATGAATGTGAGTCAAAAGAATGTCCTTCACTTCGTGTATTTCTCGAAATAAGTCTTTCAAAGTAACGTTCGATAGAGTATCAGCGGTTTCACCGCGGTCTTGTACTTCAGAATCGGCGTTTTTCGATTGCTTAGATTCGGTAGAATGAATATTTTGTATAGTCTCCGAATCCGATTCAGGCGAATTCACATCTTCTTCGACACGAGAAGTAGTTTGTTGGTCATCGGTTGTACCAGTAGAAGAATGATCTGGTGTTTCTGGATATCTAACAAGGCACAGCTTTTTCTGTTTGTCAGTTGTATTCGTCGATGTACAGGACCTTGGACATGTATCGATGTTACGGCATAGTAGAAGGATAGATTTTATCTTCCTATTAATTTCCTCCACGGATATATTTGAAGTATTTAATGTATTTTCCATAGACTCAAATATTTTCAACATGTGGCTTTGTACAAATAGTGACGATTTTTTCCCATTTACTAAACTTGAACACCGTGTGTGATACATGTTAAAAGTGTACAGATGACCCTCATCGCTGTAAATCTTGTATATGTTTTCTGTATTATTTCCGCCTTTATCCGTTACCGGAATCTCAATACATTTCAAAGGGTTTTCCAACAATGAATAAAACTTCTCCACTTCAATCTTAAATACCTCATAAAACCCAGTGTTAAACTCGAACTTTATACCTCCGCCCTTTTTTTTCAATTTAATTTTTACTTCATATATACAACAGCCCGTTACAAGGCACAAATTCTTCACAGCCCAAAGTTTTATTTGCAAAGTTTTGTCTATATGCACAGCGACGTCAAGTTGAGAAAAATACAATTGTTTATCGTGACGTCAAAAAAACGCGCCATTGATTACAACGTCAACTGGTCCGTTTTATCGTTCAAATTACACATTTTGAAAGTATTTTTTCTAACGTAAACTGTTAATTTTTCACTATTTATTTCACATGGCGACAGCTGAAGTATTAAACAATGGTTTCTGCCATCTCTCGCATCAGCCCATTTCCTAGTCAGAAGCGACTATCACATAAGTTAGGTTTAAGCTTATCCACCCATAGGTGAGAGACAGACGCCGAGAATCGAACCCATGACCCCGTAATTGAAGATTTAAAATCTTATGCACTACCAACTGTGCTTTGGCGGCGGCCCCAAAAAGAATAAAAACTCATTCGCCTGAATATAAATTTTGTTAAAAACAAAAGTTTCCAATTTTGATGACATTTCTACCACTATCCATTGAGTACATGTATTTCATTATTAGTTTAAAAAAGAAGTGAGGCAGTATTGGCTTAAATCAGACTGCACGTTTGTGTTGGCTGATCTTGGTCTATAGTGTCTGCCAAAGTTTTGTGAACACTTCGGAAAAATAATGCCACGACGTGCTATAGATGGATTAACATCAATACTGTTTGGGCTTCCTTTCACGGTTACCACGTACTTGTTTATTTGATAGGATTTAACACCGCTTTTAACAATGTTTCAGTCATATCTAATAAACCTTATATGTGTAAATTTACTACATTACTTAACACACAAAAAAAGTATTAGTAAAATTATCATCATTCTACCTTAATAATTCTTTACTGAAGAGAAGAATCTTCTACTCTGTTGAGAACGAAAAAAACAGCTTATTTTTGCTACTCTTGCTATCGCCATGTTTGGTTTAATTTTGTTTGTTTATTTGGCATGCCTTTTCCACTTAATGTTATGTTATTTGTTGTAATTTCGGACTATGAGCTTATATACTCAACGTCTGTAATAAACTTCTGTTCTGTTCTGATCATATCGCGGCGGCTGGAGCTCTTAACAATGGATTACTGGGAACTTGCACAAGTTCTACCACCAAGGACTCTGAGAATCTCTTCTTTTCTTGGATTCGGATATGTGGGAACCTTTTGTTTTCAGGGCTTATGAAAATGCATAAAATATCAGGGCCCGTGGTTATAAAAAAAATTGTGCTTAACTGAAAAAATTCTCAAATTAAGAATTCAAATTAACAAACAAACATAAAAAATAATATTAAAAAAGTTGTTCGTATAACAACTTTTTAATAGTATCTTTTATGTTCATACATATAATGTAATGAATCCTCATTACATGCTTAGATCTGAGGTAAATATCGATGCATCTAGTCAAGGCATACCTAGAACAGAATCTAGAAAGCGCACGTTTTCCTATATTGGTATGCAATATCGGAATTCAGTCCCCGTAGAAATAAGATGTATAAATAACATTAGTAATTTTAAACGAAAACTAAAAGATTATCTTATTTCACTAGACTAAACCTGCACTTTTTTTAGATATGTATTGTTCATTTACTAGGCCTACGTACTAAAAATTGTCTGTGTATTTCCTTGAATTTGCTGTCCAAATTGATGTTGATGCTTCAACATTGATGTATTATCACTAATTATAATATGACCTACGTCGCGGGAGTGAAATAAAACTGTTGAATATTTTTGATATTACACGGATGTTATAACACTAGTTGAATAACTATGCAAATGAGCTCAGAGCGAATAGCAACGCTATTTTGTAACCGCAAAAATGACGTCATAATGTATAATGTATATAATGTATATATTGTGACGTCAGTTTCAAGCGGCGTTATTAGTTTTGCGAATTTGCGAATAAGATTTTTGGCGATTTTTCGCAAAATTTGGGTCATATTATAAATAGAATATAAAATTTGTGGTCATGAAATACAGAATTTATTAAACTCGTCATCTAAAACAGATAAAAACTCGGCGCAGCCTCGTTTTTATCTGTTTCTAGATGACTCGTTTAATAAATTCAGTATTCCATGACCATTCATTCAATATCCTCTATATGTGTGATATGTCTATTAATATTTCAGTTGAATACCATTACAGTGATATGTAGAAATGTGTTATGGAGAGAGAGAGAGAGAGAGAGAGAGAGAGAGAGAGAGAGAGAGAGAGAGAGAGAGAGAGAGAGAGAGAGAGAGAGAGAGAGAGAGAGAGAGAGAGAGAGAGAGAGAGAGAGAGAGAGAATGAGAGAGAGATTTGTTGTTGTTGTTTTCTAGAGGGCCATGTTGAAAATAAGATTTGTATATACATGTATATCTTCACATGTTACCTTTTATAAATAAAGTGATTATTACTATTATTTATTTATTTATTTATTCTCTTTGATTCCCCCAACAAGCTGGAGATACAAACAAATAAATCGTTTTACATAAAAAAGACACAAACGTACAAAATGTTGTTTGGGTTAGTAACATGGAACAAGGTTTAGTAAGTAAGAAGACAAAAAACATATATGCACACACATACATACATATATATACATACACATATATATTTAAACGAAGAAATAGAAAAAAAGAAGAAACATGCCGAACCCATACCGTCACAGACAAGCTAGTATTATTGCTACATGTGTATGACACATAAAATCAGACACTCTCCTTCATTTTCCTCTTATTTTATATATATTGAGTTTATCAGTATAATTGTTTTTTCTTTTTTCACTCAGTAGGTGCAGATAACATTTTGTTCACATTGTTTACCTATCAAAATTATGAAGTATTAATTTCAAATAGCTCAAGCAGGCATGTACATATTGCTAGGACGTTACGCAAGATACTTGTGACCCTTTGCGTTACAAATAGTTTTGACGTCGGCCTAAATATAACGTTCCGTTTTTACTAAACTATCTTCATGCCAACATTTGCAAGCGATTTATTTCTTTTATTTATTTTCCGTTAGATTTGACGTAGGTAATTTGCCTAAAGTTGTGGTAAGGAAGAGTTCGTTATCATTGTCACACATGTTGATAATTCACGATAGACAGCATCACCTTGAAAGGAACGAATAGAAAAAAGAAAATTGTCTCTTAGTTCCTTAGATTCTGGGCAAGTTGAAGCAAGATGGGCGACATGGTCCGTTGAATAAAACGAAGCATCGCAATATGACTTGAGAATCAGAAAAAAATAAATCCTAGGGACATGGGCCGTGTAAAAGGTTGGACCCCTCTCAGTCACGATTCTCAACAGTGACATTAAATTATTCTTTTCTTCTATTTTCGTTCCCGATGACAAAGTTGAGCTCCACTGGTCCCGATAAAATCCGCCGTCCGGCACATGCTCTCACGGTTTCCATAGAGTTTGTCATACCCTTAATTTACTATTGATAATATCTTAAAATTAACACTCACCCTAATTAAAACCATTCTAGATCGCTCGCTCAACGATTCATTCATAGCATTCATAGGTACCACTCGCTCTAATCGTTCAAAAATCGCTCCGAAGTCGTTCGATAATGTCCAGGAATCGTTCAAAATAATACACAACTTCATTCAGATCGACCAAACCAATTATGAGCCTGTGCGTGACAATTCCATCAATTAGACATCTTCGTGAGGTACAAACATTTAGCAGCCCAGACAGTTACTTAGCGTCAATAGAGGAATGCCTGACTGTCTATAGATACTTTAGCACCTTATCCGTCTACAAATCGCATAGTGAGGACTCTGGTCAGACTGTGCGGATGCACAGAAAAGCCAGAGTCTTTGCTTTGCGCACATTTAAAATCGTTGGAAATGTAACACATAAGCTCTTACACCTTCTATTAGCAAGTGTTGATTTGGAAGTGTTCGCAAAGCCACACAAACCATTTTATAGAAAAGGACTTTTTCAAATGGAGTTGACAGAATATCAATAATTAAGTCCAGTTTGGGCAATTATAAGGTTTGACACATTTAAAGAAATATTTTAAGGATCTGCCCCTTTATCTGTAGCGTTACTAACATACGTTGCATGATGTGATGTTCTTGAAACAGTGCTTCACGCTTGAGTTTGTGGCCCTTGACCCGACTTGACAGATTAGGTAGCGTTACTTCTAACCTTCCTGTTCGAGGGTTAGTTTAAAAGTATTTAAATACATATGAACAAAGATCTACAAATATTACTGTTCCGTTGACCCGTTGGAATAAGTCTACTCACTTGCTTCAAGACAATGACATATGAAGTCAGAAAAATAACTGTAAACTGGGGAGAATAATATATTCCATGAGTCACGAATATTTTGATGCTACAATCATAATGGTTTAAGGAAAGGACAGACAAGCAATGTATGGATAGTGAATAATAAAGACGCTCAGTATATGACAAAAAATATATTTGTGACAATTCTCACCAAAAAAGGGCCATCCAGTAACGCGTTTACAATGTTTAAACGATACATGAAAATGGAACTGGATCGGGCAAAGGTCGCCGAGAATTCGTGGTTCAAAAATAATTACACAGGAAAGTCGAATAATTGCCCAGATCCACAGAGTATGCTTACCGCGCAGTCTGACCAGGGTCGATATTTTTCGCCGTCGTTTTCATTGTGCCTGGTTATGCGTATTATTCGATTTCCATGAAAGCCTGCCTAAATGGTGTCATGTCAGCAGTCTTGCCCAGAACGAACAAAATATGTGACCCGTTACGCGAAAAGGGACCATCTGGGTAGCGCGTAAAGTGTCGACCCTAGTCAGATTGCGCAGACTGACTAGGGTCGATACTTTTTGCCCCTTGCTTATTTTCTTAATCTAGAATGATCAATCTTCCTTCCAGTGAAAGAATTTTTGAAATGCGACTTCTGGTTGACCTATGCTGGATCAAATCTCATTTTCAATAATTCATTTTACAGAATTCCCGGATGGTCCCTTTTCGTGTGACGGGCCACACGTATGATTCTAGACAAATCTGAATTCAAAAAAATTCAACCGTTCATATTCAAAGTGCGTTGAAATTGAAAAGATACTACAAAATATTGAAGAAAAAAAGAAAAATAGAGAGAAATTTCTTGAAACTTTTCATTGTTCTTTTCCCTCATTATTATCTTTAGTGCATAAAATCCGGTCCGTGTAAAAACGGTTATAGAAAAAGTTACAAAAGTTACAAACCACCTTTTTTTCTTCAGTTACAAACCACATTTTTGTCGAAGGACCTAACATGATTTTTCTTGTTTTATGAATTACTTTGCATTTTTTTAGAATTGGATTTCATCGTGGGTTTATTTTTTTTTTTTTTTTGTCATTTTTGCAGGTTTTCCAGAATAATAGATCATAAGAATTTCTCACTCTATCATTCATAGAATCTTATCACGTGAGGCATCGCTCTTAGGACTTTTCATCAACCTTTGTCACGTGCGAAGTAGCGACTGATGATTCAAAAGTTCCAGATATATGCAAGGAATTACATTCGATTTTATAGAAGTTGGAGTCATTCCCACGCATAATTTTTACTCTTTTCTACTACTATATCCAAATCAAAGTTAAATTGTTTTCCTCTAGTCATTATTCTCAATGTTGTTATCATTATCACCATTATAATTATTATTATTATTATAATTATCATTATTATAATTATTATGATTTTTATTATTATTATCATTATTATTGTTGATGTTGTTATTATTACTTTTATCATTAGTAGTAGTATATCTTTATTTGTTGTTGTTATTGTTATCACCGTTGTTGTTCTTGTTATCATTGTTTAAGATATGGTTATGTATCATTGTTTATTTGTCCAAGTATACATTATGAGGTTTTTGGATATCTAACGAGAACATTTTTGCTATTCAAGTTTTATTTTACCGGGAGCTTCCGTAAATTAGCAATTAGATAAGAAGCTGACGCTGTGCTTAAAAAATGACGCGTCACAAAAAAAACACAAAAATACTCAAAAGTTCAAAACGCACCGATCGTGGCTTTAATACTTGAATTATGCATGCCGTTCCGGAGTCTTTTTTTCTTTTGAAGAATGATCATTCTATTCAGATATCATATGAGCCTGTGCGTGACATTTCCAACAATTTCATGAGAGTGTGATGGAAAGGTGTTGAGTAGCCTAGACACTCTTGCAGTGCATTAAAAATAATTTTGTGCTGTGAATAGCAATTTTAGATCCCTAGCCATCTTTTGGGCGCATAGTTAAGACTCCGATCAGACTGTGCGGCTGCACAGCCTGATCTGGGTATCAACATTGCGCATATGTGAAATTGTTGGAAATGTCACGCACAGGCTCATATTCATTCTCGAAATGTCATCACTAGTTGACAAATGTCTAATCCGAACCTTTCTCTCCTGAATATTTGCAGTATTCTACAATGGTTCCTTTTCGTATGGCGGATTCAAGAGTTTGCTTTCAGGGATTAGTAGTCGCAAAAAATGGATGAATTATGTGGTCTTACTGGAAATGTGAAGAAAGTTATAGTTTTGATTGGGTGTATATTTGTACATCTTACATTGGGGAGTAGATATGTTATGGGTAGGTCAACGTACAACAGATTTTCTTGAGAAACATCGAGATAGAGTTTAATATTGTGGCCTATTTTAAAAAAAAAATGTGGAAACATTTTTTTTTGTGAGTCATGAAACGATAGACCTATTTAGAAGAATTACACCATAAAATATTTGAAGAAAGGGTATATTTAAGACCATCGTGAAATTGACAAGAAGAATGTTTTTGGAATGATATTGGAATGGAATTAAATGAGTGTGTGAAGCGAGTTGACAGTGAAATTAAAGGGACGTTATCCCATATCGCTAATTTTATTCAAGATGAAAATTAGCAATATTTCTTACCTCCCTCAAATAAAATATACTTTTGATACTTTTACTTAATATACTTTTCTGTTTGTATTATTTCGTGGACCATTCTTGACACTTTTAAATCCACATCAGCAAATAAAATAGATTGATTGATTTAATTGAGTTTAATGCCACTTTCAACATTTTTTCAGTTACATCGCGACGGCTGGAGCACCTTACAATGGAATCTGGGAATTCTCTCACCAGTACAACCATCACATCCTCTCCTAGCCTCCAGCTGCTATCTCGAACGATTTCGAAATATTTTTGATATTTTTCAGATCGATTTGAGTGAGTGTTTGGAGTGAATGAATGGAGCGTAAATCAAAATGAGTGTCAATTCCACGATGTTTTTTAACTGTGCTTTCATTCACATTAGTAATAATGGAATGGGACTGAGGTCTAGCAAGACGAAATTAAAATATACTTTTTTGAAGTTAGCCAAATGTTGTTAAAAGCCCCTTTTTACGTGACGGCATATATAAGTCTTATCAAAAAGGAAAAGAATTAACAAAGTCAGTCCTATTAAAATGTGATTCAATAATGGAGGAAAAAAAGAATATAATAGTAATCAACTGTGATTATTGCATAAAATTTACGTTTTCGGGTCGTTAAAGGCATACGTTAACGGACAAAATCCGAGTGTTAAAGGGAGAAAACGTGAATTAACCATTTAATCCACGTGTCGTTAACGCCTTGCTTTTTTACTTAAACATCCGTGAATTTGGCTTATACGATTTAATCGATTCCAATGATTCTTATATTTTTTCTGCAATATTTGTTTGTCCTAAAAGGATGTTTCGTGCATTCTGTTAAAATCCTACAAGGTAAAATCTAGAAGACAGTACGCGTTGATGAGTAAAATACATGAAAATTATTCATGTCCAACATTATCAAAAAGCATTCCTAAAGACGTTGCTCTAAAACCCTCGTTAAATTGTATGACGTCATAAATTTATCTAGCTAGGTCGGTATAAACAAAATGGACAGTGTAAAGTATGACGAAATTGTTCCTGCATATTCATAAGTTTGTAACCGGTTTATATCGTTTCTATGAAATCATTTCGCAATTTCTGTTTGAATTTATACTCTTATCTATCTTTTTATGCAATAACAGCATATTCGTAAGTTTGTAACCGGTTTATATCGTTTCTATGAAATTATTTCGCAATTTCCGTTTGAATTTATACTCTAATCTATCTTTTTATGCAATAACAGCATATTATTAAGTTTGTAACCGGTTTACATCGTTTCCATGAAATCATTTCGCAAGTTCTGTATGGATTTATTCTCTAATCTATCTTTTTATGCAATAATAGCGTCAATTCACATTTTTTCGGTCGTTAACATTTGCAGAGACCCCCAAAATGTGTTAACGCCCTCGTGCTTCGCACTCGGGCGTTAACCATTTTTCGGGTCTCTATAAATGTTAACCCCTTTCAAAAACGCGAGTTAACCCTATATAATTCTTTATTTGTTTTTAAATCGGACTGCGAAGCAGTCGATTTATAATAACCGTTTTCCAGAAATCCAGTCTGCTTGACCCACTACATTTTTACCATTATCTTCTGAGCAATGTGTTCAAACCAAATTATGTGTTTTCAAACATCGAAGAAACGGCCTTTTCAGTCACAATCTACAAACTTTGTTTTTATCTTATTTACTTTTCGACAAATAGAGAAGAGGCTAATACAAAATTTGATGTAATTTTCGCTTTTAGTAATTACCAGTTAGTATTTTTAGTTTTTAAAACAAGATTTTCGGTTGAGTAAAGGAGTTGAAACGTACAATAGGTTAACTGTATAATAAATTTGTAGCACTTACAATATTACTGCTCTGATGTTCCTCGAACGGTCATTTACCAGTTGTAGGGCTGACAACCAATCAAATTCTGATATGACTATCACTCGTTCAAAACCCACGCGTAAATTCAGACCACGTGGTAGATGCAAATGGACATCGTCTGCTCGAAATGTGTCAATTAAGTTGTTTGTCATTGGTCAATAGTCGTCTGCACTCAAACAGGGAGCGTGGGAAGTTTACTTTTTGTTCGCATGGATGAATGAGTACTGTTGACTATGTGTTAACAAATAGAAATAATTTTGTAATTTTGAAATATTTGATTTCAATGAGCACTCTGATCACGCTCCAGTCCTATTTTCAATAAAATCAAATTTGAGTATGAAGAAAAATTATTCAACAACAAATAAACCGACAAAAACATACGAGAAACTGATATAGGATAGCATTAAGAGCGATCTATTATTAGAACAACTCATGAATAATCATAGAGTGCTGCTAGATTTAATTGATTGGTCAGAAACCAAAGATATAAATAGCATAGTTGGCGATTTCACGTGTTTCTTGAGGGAAAATGCATTTAAAGTATTTGGGAAAACCCAATGCTTGAAATACAAACATGTTGGTAATCAAAATTGTAAATAGTTTAATGAAAAATGTTTGTTGCTAAACAGGCTTTTAAACTCTATAGAGAGAGGAATAATATTAACAGAGAAGCTTTTAGCTTGGCGCGTGCTCATTATAACAACGTAAAGAATCTGCTAAGAAATAATTTAGACTAGCAGAGGGCTATCGAATCAGCAAACTTTCAAAGTCGGACCCACGAGGTTGGATGAGCTGGCGATGTCCTCGAAAAGATGGAGTGTTAAGACAAAAAACTCACAAATTGGGCAGAGATTTTACCAACTTTTATTGTCAAAATTTGAGCCCTTTTGATTGGCGACCTATTGCACTATCCCAGCCTCTCAATGATGTCCGATTTACAGTGCAGTGCTGACAGCACTTTGATTATGTTTGTGTTTTCCCCAAAATTTCTGAATATAAAAGCTTCTTCTATTAATCTATATATCATTAATATCTCTTTTTTTTTTCAAAAATATAATCCCATTATATGTTCTAAATTTTTACACTAAAATACGAATCAGTCCCTTTTCCGTTGAGAGTGACATTTTTTTTCTCTTCCAGTTAATTTTTGTACCTACATAATATCTTACATACGGAGGCGCACAACAGACATTGATGTTCGAAATGTGGACTTCATCTGGCTATTCACAATCGGGTTTCCAGGACGATCCATTGGCACATCTCTCGGTGGGGTTCTGGAGCGAAAGTGTGGGGCTAGAATAGCGGTAACAATTGGGACAATCATATATGTGTAAGTTCAAGGGGCTCTTGCAAAGTATTTTTTATTAAATTTCTGTATCTACTTGTCATATACAAGCTTATGCGTGACGTGTCCTACAATTTCACATATACACTAAGCCAAGCATCTGAAACAGGGGCCAGTTTTACTAAACTTCTTACGAAAAAAATAGTCGTAACTCAAAATCACAAATCGTACATGGTGTTTTCATTTATCATTAGATTCTGCATTGAAGCATCTCATTGGAATCGTGATGCATGGCAGAATTTCATACATGTTTGCTATTGTAAAAGCAACTTTAATTTTTGACATACGAAAAAAATGATCGTAAGATGTGCAGTAAAACAGACCCCGATCTGAGCATCCGCGCTGTGTGCTCTGTAGATGGACGAGGTCTAAAGCTCTCCTCAGGCTGTTAGCAAGCATATCGTGGAAGACAAATATTCGGAAAAGATGGGCGCCACGGTCGAGTATCGAACCCGGAACCCTTAAGGCTGACATAAGCATAGGCGTAATAAAACTAGTATAATTCCTTTCATATTTGCGTTTAAATTGAAACTTGCCGAATTTGGGTCTAAACATTTCATTTGACATGCAAATAGTTTTCCCTTTCACCTCGTTTTTTTAAAAACCAAAGCGAGCAGAAACACCAAACATTATTGCTTTCAGTTCTTTGTTTTTACTTAGTTGCTCCATTTTTTTAGCCCGGGCTCACGTGAAATTTTTGGAATGTCACAAAAAGTCTCAAATATTGGATTGCACAATAATGTTGTCCTGATCCCTAAATACCGTGGTTTCCCGAGTATAAGCCACTTTTGTATAAATTTAAAGTTTTATTTTATAGTCCAGTTTTAGGTAACACCTATTCACACTACTTTACACTTTAAGGTAGTGGACCCGTAATAGTTCCTCAACGTTTCGGAAGTTATGATCTTTAACAGTGTTTACCGAGGTTTCCTAATGATATTCATTAGGAAACCTCGGTCAACATTGTCAAAGTTCACAAGTGCCTAAATTTTGCGGAACTTTTACGGTTCTACTATCTTAAACACCGATCATCGAAGTTCAAGCGGACATCTAAGACTCTACACTTTGGGCTGTCAATGCACTTTGGCTGACATTATCACAGGTATCCATTTATACACATGGGTTGAGAGTAGAAACGTGGAGTTGGATTTCTGCAGAGAAAAAAAATCCCGGGGTTCGATCCCGAGAGTTTTCGATCCCAATACCACTGAGCCTCGACTCTTTATCAACCAAGGTTACAGATGTGTATAAGTGTTATTTTTGAAAACAAATCGTGACATAGTTTGGACACGTAACAGTGTTATAGCTGTGGCTACGTTCTCCGTTTCAAATCTTTGCGCTAACATTTCTTTTCCTTCATCGTCTTATAATCAACGACAACGAATAAAACAAAATGAGCATTTGTGTGACATTTTCAACAATTTGAGATTTGCGTGAGTTGCAAACTTTGGGTAGACTAGACAGCCACATAGTGCAATTAGAAAATTCCATGGACGTCTAAAGTTTCTAAGGGACCTAATCTATATATAAAACGCCAACTGAAGACTGGACAGACTGTGCAAGATGCACAGGCTGGTCAAAGTCTTTGCTTGGTGCAAATTTCAAATTTTTGAAAATGTCATGCTAATATGAAACTTTGGATCAAAAAGTATATATCACTATCAAATTATAAACGTATGTTATCAAAAAGGCTCGATCTTCTAATTATACACCTTTTTTTACTTGTATTTTTGAACCACCTTCCAGCAGCCAAAAAGCCAAGCGTCAGGTAACCGTAGACGTTGCTTTTGAAATATCTTTTGATTCGTCGGTCCACATTTTTGTTCATCTTCAATTTTCTATCTGCCTGCTTGCTCAGTTTTCGCCGCCGTCATAGCGCAGTTGGTAGCGCGTCGGACTGTCAATCCAAAGGTCACGGGTTCGATCCCCGACGGCGGCACTCATTCTTTCCGACTATTTGTCTCTCACCAATGGGTTGATAATCGTAGACCTATGTGAGATAGCAGCTGGAGGCTAGGAAAGGATGTGGTGGTTGTACTGGTGACAGAAATACAAGGAAACCATTGTTAGGTGCTCCAGCCGCCGCGATATAACTGAAAAAATGTTGAAAGCGGCGTTAAACTCCATTCAATCAATCAATCAATCAATACTCAGTTTTCAGCTAGCAAAGCGTCAGCTTTGCTGGCTTTAGTTAACATACACAATTTTGAGGTAGCCTCAAAAGTCAAAAGAGTGCAAACTGCCCTCGGCGGCTTAACCACTAAATACGTGAATGCTTTCGCCATAAAAGTAGTTCTCCCGTAATGTTAAACCGATTCGAGGAAAAAGTCCTGTTATTTGACCCGGACGTTTTACGAATTTACCTAATAAAGGATTTAAAGTAAGTCCACACGTGCAAAAATTCGATAATCAAAGCGAACATACATATAAGCCTGTGCGTGACATTTCAAACAATTTGAAATTTTAGTGAGGGCAAACATTGGGTAGCCTAGACAGCCACATAGTGTAATATAAAGTTACCTGATGGTACAGATACTTTGAGATCCTATCTATCTTCTAAATGCAAAGTGAAGACTCAGGCCAGACTTGCTTTTCATATATTTGAATAGATCAACGGGTATGATATCTGAAGTGAAAATAGACGCTACCGGAAAACATTTCCGAATGGTCAATCGAAAATCTTCGTTTATAAACGGCATTTTCAGAGAACACGGGGAAATCCCAATGACGTCATATAAAGTGTCTGCAGCATCATGTCTGACGAGGAATTTGAAATGACGAGGTTTCTTTGTCTTCTGTTATTCGGATAATTCTGCATAATTTTCAATAAGTTTGGAAAATTTATTTGCACACTTCCTAGTACGTTCGTCACCCTTGGAACGACAGTGCGATTATAATAAAGCTGCATTAATCATCAGTTTCCGTAATATCGCCGGATGCCGAAACATCGTAACTAGAATTTGAGTAAGCCGCATTTCCTAAGCCCGATGCGCAAGATACATCTAAGGACCGATTCCAAAAAGAAACTCCGCAGTTTCTCATATCAGTTTCCATAATTTATTTAATGATAGTAATAAAAGGTGATTTTGCAACCAAAGTACTACAGCTTAAAGTTTAAGCTAGAAGTTTTAACGCTTGGAAGTCGTTTATTCATTTAGAACTACCCAGAATGGTGGACTTTTGGAGCATAATTTAAACTTATTTTTAATAAGGAAACAAGCATTTACAAAGTGTGCAGGAAAAGGAAAGTGTGTGTGGTGGGGGGGGGGGGGGGGGGGTTTAAAAATTCCTTACTTTGTAAAAAAATCCTGAAATTCCAACAAGGAATTACAAAAAATCCTGATTTTGGCCCTTATTGAGAGCACTGTTAATCTGCAACTTCTTTGTTTACATTCTAAGGGCCATACATTTACGCATTTATGATGAAACTTGTTCAGTTTGTTGGTCAAAATGATAAAACCTTCTGAAAGAGCACAGTTCATCTGAAAATATGACATGAAAATTTGGCTCACCCGTGATGGACAATGACCAAAATACTTCTTATGTCAAAAGGGGGACTAAATTAGAAAATGAGAAGATTTGAACAGAAAAAAAGGGAAAGAAGAATCGGGAGGTATGAGAAATATTTCACACTCACGGTTGTACAGCGTCTTGGAATGTGGATTTCCAAGAATGTCACATGTGTGCAAAGTAATGACTTGGCTTGACCAGAATTTTCACTATGCACACTTCAATGTACGTTCACTTGGATGAACTATATTCAAATAAGATTTCATTCGAAAGTTTGCTTTTTTAACTCCTCGCTCTATTTCAACCCCGATTTTGTATCATAATAATTTTTTAAAAGGAAGATTACTAAAATATCTATGCTTTGCTAGCTTTCAGTACTTTCAGTACTTTGATTCTTATTGAGAATTTATTCTTCATCAGCTCATCGATGGTGTTCTGTTGCCTGGCGATCAAACATTCACTACTGGTTTTCCTGTTGGTGTTTTCTGGTTACGGCTCCTTCGGGATGATGATTTGCTATTCGGTGACAGTTCAAACAGCCATCAAGGTAACTTTGCTTTATCGTCTTAAGAGGTATTTTGATTTGGAAGTGCAAAAATCATCGATTCTGGTAAGACTGCGCAGGGAGCGCAGTCTCACCAGGATCTTTACTTTTCGCTTTTAGTAGATTTACTAATTATGAAATGAGCTTTACACACTGCTTTATAATTAATTCTAATTAATTGGAAAAAAATC
This sequence comes from Fragum whitleyi, assembly GCA_948146395.1. Taxonomy (NCBI): domain Eukaryota; kingdom Metazoa; phylum Mollusca; class Bivalvia; order Cardiida; family Cardiidae; genus Fragum; species Fragum whitleyi. The sequence goes on along the minus strand of OX411557.1, from coordinate 30,193,370 downwards.
AATAAATTGGAGAAAAACAAAGCTCACGTCACAAAATTACCAGATGACCCCTTTTCGAAACATAAAAGGAAGCTTCTGGCCAAAAAAGACTTTGTCTCAGGAATGCAATTATAAAATATTAATTGACCGGTCTGAACTGACTGCGCGAGGTTTTTTCATCCCAAATAGGACAGAGTATTTACCAAAGAGCCTTATCATTCAACCTCACCATTTATCTAAGGTACTTTTTAACCCTTTTTATACTGTTTAAATCACTGGGCAAAAATGTTTTTATATCAAATTGTTGATAGCACTATATGCAGAAAATGTTAGGGTTTTTTTTTATTTATTTTGAAAATACACATTTCATATTCCTTTGGTTTGTTAAAATAAAATCCGACGGTATGAGCTTGATCAGTCTGTACATATGTTTAATTCATTCATCAAAATATTAACTTATCAAACTTTTTTTTTCTTCGTTTGTTGTTGGTAGGTTTTTTTCTGTCTTTTGTTTCGTTTTTTTTATTTGTTTGTTTTGTTGATGTGAAGTAATAAGGTGTTGACATTTTTACCACAAATACTTGATTTCGTCAATGCATTCCAATAAAACTGCCTGTGTTTAGCAAAATAGCATGTAAAAGTGTTTCAAGTTCCTGTGATTTTTTACCTGGTTTAGCGTGTAATGGACTGGTCTAATAGTCCGGCAGCACCAGGGCATGACCTTGCAATAGCGTCTATAGAATATTTTATTGCTGAAAGTTGTAGATATGGTGATCCAGATATGAAATCCGGTTGATGCCACTTTGGCATCATTGGGCAATCCAAGATGGCTGCCAAAATCCAATATGGCTGCCAAAATAAGTCCATTTTCCATAATATTTATCCTATATGATTAGGAAATGACCCAAAATGATCCAGATGGAATTCAGATTGCAGACAGGTAGGAATTAAGATATTTTTTTGGTTCAGTATGAAATAGAAATATAACATGGCCGCCAAAATACAAGATGGCAGCCAAAGTAAGTGATTTTTTTACTATGCTTATACTATGTAGTAGAGATGCAGTTCAAAATGGTATCTGAATTTCAGGAAACTCATACTCAGAATACTTTCATGTTTCTATCATGCAGTGGAATTAAAATATGGCCGCCAAAATCCAAGATGGCTGCCAAAATTAGTAATGTTCTATAATGATGGTTACATATGTAGTCGAGACATAATTCAAATTACTTAAAATTATATAAAAGATTATATGAATGTCATACTTAAGATATGTATACTTTAAAAAACAATATAAAGATGAGCATGAATCATATTTAACATTGCCGCCAAAATGGATGGAAGGGAATATGATTCAAACAGAATGGATAAGGGATGACTTTGGATAGATGTAATTCAAATTCAAAGTTATTCCATTTAATCGCAATAGGTCCGAACCTTTCTTACGTATAACAATTTTACTATCAAAAATTGTACAATCGAACATAATGGCCAGATGAGACACATTAATAAATAATTATATTTGCTATCTACTATCACTTGCAAGATGACTGACTTAAAAAGGCGCGGATATTGCGCATATTTCAAATACTGTGAGTTCATTTTCATGACTATCAATTTGATGGTTTTTTTTTTGTTTGTTTGTTTTTTATCCTGAAAAGTTCAGAATAAATTAAATTTTAACTTTGTTGTATCAGTTCAATACAATCTAGTCGCATTAGAGCACTGTAAGTAACATAAACAAACACACTTAAATATGTACATGCAAAATAAAGGTTCGATGTTTATTTTATCAAAGTATAACGACAGAGATGGAAATTAATGAAAAAAGTCATAACAGTCAATTGTTCACAATTTAATGTCCCAGTGTGAGCTATTCTGTTCAGTCATCGACATTCGTCTACCGTCCGTCCCACAATTTATTTCAATATCCTTTCAGACACCACTGTGTCAATCAGGCCTACATTTTATAGGGGTGTACCTTTGATGAAGTCCTGCGAAAGTTGTAAAAAACAAGATAGTTTGATCCAAAATATTAATAATCGAATTACCGCATTTTAAGAAAGTCTTTAAATTTTTTCCCTTACAAAACCATTGGTACTTAAGGTTTGATATGTTGGATGTGAATTCAGGCGAGTGATGTTTAAATAATTCATCGGTTTCTATAAGGATTCTTCCCGATGACACCTAACCTTACGAAGAAACAAAGACAATTGAAAAAAATAGGCCTAAACGTCTGATGTATTGCTGTGGCCACAATACTGTACTCGTTTTTAGCCGGTTGTAGGTTAGAATTCACCAAGAGAAAGGTCATGACGTGTGATAGGATAAAGACACGGCCTCAACTAGGCCAGCTTTTTTTAAAAGTTGGTGGCACTGTTAAAAACTATTACTGCTCCATCCCTTCTTTCCAGTACATTTGTTGTGTTCTGGTATATGAACAAGGACAACTATGGAATACATTGCTAGCTAGCTATCTTTTGGATTAATCCTTCTTTTTTTGGGCACTTTAATATTTAAAGCAATAAAATTAGCCTCTTGAAACACATATGAGATATTCGTATTGGATACCACAGGGTATCATTTTGGGGGCTTTAGCAAAATCCGTGTAAGTATGAACACAAAGCAGACAATGAATATCCGGATGAAGGAATTTCGAATTTTGTGAGACAATTTCGATAAAAAGAGGAAAGACAATATTTTCTAAGTTCAAAAACAAAAAGCACTTTCTCTTTTTCTTTTTTTTTTTTTTTTTTTTTTGTATCTCTCTAGATTTTTACAAAGTTTGAAGATATCCAGGGAGTAATATTGACTATTAAATTAAGATGAGATTCGCCGATTTTGGACATCAAATCAAATTTCGCCAAAAAATTGCATACAAGCAGTCAGATCATATTGTTTTGAGATTTTCCTTCATTACATCTTCTCCTCTGGTGAGAGTTATGTGCTAATATCACATTGTAGAGTTTGGCTAGACCCCCAAATCTATTTTCAAGCTAAAGCTTGAGTTTCCAGACTCATAAGAATGCGTCAATGTTAGTAATCGCTACGTTTAGTGCAATGACATTCTAGAGAATCTCGTGTGGCTTATAAGCTACACGATACAACGTAATGTCGCCGTCTTCTATTTCAACATAAATGCTTATTTAAGTTAGTTGAAGTTTTTTTATCAATCGTGGTGCGACATTGTTCATCCGCGTTATTGTATATTCACGCTGTGCATTGTGTGCACTTGTAATGAAGTTTGCGATTTTAAACTTTGGTAATCCACCAATCTCATAAATCATCAGCCGAGCCGAAATGTTTGCGCATCTTGTGATATATTCTCAAAAGATCCTTTGACAATACCGTCGAGATTTATCGTACGAAAATTTATGACGGTAAATGGCGTACTTTTTCGTAATTTAAAAGTGTACACTTTCTTTTGGAACTGAGTATATAATAAATCAACAAGATTATACATATTATGATTATTATAATGAAATTGGCTTCAGACGCTGTTTCATATGGTATACTTAGAGGAAATCCGTTATTCGAAATTTTCAAACTAAAAATGAAAATTTATGAAGATTTTAGTTAAGGACCTTTTTATGTAGTTATTTCGCTAAAATAGAAGTTCTTCGCTTTTCAGGTGTCGATTTCATATCGGAAATATTTATCTAATTTATGTAAAATTACTATAATTTTATCAATTCATGAATGTTCTGGTATTTTAGACGACGAAGTCTATTGGTAATTGTAATACACCCTTTGCAAAAGGGGTATCAAAACTTGCAATCCCAAAGAACTTGAGATTTTTTTTAAATGTTTGGCTT